>JAJIBD010000247.1:0-46350 GCA_021461705.1 Cryptotis parvus
GCCTACCTGCTCTAAACTTTGACCCCTGTGACAAACCGTTTTAATATCTGACCATCCCCCACTTCCCATCACCTGACATGGATCTCCACTCACTGCGTCAGAGCCCAGAGTTCATACTGCCCTGTCCAGTGCTAGAACATCATAGCACAGGAAGATTTCATTTCAGAACTCTCACTCTAACTGGATGTGGGTGGCAGGCAGGATGGAATCAGTGCAGAGCATGGGAGGGTAGTGGAGAGAAAAATGGGATTTCAAGAGCAGAAATTGGGTGTTAAATTAAGAGAGCATCAGGAGTAGGGAGGGAAGGGAATTCGGTGTGGGGCTAGGCTGGAGGCTGAACGGGCTCTGATTTTCATTCTCTCCTTTCAGGATTCAAACCATGAAGAGCAGCCAAGAGATCACCACGGGAACCTTCTTTGAGACTCTTGAGGAGTTTCTTGAGACCTCCGAGGCAGCAGATGCAGCGGTACCTCCACCACAGCTCTGTGCCTCTGACTGCCCAGAGCCCACGCCGGTCTCCATACTGCCCCCCGAGGGCCAGGACATTCTCCATCAGCTCCTTGAGGAGACACAGATCCCTGGGCCTCCGGGTTCCAGGCTCAGGCCGGCCCAAACAAGCCAAACCAGAACCAGGCCAGTGCTCTGGATCTGCCTTGTAATGTGCCCCACGTCCGTGTGTCTGTGATTCTGCCCTGCGCAAGGCAGCGCCAGGAGCCCCCTGCAGACAAGGAAAGAGCTCTGGCCTCGCTGCCCGAGGAAGAAATGGAGGTGACTTTATGGGACCAGTACCTGAGTCGCTCTTGCTCAGCGCATCCCCACGGCTGCCTCGTAGATGACTAGGGACACAGACGTGCCGAGCACCTTCAGTGGGGACCAGACCCTAACCGCAGGTTCCACAGAGACTTCTGGAGATGAACAGACCCCCAAGTGGAATCAATATGCCCCTCTCTGGTACCCAGGTACTCAATGGGATCAGACCTTCGAGTGGGAACAGGATGCCCATCCATGGTGTCCAAATCCCATGTGGGGACATGACGTTCTTCACTGGGGACCAGACACAGAGTGGGAGCCAGATGTCCTTCACTGCACACCAGAATGAAAATGAAAGTGAGACACATTTAGTGTGGACAAGTGAAATGCCTTTTAGTGTGGACACGTTCATTGAACAGGTAAGGAACCGTACATTTACCAAATTTATATTTGAAAAAATATGTTCCTGGGGCCTGAGCAATAGCACAGCAGGTAGGGCATTTGCCATGCACATGGCTAACCCGGTTCAATCCCGGCATCCCAATTGGTCCCCTGAGCACTGCCAAGAGTAAGTGATGAGTGCAGATCCAAGAGCAACCCCTGAGCATTGCCGGTGTAACCCAAAGAGTTAAAAAATTTAAAAAGAAGGAGAAAAATATATTCCATCTGTACTTTTCTAATTTTTTGGCAAACTCTGGAGCTTCATGGTCTAATCATTGCTTATTCCTTAGTGCTATGGGTTCACTGCTGGTTCTTCTCTGGAGACCATTAGAGTGCCAGGGTTCAACTTCAGGTTAGCTTAGTGCAATGCAAGAGCCCTGTCACTGTACTATCTTACTGTCATTCCTAATTATTAGATTTTAAGTTATGTGATCCCTGTGGCTCTCCACCCATACTGTTCAAGAGTGGGTTGAGGTTGCCCACTGCACTGGTCACTCTCCTTTCTGAACGGGTCACTCTCACTGGATGGAGGGCACACAGGAGAGAACAGTGCAGAGTTGGAGGACAAGGAAAGAGAACTTGTGGGGTGTCAGGCAAGGGAAGACATTGGCCCTGGGGGCTAGGCTAGGCTAGGACAACATCAGCAGGGGGAGGGCCGGGCGGAATTGGGTTGAGTTGAGCAGGAGTCTGATTTTCTACCTTTACTTTAGGAGTCTACCAGGGAAGGCCACAGCCAAGAGATGAGCACAGACAAATTCCCTGAGAATCCTGAAGAGACTCTTCAGGGAGATACAGCTGTGCTCCAGCCCCAGATCTGTGCTCCTCCCACTCTGAAGGGTCCAGGAAGCACACAGGAGGCCCCTAGTGGGCAGGACATCCTGGATCAGCTCCTTAAAGAGCTGTAGATTCCCTGGGCCTGACACTTTCCAAGATCAGTGCGGCTCAAATGAGTCAACCCAGACACAGGCAAGAGCTCTGAATCCACTCCCTACAGGGTCCCAATTCCCTGAGTCTCTGGTCCTCCAGCATCAAGAGAGCCCACAGGGGCCAATCAAGGACAGGGACCCTGCTCTGGACCAGATCCTTGAGGAGCTAATGGAGCTGCCCTCTAGGGGCCAGAGCAGGAGCTACTCTGCTCAGAGCAACCCCACAGCTGTCTCCCAAGTGTCACACGACTGTGACATGCCAAAGACCTTCAGTGGGGACAAAAGTATCTCTGGTAGTCAGATAAAGTCATTGGGGAATGAACAGAACCCATGTGGGAACCAAATGCCCTACTCTGGGACCCAGGTAATAAATGGGAGCCCAACGCCCTTTATTGATGCCCAAATGCTGTGGGAAACCTGATACCCTTCAGTGAGGATCAGACACCAAGTGGAAGCCAGATGTCCTTCACCTATATCACTGGACAACAGGCTGGAAATGTGACTCAGATGTCTATGGGCATGAACCAGACCTTCAATGGGAACCAGGTTCCCTTAAACAGTTCCCAAGTCTTATGGGTGAACCAGGTGCTATTCAGAGGAACCCACACCATCAATGGGAACCTGCTGGTGCTTAACGGGACAAGAACCACTATGGAGTCCAGATGATGCCTGTGACAGGGCTACCGACAAGGACCTTCTTCAGTGACTCACACCTCCACTGGCAGTCAGCCTGTGACTCAAAGTGGCACCCAGAACCTCTATGGCATCCAGATGGTGCCAAGGTATTGCCACTGCCACAATCAGGATTCCTCTATACAAATGCTCATTTGGTACAAGGACAATCCCAGAAGCCAAACAATCCTAAGAGTAGAAGCTACCTGATCAACGCTGAGGGTCAGAGGCGCCGATGTGTGCAGTTCCAGGGCTGTGGGAAAGAGTACACCAGGTTTTCCAAAGTGCAGATCCATGAGCGCATTCACACTGGTAAGTGAGGGACAAGGGACTGGGTGACTTACATCTATGGCTTTCAAAAGCTTGAGTCAGTTTATATTGTTGGCCCTCACTAAGACTGTGGCACCTGATGGCACTAGAGAAGGTTTTTCGATTTAGAAAGGTCGCACAGTCATAGGAGAGTCTAGCTGTGGTCAGCATAGAGCTAGCTGGAATCTTCTGTGGATTGACTGTCTGTGTTAGGAAGGTGCGGAGGGTGATTTGGCCCTTTTGCATGACCTGACCTTGTCTCAAGGGTACTCTCACCCATCTCAGCAGATCCTCCTGCTCTGACAATCGGGCGTTCTTTGTCTCAACCCCTCCTCCAGTTTTCCTTTCCTCAGCTCCTGTTGCCTTTCTCCTCCCTCCTCATCCCTCCAGTCCGCTCAGGTGCTCCATCTCCCCATGCTCACACTATTTTCTGCTCAGGCCACTCACTCCCTGAGGCATAACAAGTGTCTCTGTGTCTCCCTTCCAGGCGAGAGGCCCTATGTCTGCGACGTGGCTGGATGCACATGGAGATTCCACCGCTCTGATGAACTCAGAAGACACAAGAAAACACATGGGGGAGAACGTCCTCACCGCTGTCCTCACTGCCACAAGGAGTTCACCCGAGCTGATCATGTAAAGCAGCATGCAAGAGTCCCACGAAAAATGATCGTCCACGAACTTTAAACCAGTCTCCCAGCTAAGACTTTTCTTGGCAATGCGCACTAAGCTATATTTTTAAAGATAATGTTTTGTTGTTTGACTTCCTGTTTACTTTTTTTTACTATATGAATTGAGCCTCACCCTTTGGTGCTCAGGAGACCCTGAGGTTTTGGCAGAGCGGGGCACTCCGCCCTGAGCCCTGTCTCTTATGTTACTCGGCTCATTTTATTTATCAGCAGTTGGCAGTTTTATGGTTTTTTTTTACAAATTTATATTCGTTAAGTTTATATTCAATTCTATATGATTTAGTTGAACTTCTGAATCATCAACTGTGCATCGATTTTTTGTGAAAATAAAATTAAATATGTATGTAGGGAATTTCAAACACTTTCAAGATCATTTTAGGGTGTGGCCTGTTTTATGGTGCCTTGTTGTTTGCCTCACTGCCTTGCACATGGTTTACCCCTGTCGCATTGTTCAGGGATCACTCCTGGGCGTGCTCAGGCCATCATATGGCAAAGAGGGATGACTTCGCTTTGCCATGTGCAAGGCAAATGCCTTACCTGCTGGGCTTCTTCTCGTCCATAGATGCTTTACATGATATTATTTATTCTATATGTGTATGAAATTCTTAATTTTATATTTGTATGATATTCTTTATTTTATAGTTAATTTTTTATCTCCATGTTACGAGTTAAGAGGTGGAGGACACATGGTCCCTGCACTGTGAAATGCTCTTTGATGAAATAAACTCATTTTGCAAAAATAGTGTCTCCCTGTCGTTTTTATTACTGTTCTGATATTGTGTTAATGCCAGTGGCCAGGGGCAAATACCGGCTCATTTTCTCTGGCCTCAGCCCTCTTCTATTTATGCCCATGGGGTTAGTAGGGCTAGAGGGACTAGGGTGGCCTGTGGAACCAGGGTCTGAGACTCAGGGCAAGGCAGACCTATATCCCTACTTAGCATATCCGGTGCTCAGCACTCTCTCCCTCGCAGGAGCAAGCATCTGTGCAGGGGAGGCCTGTGGCCTTTGCATGAACATGGTGAGGTCTGAGGACCCGGGCCTGCCTCCCTGCTCACAGCCCTGCCCACTTAGGGCTCACTTAGGGCCCACTTAGGGCTCACAGCCCTGCCAACTTAGGGCGAACTGGGAGCTCCATCTAGCACTCAGCTGTGCCTTCCCCTGTTAAGAAAATGTGGGGAAAATTCCCCCCCACTCCTCCTTTCCAGTAGTTCTTTTTTTTTTTCTGGTTTGGGTCACACCCGGTGATGCTCAGGGGTTACTCCTGGCTCTGCACTCAGAAATTACTCCCGGCGGTGCTCAGCAGACCATATGGGATGCTGGGGTTCGAACCAAGCATGCAAGGTAAATGCCCTTCCCGCTTGGCTATCACTCCGCCCCTCCCGTGGTCTTTTTAAGAAATGTTTTCCTTCCACCCACACCCTGAGACAGCACAGATCTGCAGAGATTCCATTTTCCCATAGTCTTCACTTGGGCCTTTATGAACTTGGAGGCCCCAGAGCTATAGCCCATCTGAGGGACCGACCATTTTTGTGGTTCACTTTTCATATTTCACTTGCTTTCTAGGAAATAGGAGCTATCTACAAAATAATCTGTCAGCCTTTGCTTTGTGACCCCATTTTTTGAGACTGCAAGTGTCATCAGTGTCCCTAATGTCCCCCTCCTAGGTCACCATCCCCAAAACCTTCCCAACACAAAAGAGAGAATTGGGGCCGGAGAGATAGCACAGTGGGTTGGGCATTTGCCTTGCACATGACCGACGAAGGTTCGATCCCGGGATCCCATATGGTCCCCGAGCACCACCAGGAGTAATTCTTGAGTGCAGAGACACGAATAACCCCTGAGCACTGCCCGATGTGACACAAAAAACAAACAAACAAATAAATAAATAAATATAAAAATGAATTTTAATTCTTTACATCTACATTTAATTTAATTTTCACAAAAAATCAAGGCACAGTTCATGAATCAGATGTCCTTTTAAAGCCATATAAGTGTCACTATCACTATCACTATCCTCCTGTTGAACATCTATTTGCTATAACGAGCACCAGTAATATCTCCATATGTCCTGTCCCATGCTAGTAGAGCCCAAGGGCATCTATTTGCTCCAGGAAAATAAAGAGCCTCAAACCATTATATTAGGTCATGTGAATGAACGAATATAATTATTACTGGTATTTGCATATCAAATAAAACAGGGCAGCTTGCCAGGCTTGACATGCAGGTGTCATACCCTTGTAGTCACCTCTAAATATAGCATTTATAGATGAACCTCGAGAGAAGCAGTGATAGGCTGTCGCTGGGTGGAGAGGGAAGTTCGGATGTGGAAACTGGCGCCCCAATGGAGTGGGGGGGTCATCTGGCTTGTTGTGGGGATCTGCTGGGGTGGCGGGCCAGGGCTAGAACCCTGGCCCTAAAAACTCATTTTTCGTAACAGCTGCATAGTATTCCATTGTATAAAAGTTTCTTTATCCAGCCAACAATTCTCGGGCACTCTGGTTGTTTTCAGATTCTGGCTATTGTGAATAGTACTGCTATGAACATAAAAGTGAGAGTTTATGAATTTTTTACAAGAACACTTATATGTCTTTATGTCTATGTACTTTGGTACATCTATACAATGGCATACTATGCAGCTGTTAGGAAAAATGAAGTTATGAAATTTGCCTATAAATGGATGGACATGGACAGGATCATGTTGAGTGAAATTAGTCAGAAGGGAAAAGGCACATATAGAATGACTGCATTTATTTCATATATATATATGAAAAACATATATATATATGCATATTATGATACCAATATCGCTCTGCTCCATTAGGTGGAAGGGATATTTAAGTCCAGGAAAGTAGGGTGGGAACTCTGTCACCCAATAGGGGAGTAGGGTGTGAAGTCTGTGTTAGCCACTCAAGAGAGGGATTAAACCAGGGTGTGTGCTTAATCCTAGGTGTGTGGGAAAGAGGATTTAAACAGGGTGTGTGCTTAACGTGTTTAGCTACAGAGGGCCTCTGTTTCCCATTCATTTCTTATCTGGGTCCCGGTGTAGGGCATCTGGTACCCGCACAGGGTCTGTTCACTCCCAGTTGTCTTTGTCTGACTCTCAGAGAGAGTCTGGTCCCCACTGAAGGTCTTCAGCATGTCACTGTGGTGTGTCACCTGGAGGCAGCAATGGGATTGCTCTGTGCAGAGCAGTTCCTGTTCTGGCCCCTAGAGGGCATCTCCATTAGTTCCTCAAGGATCTGGTCCAGAGTAGGGTCCTTGTCCTTGGTTGTCCCATGTGGGCTGTCTTGATGCTGGGGAACCAAAGGTTCAGAATTGAGGTCCTTTAGGGGCAGACCCAGAATGCTCGCCTGTGTTGGATGATATTACCTAGCTAGCTGGGATCTTTGCTGTTTAAGCAACTTACAGGTTAAACTATTTACATTTCTTAAGCCAGGGTTCATGATAATGAGATCTCTCTTCTGTGTAAACACTGATGGAGGGTGTGGCAGTTACAGTTAACCCAAAGTCAAGACAATTTGACTTTGAATTAAAAACTTGAAATATTATTATAACCTCTACTATGATTTCAATGTTATCAAGGTTGGGCACAATTCCTCTTAATACCCACTGGTCCCAGAGTAGGACAGTTGAATTTACCAGGAGATCTCACCACCCTGGCTATGTTGACACTACCTTTAAAGATCAAAGGAGGGGTCTGGAGTGATAGAGAAGTGGGGAGGGCATTAGCCTTGCACGTGGCCACCCGGATTAGATCCCTGGCATCTGATATGGTCCCCTGAGCCCCGCCAGGAGTAATTCCTGAATGAAAAGCTGAGTACCCCCTGAGCATCACTGGGTGTGACACAAAAAGCAAAAAAAAAAAAGTTCAAAGGAGGGATCACACTAGTTTGCCCTCCAGCAGGGGAGCACGACCCTTCCAGTAAACAGAGGACAAGACACTCAGAATCACCCTGGTGCAGAGTAGAAATAAAAAGGACCTTATGGGTACCATCTAGATTCCATGAAGTCCACGACTAAGATGTGTTTCTCCCCTTGAATATATATCCCTAAATATGTATTTCTTTATACCAGCCTCGCCCTCTCTCTCTCTCTCTCTCTCTCTCTCTGTCTCTCTCTCTCTCTCTCTCTCTCTCTCTCTCAGTGTTTTGACATAAGAGATCATAAGAGATAATCTCCGAGGAAGACACTAGGGCCCTGGCATAATCATTTGTTCAGACCTGAAACAAGTGTAGCTCCAGCCTGCATCTTGTAGCTGTAGCTTCTGCACCCTCCAAGTTCACAGTGGCTGAGAAATCTGCTTCAGATGTTACAAAATATTGAAACTGCAAATTTATGCTTAGTTTTGGGTAGGATGGTAAATAACAATATTTTTTGAAGACCACCTGGAAGTGGGGCTGGAGCGATAGCACAGCGGGTAGGGCATTTGCATTACATGCGGACAACCAGGATCGATCCCAGGCATCCCATATAGTCCCCTGAGCACGTCCAGGGGTAATTCCCGAGTGAGAGCCAGGAGTAACCCCTGAGCATTGCGGGTGTGGACCAGGACAGACGGACGGACGGACTGGACGTCACAGGACAAGGGCAGCCCACCTGGAAGTGGCTAGTGTGGTGCACATTCCCTGACCTTTCTGCCAGAAGTGATCCAAGCTGGGGGCTAGATGGAACTTCCCTTTAGCCCCCAAGTGGGCAGGGCTTGAGCTTCCAGAACTGCGCAGCTGGGAGAGACGCCAGATCTCCTGGACCTACCATGTCCATCCATAGAACACAGTGCACAAGCCCAGATGAGGAAGGGAAGAGACAGCCCCAGGCACCGGATATGGGTAGAGCATCTGCTTTGTCCTGAAATTGAGTCTCTGGTGTCCCGCCCCCACCTCTAAACACCTCCAGGATCCACATGAGCACACACAGAGAAGACACCCAAGGCCAGGGAGAAAGGGGAGATTTTTCCCTGGCATCTGGCACTTGACAAGCCCATCATTTCCCCTATATTGGGAGCAATCACAGTCAGGACAAGAGGCAAAAGTATTAGTCTAGATGACATTCGTTTATTGAATATGAATGAGAGTGTTCTGTGTAGGATGTGACTCTGTGTACCCTTCCTCCTAACCTCACTGAAATGGAGATCCGAGAAACATGACTTCACGTGCGGAATGCTTAACACTGTGTAAGATGTGCATTTGGGGGCCTAAGCTATGGCATGGTAGGTAAGGGGCTGGCCTTATACATTGTCATCTGAAGTCACTAGCCGGCACTGACACGTTCCCCACTGAGCAAAGGAGGAAGCCCTGTGCAAACTGATGTGGCCCAAACACAGCCCATAAAATCAAAATTAATGACAAATACTATATCTCTAAAATATGTGTGTGTGTGTGTACACTCATATATGTGTAGTTTAGGGTCACACTTGACAGTGTGGATTGAACCAGGTTAGTCATGGGCAAGGCAAGCCCGTTACCTACTGCACTACCTATCCAGTCCTATTGAAATATATTTCCATTTTCATGGAGACACTGATTTGCAGATCAATATTTAGTAGTCCATTGTAATGTTACAAATTATTGTTTTGTAAAATTAATTTTAAAAGTTACATAAATTTGGGGCCAGAGCGATAGTGCAGTGGATAGGGCATTTGCCTTGCAAGCAGCTGGCCCTTGCCAGCCCGGGTTCAATCCCAGGCATCCCATATGGTCCCCGAGCACTACCAGGAGTAATTCCTGAGCTCAGGGGGTTACTCCTGAGCAGAGTCAGGTGTAACCCCTGAGCATTGCCGGGTGTGACGCAAAATAAATAAATAAATAAATAAACAAATAAAAAGTAAAGAAAATAAAAGTTACATAAATTTAAGTTTGGTGTGGCCAGATCATGCTCAAAGAAATTTTGCATGCCTTGCCCACAGTGGTCCCAGAATTCAGTTCGCAGATCTGCATGTGAATTTGAGTAGTGAAGAAATAAAACTCATTCCCATGACCTGGTGTAATGATTTGAGGCTCTTTATGTTCCTGGAGCAAGCAGATGCCCTTGGGCTATGGAGATGTTACTGGTGCCTGCTCAAGCAAATCGATGATGAACGGGAAGACAGTGACAGACAGTGAAGAAAAATATTAACCCACAATGATATAATACGCAAAATAAAAGACAGAATGTCTCTCTGTGATGAAGAACAGTCTTAGCTCGGAGATGCAGCTGAGGGGGTCATAGTTGGACAAACATCATCTGTGTAGTTTTGAGTGCTCCTTTAAGTGATCAGATCAGGCAAAATCCTTGCCACACTTAACACAGAGGTACAGACGTTATCCGGTGTGTTTTCTCTTCTGTCTGTTGAGTTCATCAGAATGGGGGAATTTCCACACGCAGCCCTCCACATCGCAAACATAAGGCTTGTCTCCTAGATCAGGAAGAGAGAGATGAGAGAGAGAGAGAGAGAGAGAGAGAGAGAGAGAGAATTATTATTCTTAGAAGTAGCATGGGAAAGGGAAGGGAAAGCCTGGGGCAGGAGAGGTGTGAGCATGTGTACAGGGAGCTCCTGAGCACTGATTGAAGGGTGTGTTGCAACAGAGGAAGACACAGGTGGCATGAGCTGGAGGAAGAGAAACCTGGAGGAGGGGAAGGGAGACCAAGAATGCACAGACTCACAGGTGTGAGAAAGCAGTTGAGGGAGGAGCTGCCCGTTGATCCAAATTGGAGGATCATGCGGGAGAGACAAGGTGAAGACCATCCAGGGACAAACAAGTCTTTCCACATTTTCCCAGCACCTCACAAACAACTCCACCAGCCAGCTTGATTCTGGCCACCGAAACGCTGCCCCCCCAAAGCACATGCCCTCACTTTCTACTTGCTGACCTCCTCTACAACCATCAGGGGACCCAAGCACAAAAGGAGGAGGGACAATCTGAACCAAGTCAAACTTTCAAAAGGCATAACTGTCTGTCACCCTGTCCAAATATCTTGGTTGTAGCAATGGCACGTCCTGTTGCACGCTCTGGATGCCATAGGAAGACTGATTATCACTTGAATCAGGGACTGGCTGCCAGTTAATGTTTGGTCAACGGAGAAGTTCATTGTCTGGTGCCCTGTCAATTGTTTTGTCTGGCCTCCATAGTGGGTCAGGTTCCTGCTTATCAGCATCTGGTTCCCATTGATGATCTGGTCCCCTCTGAAGGGATCCTGGATGCCATATATGCTACGGGTAGTAGCTAAAGGCAGTTGGTTACAGTATAATGAATGGTCCTCACTTAAGGGAATTTCACTTGTGTTTAGAGTCCAATGTCTAGAGAAGACCATCAGGCCTCCACTTTGTTTCTGGTCCCTGTTGGAAAGAGTCTGGCTCTAGTCTCCTAGCTGGGCTAAGGTAAGTGCAATCTGACTTCTCAAGTTTTGGCATCAGTGTAGGTCACCTGCTGATTTAAAGACTGCTCCCAACTGAAGGGTATCTGGTTCCCATTCATTATCTGGGAGCCATCCCTCCACCAGTGCCCATCTCCCACCACCAATGCCCCGGTTCCCTCCCCTCCCCAAGCCCGATTCCATGGCAGGCTCTTCATAAGAATAGAATGTTTTAACTTCATAGTCGAGACATCTAACGGAATAGGTGGAGCAATTCTCTCTCAGGTGTGAGGCCAAGTTGGAGTCACCCTATCACTGAAATGAACCACACTTTTAGAAAAGTTTTAGGAAAAGAAATGAAGATAGAGCTATAATTATTGCAGACAACATTTCTATCAGTATGACTCACTGCCCCAGTGAGACGTCACATGCCCACCACTGAATATGTGCCCACAGTGAGAAATTCAGAGAAGAACCAACATCAGGAAGTCCAGAGCTACCTGCCGAAGGCCAGCCTCACCTCTCAGCCCATTTGGGCCTCATGGGAGGTTAAGGAGTGGCCAGGATGTTCCACCCCTGTAGAAACCTCTGTGGGTGGGTGGGGCGGGACAAGGTGTGGTTCTTTTGTCAGTTCAGGAGCCAAGCCAGGGAAAGAGCCCTGAAAGGGCATCAGAGTGACTTACCTGTGTGTCTCTCATCTGTTCAGAGCAGCTATGGAATTTGAGGGTTGCAGTAGGAGATTTAGCATGCAAAAGTACCCTTACATTTGAGAGCAAAATGTGCCCAAGTCTAGAATCACTAATAGACACAGAGATGGGGAAGAGAGTGTAACAATAGGGGCCAAGTGAGGCGATTAAGGAGGAAAAGTGCCTGTCAGAGGGGACCATGGTGGAGTGCAGGGAGGGACATGGGTCATTGGTGGTGGGAAATGCACACTGGTGAAGGAACGAGGCCTGGAGCATTATGACTGAAACCCAACTTTAAAACTTTCAAACTGTGTAAACTGTGTATGTCACTGTGATTCAGATAAAAATAAAACTTAACTTTGAATCACTTTTGTAAATCAGCTGCTTTAATAAAATGAAGAAAAAATGTAAAACATTGCTTATAAGTAGCTCAGAGTGGAGGAGAAACACTACAAGTGTTGAAGTATTCACCTTGCTTGCAGTCGCCCCAATCACATGCACTGTCCCTGTAGGAATGGCCACATTCCGATGACACCGTGAACCCAGTCCCATCAGGTTACCCAATGCGCCCCACCAAGTTTGTGCCCTCCCCGGAAGTCCATTCCACCCTCAGGGGAGAGAGAAATGACCCCTGTGTTAATGCATCCAATGAAAATCCTGACTCCCAGTGGCTGTGATCAGTGTTGAGATGCAGCTGCTTCTCTGAATCCCAAACAATTGGTTGCTTCTATATAGAAGCATGTCTGCGTGTGTGTTTAAGTGAGGTTGTGCATGTGTGTGTAAAATTGAAAAACTGAATAATTAGCTCAAAATGATCAGAGAGCTAAAAACAGACAAACAACCCCTCCCCCAAAAAAAAACCTAAAGGTTAAAGATCACAGTAGAGTGTTACTAAATGACTCACTGGTAGAACACATACCTTAAACATAAGAGGCCTGGTTAGAGTCCCCCACCATTTAAAATTTTGAATCACTGTATCACTGTATCACTGTCTTCCCATATATCATTGATTTGCTGGAGCAGGCACCAGTAACATCTCAATACGTCCTGTCACATGTGAGATAGCCCAAGGGCATCATCCTGCTCCAGGAACATAAAGAGCCTCTAAAGATTCCATCAGGTCATGGGAATGAGGTCTATAATATAGACCTCAAATAATAATACAAATTTTGAATACAAAATTGTAAACTTCTGAGAAGGAAGAAGAGTAGATAAACTTACAATTGAAAGATATTTACATTTTCCGGGATAAGAATGCCCAGATCCGGAAGCAATCAGGAAAAGAATGTTTAGAGACTGAATACAAGTAGGTAGTCAGATGTAGGCTGAACATGCTAGGGCCTTCTCAGAATGGGGGTGGGCAGGTTGCAAAATGGCCAGCAGCCCCCTCTCGCCCACCCACACACCACATTTCCCATGATAGGAAAGTCCTGCTCTACAACTGAATCTCAGTGACTCACAACAGCACCAAATCATTCCACTCCAGGAGTTGCCATGCACAGGGCTCAGACGTGCAGCACCATATCTTAAGTCCTGGCAGAGGGAAAGTAAAGAGGACCATGAAATTCAAAGAGCAAAGCCAAAACACAGGCTCCAGCACCAACCAGCTCTACAGCCCCTCAAACTGGGGATGGTGGGGTCCTGGACTGACACCATTTATATATAAGAACTATCAAAACAGGAATTTCATGGATGTATTTTCTGAAAATTCGTTGTTGTCAAAGTAACGAGCAGTGTAGCCAACAACACTGAGACCGCAGCTGATAGGTCGCCTGGGAGAGCCAGCAAGGCTTGTGAAGCCTCTGAAGCCTGAGCACCTGGGGCCCCGCCCATCCTAGCAACAACAACCACTGAAAGGGACATTAAATGCGAGAACGATTTCTGTGTTACTGTGTGTACTGACAACCAACATGACGGAAACAATTCTGTGCTTGCCAAAAGGTCAGGCATCCGTGGGGATGGAAAACTGGGGACATGGTGGAGGGAAGATCACACTAGTGGTGGGATTGGTGCGGGAACAATAAATGCCTCAAACAAACAGCTTTATAAATCACACTGTATAAATAAAGTTTCGTTTAAAACATAAAAATTATTATGGAAAATATTATTGCAATACTCATATATCCCTTCCCCAGTGAGGGGCCACGTTCCCACCTCTGGAGATGCACCCACACAACCTGGCAGCCGCCACAGGAGGGCCAGGGTCTAGAAGCCCAGAGACCCCCTCCCCGGCTCAGGCCTGGCTCACCTCTCAGCACACTTGGGCCCCCAGGTGGCCCAGGGGTTTCAGAAGGTCCTGCCTGTAAAGAACTGGGGTGGGAGGTGGAGTAGGGTGGGGCTGCCCAAAGGCTGGACAGGATGTGATTCTATTTCAATGGGGGAGACTACAGTGAAGAGTCCCTGGAGGGGGTCAAAGTTTCTCACCTGGGCACCTCTGCTGAGGGCAGAGAGCTCTGGAATTTGAGGGGAGCTAGAGAAAAAAGAGCCAGCAGATGCTCTTACACAGAGCGCTAATAAGCCCAAGTCTAGGATAGGGATGGACTCGTAACTCCAGGAAATTCCTGGGTGTTGTGTTACTTTATTTTATTATTTATTTGTTTATTTCTATTTTGTTTTTGGTCACACCAGCACGTTCAGGGGTTGCTCCTGTCTCTTCACTCAGGAATTACTCCTGGCAGTGCTTGTGGGACCATATGAATGCGGGGACCAAACCTGGGTCAGCCTCATGCAAAACAAATGCCCTACCCGCTGTGCTATGGCTCCAGCCCACTTTATTTTATACTGTAGGTCACAGTTGGAACTCCAGAAAGTCAGGACATACTCCAGGTTCTGAGCAAAGGAATCACTCCTAGCTGGCTCAAGGACTCATAGGAATCGGATAGGACCACAGTAGGCCATCTGCAAAGAAATTATAGTGTCTCTCTGACTCCCCTCACACAACTCCCAAAAAATGTCTTCATCTCTCAGCCTCAGATTGTGCACCTGAAAAATAACAGCACAAAAAAACACCTCATGGGTTCTTCTGAGAAGGAACTGTGAGTCTTCCTTAAAACGACTTCCCTTCGCCTTAGGGTCCCCAAGTACCGCTATCATGAAAAGTATTTTTTGCTCACTGCAGCTCCTGTTACTGCAGGTGGGCAGCCAGTTACCTGTCAGGGGGCCCCATGACACGCCTCCAAACATCTGACCAATCCAATGCGAGCAACCAGAGCCCCTCCACCCCACCCAGAATCACGTGAAATCAAAGGGCTATAAAAGACCAGAGCAGCGCCCCCAATACTTTGTGCAGACTTGTCCACTGAAGGGTTGGCAGCACTGCGCTCTCTGGCTCACATGGTGAGTCATTAATGAACTTCGGTTGGGGCGTGGGAGTAGTTCTTGGGATGGTTAGTTGGTGGACACCACTAAGGGCCATGGGGGGTTCGACTGTTACAGGAGTAGGGAATTAAGGAGTAATGAATTATTGCTCTTCTCTGGGTTGTATAGTCTGAGCATTCCCCCAAGTGCTTGGATCTGTGCTTGGTCAGTTCGGTTGGGGTCCAGGGTGATGTTGCTGGTGGGTGGGTGGGTGGTTGGATGGATGGATGGATGGATGGATGGATGGATGGATAGATGGATGGATCGATCGATCGATCGATCGAGGATTGATCGATGGATGGATGGATGGATGGATTGATGGATGGACGGACGAACGGAAGGACAGATGGATGGATGGACGGATGGATGGATGGATGGAAGGATGGACGGATGGATGGATGGACGGATGGACGGATGGATGGATGGACGGAAGGATGGATGGATGGATGGATGGATGGATGGATGGATGGATGGATGGATGGATGGATGGATGGATGGATGGATGGATGGATGGATGGATGGATGGATGGATGGATGGATGGATGGATCGAGGATTGATCAATGGATGGATGGATGGGTGGAACGATGGATGGATCGATGGATTGATGGATCGATGGATGAAATGATGGATGGAACGATGGATGGAACGGTGGATGGATGGATGGAACGATGGAACGATGGATGGATGGATGGATGGATGGATGGATGGATGGATGGATGGATGGATGGATGGATGGATGGATGGATGGATGGAACGATGGATGGATGGATGGAAAATGGAACGATGGATGGATGGTATGGCAGGGTCAAATGGGAGTTCAATTTCTAGTCTTTGGAGGAATGTCCATATTGTTTTCCAGAAAGGCTGTACCAGCCGGCATTCCCACCAACAATGGATGAGTGTCCCCTTTTCCCGCATTATAGGCAAATTTCATAACTTCATTTTTCCTAACACCTGCATAATATTCCATTGTGTCAATGTACCATATTTTCTTTATCCAGCCATAATTTTTAGGCACTCTGGTTGTTTCCAGATTTAGGATATTGTGAATAATGCTGCTATGAATATAAAAGTAGGGATGGTGTTTCTACTGCGTGTTTTTTGCTTTCCAGGGTATATTTCCTAGGAGTGGTATGGCTGGATAAAATGGGAGTTCAATTTCTAGTCTTTCGGGGGATGTCCATATTGTTTTCCAAAAATGCAGTACCAGTTTATATTCCCACCAACAATGGATGAATGCTCAGGGGTTATTCCTGGTTCTTCACTCAGGAATTACTCCTTGCAGTGTTTAGGGGCACCATATGGGATGCCAAGATGCCAGGATTAAACCTGGTTCAGTGCATGCAAGGCAAATGCCTTACATAATATGCTATCACTCTGGCCCCATACTTTTTTTCCCGAAGTGTGTCCAGAGCAAAACCAGGCAAGGGGCACTACCAAAAGCCATGCTGGGATGATCAAGGAAATGCATGCTTCCTAGCATTTACAGATGTGGGCTCTGCAAACATTCCCTTCTGCATCCCCTGCCTGTCCTACCTGTGGGCTGACTAGTCTTTATCTTGACTTTTTGGAATATCCATGGAGTCTCTGGGGGAGAAACCCTGGTCTAGATAATGGCTTTTGCACTTTTTCACTAGGATACTGTTTTTAACCAAGTAATCCTGAAAACACATTGGTATATCAGTACATTGTACTCGCGAAATTCTCAAATATGTAACAAAAATGAAAATTTTAAAATCTAATATTCCTATATATGGTCAGGAAACATTCCATCAAGAATCAGGGACATGCTGGGTGTAGGGGATCAATACCAGGGTTTCCTTCTGTGAGATGACAGCCCTGCCTGCTCTAAACTTTGGCCTCTGTGACAAACTGTTTTCAATATCTGACCACTTCCCCATCCCCTGACATGGATCTCCACTCACTGTGTCAGAGCCCAGAGTTCATACTGCCCTGTCCAGTACTAGAACATCATAGCACAGGAAGATATCATTTCAGGACTCTCACTCTAACTCGGTGTGGGTGGCACGCAGGATGGAATCAGTGCAGAGCCTGGGAGGGTAGTGGAGAGAAAAATGGGGTTTCAAGAGCATAAATTGGGTGTTAGACTAGGAGAGCATCAGTAGTAGGGAGGAAAGGGAATTCGGTGTGTGGGCTAGGCTGGAGGCTGAACGGGCTCTGATTTTCAATCTCTCTTTTCAGGATTCAACCATGAAGAGCAACAGCCAAGAGACGACCACGGGAACCTTCTTTGAGACCCTTGAGGAGTTTCTTGAGACCTACAAGGCAGCAGATGCAGCAGTGTCTCCACCACAGCTCTGTGCTCCTCTGACTGCCCAGAGCCCAGCTGGTCTCCATACGGCCCCGAGGGCCAGGACATTCTCCATCAGCTCCTTGAGGAGACACAGATCCCTGGGCCTCCTGGGTTCCAGGCTCAGGCCAGCCCAAACAAGCACACTCAGAACCAGGCCAGTGCTCTGGATCTGCCTCGTAATGTGCCCCACATCTGTGTGTCCGTGACTGCCCTGGGTCAAGGCAGCTCTCAGGAGCCGCCTGCAGACAAGGACAGAGCTCTGGCCTGGCTGCCCGAGGAAGAAATGGAGGTGTCTTTATGGGACCAGTACCTGAGCCGCTCTGCTCAGCGCATCCCCACGGCTGCCTCGCAGATGACTCGGGACACAGACGTGCCGAGCACCTTCAGTGAGAACCAGACCCTAACCGCGGGTTCCAGAGAGACTTCTGGAGATGAACAGACCCCAAGTGGAATCAATATGCCCCTCTCTGGTACCCAAGTACTCAATGGGATCCAGACCTTCAATGGGAACAGGATGCCCATCCATGGTGTCCAAATCCCATGCGGGGACTTGACGTTCTTCACTGGGGACAAGACACAGAGTGGGAGCCAGAAGTCCTTCACTGCACACCAGAATGAAAATGCAGGTGAAATGCCTTTTAGTGTGAAAAAGTTCATTGAACAGGTAATGAACCGTACATTTACAAAATTTATATTTGAAAAATATGTTCCTGGGGCCTGAGCAATAACACAGCAGGTAGGGCATTTGCCATGCACATGGCTAACCGGTTCAATCCTCGGCATCCCAATTGGTCGCCTGAGCACTGCCAAGAGTAAGTTCTGAGTGCAGAGCCAAGAGCAACCCCTGAGCATTGCCAGGTGTAACCAAAAGAGTTAAAAAAATTAAAAAAGAAAGAAAAAAAATATATTCCATCTCTACTTTTCTAACATTTTTTGGCACACTCTGGAGCTTCATGGTCTAATCATTGCTTATTCCTTAGTGATGTGGGTTCACTCCTGGTTCTTCTCTGGAGACCATTAGAGTGCCAGGGTTCAACTTCAGGTTAGCTTAGTGAAATGCGAGAGCCCTGTCACTGTACTATCTTACTGTCATTCCTAATTATTAGATTTTAAGTTATGTGATCCCTGTGGCTCTCCACCCATACTGTTCAAGAGTGGGCTGAGGTTGCCCACTGCACTGGTCACTCTCCTTTCTGAACGGTCACTCTCACTGGATGTGGAGGACACACAGGAGAGAACAGTGCAGAGTTGGAGGACAAGGGAGGAGAACTGTGGGGTGTCAGGCAAGGAAGACATTGGCCCTGGGGGCTAGGCTAGGCTATGACAACATCAGCAGGGAAGGGTTGGGGTGGAATTGGGTTGAGTTGAGCAGGAGTCTGATTTTCTACCTTTACTTTAGGATTCCACAATGGAAGGCCACAGCCAAGAGATGAGCACAGACAAATTTCCTGAGAATCCTGAAGAGTCTCTTCAGGGAGATCCAGCTGTGCTCCAGCCCCAGCTCTGTGCTCCTCCCACTCTGAAGGGTCCAGGGAGCACACAGGAGGCCCCTGGTGGGCAGGACATCCTGGATCAGCTCCTTAAAGAGCTGCAGATTCCTGGGCCTGACACTTTCCAGGATCAGTGCGGCCCAAATGAGTCAACCCAGACACAGGCAAGAGCTCTGAATCCACTCCCTACAGGGCCCCAATTCCCTGAGTCTCTGGTCCCCCAGCATCAAGAGAGCCCACAGGGGCCAAACGAGGACAAGGACCCTGCTCTGGACCAGCTCCTTGAGGAGCTAATGGAGCTGCCCTCTAGGGGCCAGAGCAGGAGCTACTCTGCTCAGAGCAACTCCACAGCTGTCTCCCAAGTGTCACATGACTGTGACATGCCAGAGACCTTCAGTGGGAACAAAAGTCTCTCTGGGAGTCAGATAAAGTCATTGGGGAATGAACAGAACCCATGTGGGAACCAAATGCCCTACTCTGGGACCCAGGTAGGAGTCCCAGATGGGAGCCCGACGCCCTTTATTGATGCCCAAATGCTGTGGGAAACCTGATACCCTTCAGTGAGGATCAGACACCAAGTGGAAGCCAGATGTCCTTCACCTATATCACTGGACAACAGGCTGGAAATGGGACTCAGATGTCTATGGGCATGAACCAGACCTTCATCGGGAACCAGGTCCCCTTAAATAGTTCCCAAGTCTTATGGGCGAACCAGGTGCCATTCAGAGGAACCCATACCATCAATGGGAACCTGATGGTGCTTAACGGGGACAAGAACCGCTATGGAGTCCAGATGACGCCTGTGACAGGGCTCCCGACAAGGACCTTCTTTAGTGACCACAGCTCCACTGGCAGTCAGCCTGTGACTCAAAGTGGTACCCAGAACCTCTATGGCATCCAGATGGTGCCACAGGTATTGCCACTGCCACAATCAGGGTTCCTCTTTACAAATGCTCATTTGGTACAAGGACAATCCCAGAAGCCAAACAATCCAAAGAGTAGAAGTTACCTGATCAATTCTGAGGGTCAGAGGCGCTTTGTGTGCAGTTTCCAGGGCTGTGGGAAAGAGTACACCAGGTTTTCCAAAGTGCAGATCCATGAGCGCATCCACACTGGTAAGTGAGGGACAAGGGACTGGGTGACTTACCTCTATGGCTTTGAAAAGCTTGAGTCAGTTTAGATTTTTTGGCCCTCACTAAGACTGTGGCACCAGATGGCCCTAGAGAAGGTTTTTCGATTTAGAATGGTCGCACAGTCATAGGAGAGTCTAGCTGTGGTCAGCATCAAGCTAGCTGGAATCTTCTGTGGATTGACTGTGGGTGTTGGGAAGGTGCGGAGGGTGGGTTTGGCCCTTTTGCATGACCTGACCTTGTCTCTAGGGCACACTCACCCCATCTTGCATATCCTCCTTCTCTGACTCTCGGGGTTTTTGTTTGCACCCCCTCCTCCAGTTTTCCTTTCCTCAGCTCCTGTTGCCTTTCTTCTCTTCCTCCTCATCCCCTCCAGTCCGCTCAGGTGCTCCATCTCCCCCATGCTCACACTATTTTCTGCTCAGGCCACTCACTCCCTAAGGCATAACAAGTGTCTTTGTCTCTCCCTTCCAGGCGAGAGGCCCTATGTTTGCGATGTGGCTGGGTGTACATGGAGATTCCGCCGCTCTGATGAACTCAGAAGACACAAGAAAACGCATGGGGGGAGAACGTCCTCACCGCTGTCCTCACTGCCATAAGGAGTTCGCCCGAGCTGATCATGTGAAGCAGCATGCAAGAGTCCACGAAAAATGATCGTCTACGAACTTTAAACCAGTCTCCCAGCTAAGACATTTCTTGGCAATGCACACTGAGCTATATTTTTAAAGGTAATGTTTTTGTTGTTTGACTTCCTCTTTACTTTGTTTACTATATGAATTGAGCCTCACCCTGTGGTGCTCAGGAGACCCTGAGGTTTTGGCAGAGCGGGCACTCCGCCCTGAGCCCTGTCTCTTATGTTACTGGGCTCATTTTATTTATCAGCAGTTGGCAGTTTTATGGAATTTTTTACAAATTTATATTCCTTAAGTTTATATTCAATTCTATATGATTTAGTTGAACTTCTGAATTATCAACTGTCCATCGATTTTTGTGAAAATAAAATTAAATATGTATGTAGGGAGTTTCAAATATTTTCAAGATCATTTTAGGGTGTGGCCTGTTTTATGGTGCCTTGTTGTTGCCTCACTGCCTTGCACATGGTTTACCCCTGTCGCATTGTTCAGGGATCACTCCTGGGCGTGCTCAGGCCATCATATGGCAAAGAGGGGATGACTTCGCTTTGCCATGTGCAAGGCAAATGCCTTCCCTGCTGGGCAACCTTTCATCCATAGATGCTTTACATGATATTATTTATTATATATGTGTATGAAATTCTTAATTGCATATTTGTATGATATTCTTTATTTTATAGTTAATTTTTTATCTCCATGTTACGTGTTAAGAGGTGGAGTACACATGGTCCCTGCACTGTGAAAAGCTCTTTGATGAAATAAACTCATTTGCAAAAATAGTTGTCTCCTGTCGTTTTTATTACTGTCTATTATTGTGGTCTATCAATGCCAGTTGCCAGGCAGGATACCAGGTCATTAACTCTGGCCTCAGCGTTATGTTCCTCTTCTGTTTATGCCCATGGGGTTAGGAGGGCTAGAGGGACTAGGGTGGCCAGTGGAACCAGGGTCTGAGACTCAGGGCAAGGCAGACCTATATCCCTACTTTGCATATCCGGTGCTCAGCACTCTCTCCCTTCGCAGGAGCAGGCATCTGTGCAGGGGAGGCCTGTGGCCTTTCCATGAACATGGTGAGGTCTGAGGACCCGGGCCTCCCTCCCTGCTCACAGCCCTTCCGACTTAGGGCTCACTAAGTGCCCACTTAGGGCCCCACAGCCCTGCCCACTTAGGGCTAACTGGGAGCTCCATCTAGCACTCAGCTGTGCCTTCCCCTGTTAAGAATGTGTGGGAAAATTCCCCCCCCACCCCTCCTCCTTTCCAGTGGTCCTTTTTTTTCTTTATGGGTTACGCCAGCGATGCTCTGGGGTTACTCCTGGCTTTGCACTCAGGAATTACTCCCGGCGGAGGTGCTCAGCGGACCATATGGGATGCCGGGGGATTGAACCCGGGCCGGCAAGGGCCGGCTGCGTGCAAGGCAAACGCCCTCCCCGCTGGGCTATCGCTCCGGCCCCTCTAGTGGTCCTTTAAAGAAATGTTTTCCTTCCACCCACAGCCTGAGACAGCACAGATCTGCAGAGATTCCATTTTCCCGTAGTCTTCACTTGGACCTTTATGAACTTGGAGGCCCCAGAGCTATAGCCCATCTGAGGGACCGACCATTTTGGGTGGTTCACTTTTTATGTTTCACTTGCTTTCTAGGAAATAGTAGCTATCTACAAAATAATCTGTCAGCCTTTGCTTTGTGACCCCATTTTTTGAGACTGAAAGTGTCAACAGTGTCCCTAATGTCCCCCTCCTAGGTCACCATCCGCAAAACCTTCCCAACACAAAAAGAGAGAATTGGGGCCGGAGAGATAGCACAGTGGGTTGGGCATTTGCCTTGCACATGGACAGCACGGGTTCGATCCCTGGCATCCCATATGGTCCCCGAGCACCACCAGGAGTAATTCCTGAGTGCAGAGACACGAATAACCCCTGAGCATTGCCGGGGTGACCCAAAAAACAAACAAACAAACAAACAAATAAATAAATAAATATAAAAATGATTTTAAATTCTTTTACATCTACATTTAATTTAATTTTCACAAAAAATCAATGCACAGTTCATGAATCAGATGTCCCTTTAAAGCCATATAAGTGTCACTATAACTATCACTATCCTCCCATTGATCATCTATTTGCTAGAACGGGCACCAGTATTATCTCCATATGTCCTGCCCCATGCTAGTAGAGCCCACGGGCATATATTTGCTCCAGGAACATAAAGAGCCTCAAACCATTATATTAGGTCATAGGAATGAACTAATATAATTGTTACTGGTATTTGCATATCAAATAAAACAGGGCAGTTTGCCAGACTTGCCATGAAGGTGGCATACCCTTGTAGTCACCTCTAAATATAGCATTTATAGATGAACCGAGAGAGAGGCTGTGATAGGCTGTCGCTGGGTGGAGTTCTGATAAGAGGGAAGTCTGGATGTGGAAACTGGCCGCCCGATGCAGTGGGGTGGGGGGGTCATCTGGCTTGTTGTGCGGCTCTGCTGGGGTTGCGGGTCAGGGCTAGAACCCTGGCCCTAAAAACTTCATTTTTCCTAACAGCTGCATAGTATTCCATTGTATAAAAGTTTCTTTATCCAGCCAACAATTCTCGTGCACTCTGGTTGTTTTCAGATTCTGGCTATTGTGAATAGTATTGCTATGAATAGTATGCTACCTGAACGGCAGAGCCTGGCAAGCTACCCGTGTTGTGTTTGATATATATGCCAAATACCGGTAACAATTATAGACCTCATTCCGGAATGGATTGAGGCTCTTTATGTTCCTGAAGCAAGCAGATGCCTTGGGTTCTACTAGCATGAGACAGGTCATATGGAGATGTTACTGGGGCCCCGCTCGAGCACATCGATGATGAACGGGAATACAGTGATAGTGTGATACAGTGATTGCTATGAAAATAAAAGTGAGTTTATGTATTTTTTACAAGAACTTATATGTCTTTATGTCTGTATTTTGGTACATCTATACAATGGAATACTATGCAGCTGTTAGGAAAAATGAAGTTATGAAATTTGCCTATAAATGGATGGACATGGAGAGGATCATGTTGAGTGAAATTAGTCAGAAGGGAAAAGGCAGATATAGAATGACTGCATTTATTTCTATGATATATATATGCATATCATGATACCAATATCGCTCTGCTCCATTAGGTGGAAGGGATATTTAAGTCCCGGAAAGTAGGGTGGGAACTCTGTCAGTCAATTGGGCAGTAGGGTGTGAAGTCTGTGTTAGCCACTCAAGAGAGGGATTAAAGCAGGGTGTGTGCTTAATCCTAGGTGTGTGGGAAAGAGGATTTAAACAGGGTGTGTGCTTAACGTGTTTAGCTACAGAGGGCCTCTGTTTCCCATTTCTTATCTGGGTCCCAGTGTAGGGCATCTGGTACCCGCACAGGGCCTGTTCACTCCTAGTTGTCTTTTGTCTGACTCTCAGAGAGTCGAGTCCCCACTGAAGGTCTTCAGCATGTCACTGTGGTGTGTCACCTGGAGGCAGAGGTGGGGTTGCTCTGTGCAGAGCAGCTCCTGTTCTGGCCCCTAGGGGGCATCTCCATTAGTTCCTCAAGGATCTGGTCCGAGAAGGGTCCTTGTCCTCGGTTGGCTCCTGTGGGCTGTCTTGATGCTGGGGACCAGAGATTCAGAATTGGGGCCCTGTAGGGGGCAGACCCAGAATGCTCGCCTGTGTTGGATGATATTACCTAGGTAGCTGGGATCTTTGCTGTTTAAGCAACTTACTGGTTGAACTATTTACATCTCTTAAGCCAGGGTTCATGCTAATGAGATCTCTCTTCTGTGAAAACACTGATGGAGGGTGTGGCAGTTACATGAGTTAATTTGACTTTTGAATTAAAAACTTGAAATATTATTATAACCTCTACTATGATTTCAATGTTATCAAGGTTGGGCACAATTCCTCTTAATACCCCCTGGTCCCAGAATAGGACAGTTGAATTTACCAGGAGATCTCACCACGCTGGCTATGTTGACACTACCTTTAAAGATCAAAGGAGGGGTCTTGAGGGATAGAGCAGTGGGGAGGGCGTTACCCTTGCAAGTGGCCCACCCGGATTAGATTCCTGGCATCTGATATGGTCCCCTGAGCCCCGCCAGGAGTAATTCCTGAATGAAAAGCTGAGTAACCCCTGAGCATCACTGGGTGTGACACAAAAAAAAAAAAAAAAAAGATCAAAGGAGGGATCACACTAGTTTGCCCTCCAGCAGGGGAGCACGACCCTTCCAGTAAACAGAGGACAAGACACTCAGAATCACCCTGGTGCAGAGTAGAAATAAAAAGGACCTTATGGGTACCATCTAGATTCCATGAAGTCCACGACTAAGATGTGTTTCTCCCCTTGAATATATATCCCTAAAAATGTATTTGTTTATACCAGCCTCGCCTTCTCTCTTTCTCTCTCTGTCTCTCTCTCTCTCAGTGTTTTGACATAAGAGATCATAAGAGATAATCTCTGAGGAAGACACAAGGCCATGGCATAATCATTTGTTCAGACCTGAAACAAGTGTAGCTCCAGCCTGCATCTTGTAGCTGTAGCTTCTGCACCCTCCAAGTTCACAGTGGCTGAGAAATCTGCTTCAGATGTTACAAAATATTGAAACTGCAAATTTATGCTTAGTTTTGGGTAGGATGGTGAGTAACAATATTTTTTAAAGACCACATGGAAGTGGGGCTGGAGCGATAGCACAGCGGGTAGGGCATTTGCATTACATGCGGACAACCAGGATCGATCCCAGGCATCCCATATAGGCTCCTGAGCACCACCAGGGGTAATTCCCGAGTGAGAGCCAGGAGTAACCCCTGAGCATTGCGGGTGTGGACCAGGACAGACGGACGGACGGACTGGACTTCACGGGACGAGATGGGAGGGATGGAAGGACAGGGGCAGCCCACCTGGAAGTGGCTAGTGTGGTGCACATTCCCTGACCTTTCTGCCAGAGTGATCCAAGCTGGGGGCTAGATAGAACTTCCCTTTAGCTCCCAAGTGGGCAGGGCTTGAGCTTCCAGAACTGCGCAGCTGGGAGAGAGGCCAGATCTCCTGGACCTACCATGTCCATCCATAGACCACAGTGCACAAGCCCAGATGAGGAAGGAAGAGACAGCCCCAGGCACCAGATATGGGTAGAGCATCTGCTTTGTCCTGAAATTGAGTCTCTGGTGTCCCGCCCCCACCTCTAAACACCTCCAGGATCCACATGAGCACACACAGAGAAGACACCCAAGGCCAGAGAGAAAGGGGAGATTTTCCCCTGGCATCTGGCACTTGACAAACCCATCGTTTCCCCATATTGGGAACAATCACAGTCAGGACAAGAGGCAAAAAGTATTGGTCCAGATGATATTCGTTTATTGAATATGAATGAGAGTGTTCTGTGTAGGATGTGACTCTGTGTACCCTTCCTCCTAACGTCACTGAAATGGAGATCCGAGAAATATGACTTCACGTACGGAATGCTTAACACTGTGTAAGCTGTGCATTTAGGGGCCTAAGCTATGGCACGGTAGGTAAGGGGCTGGCCTTATACATTGTGATCTGAAGTCACTAGCCGGCACTGAACACGTTCCCCCACTGAGCAAAGGAGGAAGTCCTGTGCAATCTGATGTGGCCCAAACACGGCCCATAAATTAATGACAAATACTGTATCTCTAAAATACATTTGTGTGTGTGTGTCTACACACACATATATGAGTAGTTTAGGGTCACACTTGACAGTGTGGATTGAACCAGGTTAGTCATGGGCAAGGCAAGCCCATTACCTACTGCACTACCTATCCAGTCCTATTGAAATATATTTCCATTTTCATGGAGACATTGATTTGCAGATCAATATTTAGTAGTCCATTGTAATGTTACAAATTATTGTTTTGTAAAATTAATTTTAAAAGTTACATAAATTTGAGGCCAGAGCGATAGTGCAGTGGATAGGGCATTTGCCTTGCAAGCAACTGGCCCTTGCCAGCCCGGGTTCAATCCCAGGCATCCTATATGGTCCCCCAAGCACTACCAGGAGTAATTCCTGAGCTCAGGGGTTACTCTTGACTCTGTTCAGGAGTAACCCGTGAGCATTGCCAGGTGTGACGCAAAATAAATAAATAAATAAGTAAATAAACAAATAAAAAGTAAAGAAAATAAAAGTTGCATAAATTTAAGTTTGGTGTGGCCAGATCATGCTCAAAGAAATTTTCCATGCCTTGCCCACAGTAGTCTCAGAATTCAGTTCGCAGATCTGCATGTGAATTTGAGTAGTGAAGAAATAAAACTCATTCCCATGACCTGGTGTAATGGTTTGAGGCTCTTTATGTTCCTGGAGCAAGCAGATGCCCTTGGGCTCTACTAGCATGAGACATGACATATGGAGATGTTACTGGTGCCCGCTCAAGCAAATCGATGATGAACGGGAAGACAGTGACAGACAGTGAAGAAAAATATTAACCCACAATGATACAATATGCAAAATAAAAGACAGAATGTCGCTCTGTGATGAAGAACAGTCTTAGCTCGGAGACGCAGCTGTTGGGGTCATAGTTGGACAAACATCATCTGTGTAGTTTTGAGTGCTCCTTTAAGTGATCAGATCAGGCAAAATCCTTGCCACACTTAACACAGAGGTACAGACGTTCTCCGGTGTGTTTTCTCTTCTGTCTGTTGAGTTCATCAGAATGGGGGGAATTTCCACACGCAGCCCTCCACATCGTAAACGTAATGCTTGTCTCCTAGACCAGGAAGAGAGAGATGGAGAGAGAGAGAGAGAGAGAGAGAGAATTATTATTATTAGAGGTAGCATGGGAAAGGGAAGGGAAAGCCTGGGGCAGGAGAGGCGTGAGCATGTGTATAGGGAGCACCTCAGCACTGACTGAAGGGTGTGTTGCAACAGAGGAAGACACAGGTGGCATGAGCTGGAGGAAGAGAAACCTGGAGGAGGGAAGGGAGACCAAGAACGCTCAGAGTCACAGGTGTCAGAAAGCAGTTGAGGGAGGAGCTGCCCGTTGATCCAAATTGGAGGATCATGCGGGAGAGACAAGGTGAAGACCATCCAGGGACAAACAAGTCTTTCCACATTTTCCCAGCACCCCCACAAACAACTCCACCAGCCAGCTTGATTCTGGCCACCGAAATGCTGCCCCCCCAAAGCACATGCCCTCACTTTCTACTTGCTGACCTCCTCTACAACCATCAGGGGACCCAAGCACAAAAGGAGGAGGGACAATCTGAACCAAGTCAAACTTTCAAAAGGCATAACTGTCTGTCACCCTGTCCCTGTCCCTCACTCACCAGTGTGGAGGCGTTCATGGATCCGCAAGTGGGAAGACTTGTAATAGGCTTTCTCACAGCCCTGGAATGTGCTCTTATAGTACTTCACATCATATGCATTCCTCTTGGATCTTTGTTTCTGGACCTTTTTGGCTTTGGCAATTCGAGAGAGATGGTCCTTGGGCCAAATGCACACTTGAGTCCAAATATCTTGGTTGTAGCAATGACACGTCATGTTGCACCCTCTGGATGCCATAGTAAGATTGGTTATCACTTCGAATCAGGGACTGGCTGCCAGTTAATGTTTGGTAAACGGAGAAGTTCATTGTCTGGTGCCCTGTCAATTGTGTTGTCTGGCCTCCATAGTGGGTCGGGTTCCTTCTTATCAGCATCTGGTTCCCATTGATGATCTGGTCCCCTCTGAAAGGATCCTGGATGCCATATATGCTACGGGTAGTAGCTAAAGGCAGTTGGTTACAGTATAATGAATGGTCCTCACTTAAGAGCATTTCACTTGTGTTTAGAGTCCGATGTCCAGAGAAGAACATCAGGCCTCCACTTTGTTTCTGGTCCCTGTTGGAAAGAGTCTGGCTCCAGTCTCCTAGCTGGGCTAAGGTAAGTACAATCTGACTTCTCAAGTTTTGGCATCAGTGTAGGTCACCTGGTGATTTAAAGACTGCTCCCAACTGAAGGGTAGCTGGTTCCCATTCATTATCTGGGAGCCAGTGAAGGCTCTCTGGTGCCCCCTGTTGGATTTGGGCTTGCATGAAGGGTGTCTGGCTCCTATTTGGGGTCCTATCACCCCCAGAGATCATTGAAGTTCCCATAGGTAGGGTCTGAGCATCTCTAGAGACCATTGAGGGTTCCCCAGGTAGGGTCAGGTCCCCACTAAAGGTCGTTGGCATGTCACTTTCATGTGTCACCTGGTACGCAGCGGTGGGGTTCCTCTAGCATAGCAGCTCATGCTCTGGTGCCAGGAGGCATCTCCATTAGCTCCTCAAGGAGCTGGTCCAGAGCATGGTCCTTGTCCTCGGTTGGCTCCAGTGGGCTGTTTTGATGCCCTGGAACCAGAGACTCAGGGAATTTGGGCCCTCCAGGGAGCGAATACAGAGCTCTCACCTGTGTCTGGATTGGCTCCTTTGCACTGCACTGAGCCCGGAGAGTGTAGAACTCATCTAGGTTGCCCTGCCCATAGAGGGCCTGCCATGTGCTTCCGCACCCTGGGGAGTCGGAGTAGCACAGAGTCTGGACTGAGGCATAGCTGGACCTTCTGCCTCATAGGTCTGCAGAAAGGGCACACATTTCTCATGCAACAGGTATGCGGTCATCTCTTGTCTATTGTTTTCCATGGTGGAATTCTGAAAGGGGAAGAAATGTAGAAATTAGAAACATGCTCAGTTCCAACCCAATTCTGCTTACCCTCCCCTCAATCCTGCTGATGGTCTCCTAGCCTAGCCACCATCTTCCTTGCCTGACATCTCACAGTTCTTTCTTCACTGTCCTCCTGGAATCTCTACTGATTCCATCTAGTATGTCTGGATAAAATTAGTAGAAATTTCAACAAATGGAGAAGTTACTGGTGCCCGCTCGAGCAAATCGATGAACAATGAGAAGACAAGTGACTAAGTGTCTAACACCTTCAACAAAAGTCAGATCGGAATAGATCAAAGGTCTCAATATCAGGTCTGGAGTGATAGTTCAGCAGGTAGAGCATTTGCCTTGCATGCAGCTGACCCAGTTTCAATCCCCAGCATCCCATATGGTCTCCAGCACTGCAAGGAGTAATTCCAGAGTGCAGAGCCAGGAGTTACCTCTTAGCATCTCTGGGTGAACACAAAAAGGAAAAAAAAATAAAGATCTCAATATCAGACCTTAATCCATAAAGTACGCCAAAGAAAGTATAGGAAAAAGCCTCCACGATAGTGAAGCTAAAGTCGTCTTCAAAAAATGAAACAACTAACAAAGCCAATGGAAGCAAAGATAAATAAATACGGATATATATATATATATATATATATATATATATATATATATATATATATATATAGTGAAAAGTTTCTTCACCTCAAATGAAACAGTGACCAAGATACAAAGACAGTCCACAGAGTGGGAAAAAATATTCACCCAATACCTATCTCATATGGGGTTAATAATCCAGGATATATCAGACACTGGTAGAACTTTTTACAAGAATAAAACAGCCAACCCCATCAAGAAATAGGGAGAAGAAATGCACAGAAACTTCGGCAAGGAAGAAATTCGAATGGTCAAAAGGCACACCGAAAAAATGCTCATCATCACTAATCATCAGAGAGATGTGAATCAAAACAGTGAGATATCACCTCACACCACAGAGACTGGCCCATATCCAAAAGGGTAAAAACAAGTGCTGGCGTGGATGCGGGAAAGGGGACTCTCATCCATTGTTGGTGGGATTGTCGACTGGTACAACCTTTCTGGAAAACAAAATGGACATTTCTCCAAAGACTAGAAATTGAGCTCCCTTTTGACCCAGTCATACCACTCCTGGGAATATACCCTGGGAAGCCAAAAACACGCAGCGGAAACACCATCCCTATTTTTATTTTCATAGTAGTACTATTCACAAGCCAGAATCTGGAAACAACCAGTATGCCCAAGAACTGGACAATAAAACCAAAGTTACATCTACACAATGGAATACTATGTAGCTGTTAGGAAAAATGAAGTTATGAAATTTGCCTATAAATGGATGGACATGAGAGGATCATGTTGAATGAAATTAGTCAGAAGGAAAAAGACAGATATAGAATGACTGCATTTATTTGCATAACATAAATATATATATATACATATTATGATACCAATATCCAAGGTCAGGCGAAACATGGATCAGGAGGTCGTGTCAAGGGTGGAAATTACCACAAACATGTGGAAGTCAGAGGCTAGGTAAGACAGAGAAGGTAACAATGTGCTAATAGTTGTCGAAAGAGTTAATACTAACCTAGAACTGAGCATTAAATACAGGCAAAAAGTTATACATGATAACCTCTAACTGTAGGTATTACAATCCACAATATGTAAGAGAAGGAAGAGAGAGACAGAGAGAGAGAGGGAGAGAGAGAGAGTGGGGGGGGAGAGGGGAGTGAAGGAGGGAGGGAGGAAGGGGAGGAGGGAGAGAGGGAAGGAGGGAGGGAGGAAGGGAAGGAGGGAGGGAGGGAAGGAGCGAGGGAGGGAAGGAGAAAGAGAGAAAAGAGATAAAGTACCTGCCATTAAGGCAGGCTAGGGACCGGGGAGGGAATCGGGCACATTGGTGGTGGGAAATGGGCACTAGTGGAGGGATGGGTGCTGGAACACTGTGTGACCGAAACCCCCAAACATGAACAACTTTGTAATTGTACATCTCACGGTAGTATAATAAAATATTAATTTAAATTTTAAAATATAAAATAAAGTTTTTAAAGTTTTTAAAAAATAGACCTTGAACAATACCAGAAATGACATAAAAACAAAAAGGAAAAATCCAATCTTGTTATGTGTTGCTGGGTGTGACAGACAAAGTGAAAAAAAAAAAAACAGACATTTTCCCTGGAGACTTTCCTGGGGTAGCCCTACTATTTTTAGCTTCCCGGGTTACATCATGGAAAACGAAGCTTCCAAAACCCTCTTCACAGATGGCTCCCTCAGAAGCCGAGGCTGGAAGAGCAAATGTCCCAGATGAATCCATCTGGTCAAAACAGCTATCAGACTCTGCTGTGTGCGGAACATTCCAAGACCCCCAATGGGGCACCCAATAGAAGTGTTAGACCCCAAGACTAGACAAGCTAAGCTTTTCCCCACATAGGCCTATTCCTATGGCAAAGCATCACAAGAGATTACCAACAACACACACACACACATATTAACACTAACACACTCACCAGGTAGGAGTATCCCCTCAGCACTACAGGTTCCGCCCAACACTTTCATTTGCTGGAGCAAAGTCTACTCACTCTTTTTTTCCGATTTTATTTTACTTTATTATTCCCCCCCCAAAATATTGTTACACCATTTTAGACATACAATTGAAAGATGCTCATGTAGAGTTTTGGTTCTACAGTGTTCCAACACCCATCCCTCCACCCAAACCCATCTCCCATCACCAATGTCCCCACCTCCCCTCCCCTCCCACACCTCAACTAATTGGCGGGTTCTGTATGTCATTTCTCTCCTCTTTATCTCCCCCTCCCCGCCAAACTTTCCTGCTCTTCGTGGAATTCAATGCATTAAAAGACATTACTGTTTCCAGTATTTTAATGGACCGTGCAGCCTCAAGGGGCCACGCATACTGGGCTCAAACTGGTTTTTGCTCTGTTGATCTGGTTGTGAGGCAGTTTCCCAGCACCCGGACAGCGAAAATGGTGGCTAGTGTGATGGGCGAGTCTCATCCGGCTGCTCCGGACCCCCCAGAGGCAACGGGCCAACACCCAAAACCCGTCTGCCCTCCTGGGGGTCCCCTCTTCAGCTGGGCCTGGGGCGAGCTGAGCTCCAGCCTCCCCAGCCGCTTCATGTTATGGCCGATGGCCCCCGGGCAGCTCCTTGGTGGGGCCACCAGGCTCGACAAAATGGAGAGGGGAATGGCCGAACCCTGACTCCATCTGACGAATTCCCAGTGATTCCCGCTTCTGGGAGCCGCCTACCTGGGCTCGAACCGGTTTTGCTCTGTTGATCTGGTCGTGAGGCAGTTTCCCAGCGTCCGGACAGCAAAAATGGTGGTTAGTGTGATGGGCGAGTCTCATCCAGCTGCTTCTGGGACCTCCCAGAGGCGACGGGCCCACTCCCAAAACCCGGCTGCCCTCCTGGGGGTCCCCTCTTCAGCTGGGCCCTGGGCGAGCTGAGCTCCAGCCTCCCCAGCCGCTTCATGTTATGGCCCAAAGTCTACTCACTCTTAACAACACCAGGAACTGCGGGGATCAAATCAGGACCTTAGCACTAGGGCTTCCCTACAGTCCTGGAGTTATCGCTAATCTATTTATGTATGGGGAGACTTAATCTTCTTACAGGGAGAATGAGACCCTTCACTCTCACAGAGGGCTCAGCCCACTTTGCCACATTTGTGGAACTGGCAGTGGTCCCCACACCCAATGAGCAAGACTCAGCCTCACCTGGAGATAACCACTTTAGTGATACCATGATCATTTTTACGGTTTTATATCTTGGCCACCCCAGGATTTTGTGGTCCACTGCCCTAGATGCTTGACCAGGTGGGATGGGCAGGTAATTTTTGGCTCTTCCTGGTGGTACTGGGCACTACCGGAGGCAGTCTGGTAATGATCAGGACCACCAGGGCCACCCGCAGCACTAAAGCGCCATTAATCTTGGAGGCCTCGGCTCCCAACACATCTTCAGTCCCTTTGCTCTATCCCTAACCTCCCTCCTCCATCATTTTCTACTGACCCACACAGCCCTGATGCCTCTCACTCATCAGCTCTCCGTCCTTTCCTCTTCTGCAGATTCTGGGTGCTCGCTGACACTAACAGTGTTTCAGGGGCATTGGGGACCAGCCACACAGTACTCTGGTTCTCAGAGAGGCTCCAGGAACCCACAGGACAACCAGAGCCCAGCCCCCAACATCTCTATTGGCCCACCCGAACTGTCCAAGAACAAGGCAAGCACTGGGGATGCTCAGTGGACACAACTCAGAGGAAAGCAACCACCCAAGATTCTTTAGTTCCCTCCTCTGGGAGCAGTGGAGACCCCATTTCCCAAAGCAGGCTCCGCCATCTGACTTCCTACTCCAGGACCTGGCCTTCCCACCCTGAACTCACAGTTGCAGACTCACCGTGTCAGCCAGTGATGCGAGCACCTAGCAGAGAACCTTTGCAGTGGAAGAGTCTCCTCTGAGTATGGAGAGCTGATGCTGGTTCGGAATTTTATAGTCCCTGTCCACACCTGAAGAACAGGAGTCCTGTTTACATCACTTTGGTCACGCCTCTCTGGATGTAGCTTGACAAATAAGCAAGGGGACTCTCTTTACCCGCCAGGCACCTAAATTCCATCATTGAGCAGAAATACTTGATTCTCCGAACTAGAAATTCTCGAGAGCATCTACAGTGAGGGAAGTCATTCTCACAGTTTGTCGAATCCCACCAAGTAGAATCTTTTGGATTGGTTTGGTTTCTTTGGCTGCCACACTTGGCCATGCTCAGGAGGAACTCATGGCTCTACTCCGTAATTACTCCTGCAGCAGCTCTGAGGACCACCTGGGATGCTGAGGATGGAACCCGATGGGCCCGTGTGCAAGGCAAGCGCCTCACGCACTGTACTATGCTCCAGCTCCCATCAAGAGAGACTTATTCGATGGGTGCTGAATGCTGTATGACTGAAAACAAGTCATGAACAGCTTTGGAATTGTGTATCTCATGGTGATAGAGGAAGCTTTTAACAATTAAATTAAAAATTTAAAAGCTGAATGAGGGGTGGCTATGAATGTGTTAATTGTTGCTGGTCTCTTCTCAACCATGCTCCAGAAAAGTTTCTTTAGTGACAAAATCTGTATACAGCTGTCCTTACACACAATTCCACAATTCTGTTCCTACAGAAGACAATGAGAGAGAGAGAAAAGAGAGAGAGTGAGAGAGAGAGAGAGAGAAATTTTCTAACAACTTATAGGGTGGATAATTGGAGGGTTAAAGAGATTAAAAAGCCTAAGTATGGCAGCTCTGGCATTGTGTTCACAGATGACCAGGGGGCCAGAACCCAACAGGACTGATTATTGCGTGCAGAGCTCGGAGTGAGTACTGAGTACTTCTGACTGTGACCCAAAAATGAAAAAGCAACGATTAAGAAATTTAGTGTGGCAGAGTCATAACATACAGCAGGTAGGGAGTTTGCTTTATAAGAGCCCAACCCGGGTTTGATCTCCAGCATCTCATATGGTTCCCCAAGCACCAGAAGTGCAGAAGAAGGGGTAACCCCTGAGCATCTCTTGGTGTGACCCAAAAAGAAAAGAAAAAAAAAAACGCTGAAGGGATCCAAAGAGAGTACAGCGGGTAAGGTGCTTGCCTTATAATCGACAGGTTCAATCCTAACCATCCCATTTGTTTCCCGAGCGCCAAGAGTGATTACTGAGTGCAGAGCCAGGAGTTTACAGCTGAGCACAGTCCCAAAACAAAACAAACTCGAACAAAACCAAACCAGGAAATTTGAAGGTGGTAACTGCAGAGTGTAGGTTGGTTGCTTTCCCAACCTGTGCTCGTTAGTGCTCAATGGTAAGGGCACTTTTACATGTAGTTTCACTGCCAGCGCCCCTCAACTTCCAGAGCCTGTTTCACCCCAGAGAAACACATGTGAGTAACCCTGACCCCTTCAAGGTGTCACTCACTGGCTTGGATCCTGCTTTGACAAAGAACCACACCCTGCCCTGCCAGAGGGAAGCTCCTCGTAGCCAGGTCTCTGAGCTGGAGGAGCCTCCTGGGAGCTTCTGAGCCTCCTTTGAAGCCCATATGTGCTAAGAGGTGAGGTTGGCTTGAGGCCAGCGGCTCTGGGCTCCCAGACCTTGGTCCTGTTCTGGGCCACTGATAGGCCTGTGTGATCACATCTCCCGTGGTGGCAAGCTGCACCCTCACTGGGACAGGAATTCATAATAATTGAAATAAAATATTTGGGGGCAGGGTATCACAACGGGCCAACCTAATGCAATCTAACTGCTGGTGGGAATGTTGTCTGGTTCAACCCCTTTGGAAAACACCATGGAGCGTCCTCAGTAAACTTCTCCTTGTACTGCTATCACTGTATCACTGTCTTCCCGTTCATCATGGATTTGCTCGAGCGGGCACCAGTAACATCTCCATATGTCCTGTCTCATGCAAATAGAGCCCAAGGGCACCTGCTTGCTCCAGGAACATAAAGAGCCTCAAACCATTCCATCAGGTCATGGGAATGAGGTATATAATTGTTACTGGTATTTGCCATAACAAATACTGCTATATGACCCAGCAATTTCACTTCAGGATATCTACCTCCGGGACTTAAAACTATTCATTCAAAAGATGTGTGCAATCATTATTCATTGCTGCAGTTATACAATAGCAGACATGGGGCAGAGCTGCTACTGGCTCTCACTCTGCCCAGCCACTCATGAGGCATCCGGGGGGGGATGGCAGGTTCTAGCCCTGGCCCGCCACCCCAGCAGAGCCTCACAACAAGCCAGACGACCCCCCCACCCACTCCATGAGGACTTCCATTTTTCTACATCCGGGGGACTTCCCTCTCGTCAGAACTCCACCCAGCAGACCAGCCTATCACAGCCCGGCTCGCACGGGCCCGAAGCAGGCTGGCGGTTCATCAATGAATGCTGGATTTTGAGATGACTACAAGAGTATGCTACCTACACAGCAGAGCCTGGCAAGCTACCCGTGTGATTTGATATGCCAGATACCAGTAACAATTATAGATCTCATTCCCATGACCTTATGGAATGGTTTGAGGCTCTTTATGTTCCTGGAGCAAGCAGGTGCCCTTGGGCTTTACTTGCATGAGAAAGGTCAAATAGAGATGTTACTGGTGCCTGCTTGAGCAAATCGATGATGAACGGAAGACAGTGATACAGTGATACAATAGCTAAGGAATATCCTTGGTGTCCGATGACGGATAAGTAAATTATGAAGAAGTCATATATAAACACAAGGAATAAGCTACAGCTGTGGGTGATGCTGAAATCATGCAATTTGCTGCAGCTTGGTTGGAACTGGATGATATTACGGTAAGTGAATAATGTAAGCCAGAAAAACAAAGACAAGAACAAGATGATCTCCCTGATCTGTGGGATATAGAATATTGGGTGAAGAATGTATTGCAGTGAATAGGGGATGCTGATCACCCTTGATCCCAGAGATAAGGGCTGAAGAAGCTAGAGAAGGAATGAAATTAAGGGGGAAGGAAAAAGAAGAGAAAGAGAAGTAATGGGGGAGCTAGAGTGTTAGTACCACAGGAGGGAGTTTGGCTTGCATGCAGCTGACCTGCGTTTGATCCCCATCATCCCATGTGGTCCCCCGAACACTGCCAGGAGGAATTCTTGAGTGCAGAGCTGGGAGTAACCCCTGAGCATCGCTGGGTTGGACCCCCTCCACCAAAACAAGAAGTAATGGGTGAACAGGGATTGTAGCTTCAGTCATACTGGTTCGTGAAGAATGGTATCACCATATATTCAAATACAGGGTCAAAAACTCTGAAAACATGATATCTAAGCTGCAACCACCAGAACTTTGTGATGTGCTTTCAAGGTGACAGGCGGGAGTGTGAAGTAGAGGTGGGGAGAGAATACGGAAACATGGTGGGGAAAGGTGACACTGGTGGTGGGATTGGTGTTGGAATATTTTATGCCTAAAACTAACTCTCAATTATTTTGCACATCATGGTTATGTAATTAAATAAAAAGTAAAAAAAGATAAAAATATGCTTTCATGTGGACCAGGATGTCTTACCAAAAAGTGGAAATTATCACAAACGTTTGGGAGTCAGAGGTTAGGTAAGACAGAGAAGGGATCATGTGGGAATAAATGTTGAAAGGGCTAATGCCACATAGAACTGAGCATTAAATACAGGCAAAAATGCACATGATGCACATGATGGCCTCTAATTGTATGTGTTGCAACCCACAATATGTAAGAGAAGTAAAAGAGAGAGAGGGAGAGAGAAAATAAATTTAAAAAAAACCTGCCATGGAGGCAGGCTATGGGAGGCGGGAGACATTGGTGGCAGGAAATGGGCACTGGTGGAGGGCGGGGTGCTGGAACACTATGTGACCGAAATCTCCAAACACGAACTACGTTGTAATTGTATATCTCACGGTGGTATAATAAAATATTAATTTAAAAAAATATGCTTTCAAGTAAAATAAAGAAAGGGAAGGGAAGAGGAAGAAGAAGAAAAAAATGAGTTTGGTATCCTAAGACTACATACAAAAATTACTTAAAATTCCATTTGCCTTGCTTACAGCTGATGTGGTTTTGACCCCAGATAGGCCACGTGTTCCCCCCAAGACTGCAGAGTGATCCTGGAGCAGAGAGCAGGAGTCAGCCAGACCCTAAAAAACCATTGGGTGGTGCCAAAAAAACAACACCATAAAAATTAAACATACCAAAATTACTTTAAATGTTTTTTTTTAAAAGCAGGAAAGAATAGAATGTGGTTTTTTTTTTTGATGTTTTAAAAGTATTTTATTATACCACCATGAGATACACAATTACAAAGATGTTCATATTTGGGTTTTGGTCATACAGTTTTCCAGAACCCATCCCTCCATCAGTGCCCATCTCCCACCACCAGTGTCCCCAGTTCCCTCCCCCCTCCCCAAGCCCTAACCATGGCAAATTCTTTATAAAAATAGAATGTTTTAACTTCATAGTCGAGACATCTAACGAAATAGGTGGAGCAATTCTCTCTCAGGTGTGAGGCCAAGTTGGAGTCACCCTACCACTGATATGAACCACACTTTAGAAAAGTTTTAGGAAAAGAAATGAAGATAGAGCTATAAATATTGAAGACAACATTTTAATCAGTATGACTCACTGCCCCAGTGAGACATCACATGCCCACCACTGAAGATGTGCCCACAGTGAGCAATTCAGAGAAGAACCTAGAACAGGAAGCCCAGAGCTACTTGCCGCAGGCCAGCCTCACCCTCTCAGCCCACTTGGGCCCATGGAGGTTAAGGAGTTGCCAGGATGTTTCACCCCTATAGAGACCTCTGTGGGTGGGTTGGGTGGGACATGGTGTGGTTCTTTTGTCAATACAGGAGCCAAGTCAGGGAAATAGCCCTGAAAGGGTATCAGAGTGACTTACCTGTGTATCCCTCAGCTGGTAAGAGCAGCTATGGAATTTGAGGGGTGCAGTAGGAGATTTAGCATGCAAAAGTACCCTTACACTTGAGAGCAAAATATGCCCAAGTCTAGAATCACTAATAGACACAGAGATGGGGAAGAGTGTAACAACAGGGGCCAAGTGAGGGAGATTAAGGAGGAAAAGTGCCTGTCAGAGAGGACCATGGTGGAGTGCAGGGAGGGACATGGGTCATTGGTGGTGGGAAATGCATACTGGTGAAGGAACGAGGCCTGGAGCATTATGACTGAAACCCAATCATCAAAAATTTCAAACTGTATAAACTGTGTATGTCACTGTGATTCTGTTAAAAATAAAACTCAACTTTGAATCACTTTGTAAATCAGCTGCTTTAATACAATAAAGAAAAAATGTAAAACATTGCTTATAAGTAGCTCGGAGGGGAGGAGAAACACTACAAGTGATGAAGTATTCACTTTGCTTGCAGTCGCCCCAATCACATGCACTGTCCCTGTGGGAATGACCATATCCCGATGACACCGTGAAGCCCAGTCTCATCAGGTTCCCCAATGTGCCCCACCAAGTTTGTGCCCCTCCCCGGAAGTCCATTCCACCCGCAGGGTAGAGAGAAATGACCCCCTGTGTTAATGCATCCAATGAAAATCCTGACTCCCAGTGGCTGTGATCAGTGTTGAGATGCAGCTGCTTCTCTGAATCCCAAACAATTGGTTCCTTCTGTATGTCTGCGTGCATGTGTGTGTAAGTGAGGTTGTGCATGTGTGTGAAATTAAAAAAACTAAAGAATTTGCTCAAAATGATCAGAAAGCTAAAAACAGACAAACAACCCTGCCCCCTCCCAAAAAAAAAAAAAAAAAAAAAACCCTGACTGTTAAAGATCATAGTAGAGTGTTACTAAACGGCTTACTGGTAGAACACACACCTTGGACGTATGAGGCTGGTTAGAGTCCCCACCATTTAAAATTTTGAATCACTGGGGCCAGAGAGATAGCCCAGCGGATAGGGCGTTTGCCTTGCACGCGGCTGGCCTGTGCTGGCCTGGGTTTGATACCCGGCATCCCATATGGTTCCCGAGCACCGCCAGGAGTAATTCCTGAGTGCAGAGCCAGGAGAAACCCCTGAGCATTGCCGGGTGTGACCCAAAAAAGCAAAAAAAAAAAAAAAAATTGAATCACTGTATCCCTGTATCACTGTCTTCCCATATATCATTGATTTGCTCAAGCGGGCACCAGCAACATCTCAATATGTCCTGTCACATTCGAGATAGCCCAAGGGCATCATCCTGCTCCAGGAACATAAAGAGCCTCTAAAGATACCATCAGGTCATGGGTATGAGGTCTATAATATAGACCTCAAATAATAATACAAATTTTGAATACAAAATTGAAAACTTCTGAGAAGGAAGAAGAGTAGATAAACTTATAATTGAAAGATATTTACCTTTTCTGGGATAGGAATGCCCAGATCTGGAAGCAATCAGGAAAAGAATGTCAAGAGACTGAATACAAGCAGGTAGACAGATATGGGCTGAACACTCTGGGGCCTTCTCAGAATGGGGGTGGGCAGGTTGCAGAAGGACCAGCAGCCCCCTCTCACTGCCCACAAACCACATTTCCCATGATAGGAAAGTTCCTGCTCTGCAACTGAATCTCAGTGACTCGCCACAGCACCAAATCATTCCACTCCAGGAGTGCTGCCATGCACAGGGATCAGACGTGCAGCACCATATCTCACAGTCCTGGCAGAGGGAAAGTAAAGAGGACCATGAAACTCAAAGAGCAGGGGCCGGAACAATAGTCCAAGGGGGTAGGGCGTTTGCCTTGCATTTGGATTGGGTTCGATCCTCGGCATCCCATATGGTCCCCAAGCACTGCCAGGAGTAATTCCTGAGTGCAGAGCCAGGAGAAACCGCTGAGCATCGCCGGGTGTGACCCAAAAAGAAAAAAGAAAAAAAAAAGAAACTCAAAGAGCAAAGCCAAAACACAGAAGGTCCAGCGCCAACCAGCTCCACAAGCCCTCAAACTCGGGACGGTGGGGTCCCTTGACTGACACAATTTATATATAAGAATTATCAAAACAGGAATTTCATGGATGTATTTTCTGAAAATTCTTTGTTGTCAATCAAAGTAATGAGGAGTGTAGTCAACAACACTGACACCACAGCTGATAGGTCACAGCCAGCAAGGCTTGTGAAGCCTCTGAAGCCTGAGCACCTGGGGCCCCGCCCATCCTAGCAACAACACCCACTTGGGCCCCCAGGAGGCCCAGGGGTTTCCAGAAGGTCCCACCCTGTAGAGAACTTGTTGGGAGGTGGAGTAGGGTGGGGCTGCCCAAAGGCTGGACAGGATGTGATTCTATCTCAATGGGAGAGACAATCAGTGAAGGGTCCCTGGAGGGGGTCAGAGTTTCTTACCTGGGCACCTCTGTTGAGGGCAGAGAGCTCTGAAATTTGAGGGGAGCTAGAGGAGAAAGAGCCTGCAGATGCTCTTACCCCTGAACGCTAATGAGGCCAAGTCTAGGATAGGGATGGACAACTAACTCCAGCAAACCTGGGTGTTGTGTTACTTTATTTTATTTATTATTTATTTGTTTATTTAAATTTTGCTTTTTGTTCACACCGGCACGTTCAGGGGTTACTCCTGTCTCTTCACTCAGGAATTACTCCCTGGCAGTGCTTGTGGGACCATATGAATGCCGGGACCGAACCTGGGTCAACCTCATGCAAAACAAACGCCCTACCCGCTGTGCTATTGCTCCGGCCCGCTTTATTTTATATTGGAGGTCACACTTGGAACTCCAGAAAGTCGGGACATACTCCAGGTTCTGAGCAAAGGAATCACTCCTAGCTGGCTCAAGGACTCATAGGAATCCGGATAGGACCACAGTAGGCCATCTGCAAAGAAATTGTAGTGTCTCTCTGACTCCCCTCACACAACTCCCAATAAATGTCTTCATCTCTCAGCCTCAGATTGTGCACCTGAAAATAACAGCACAAAAACCACCTCATGGGTTCTTCTGAGAAGGAACTGTGAGCCTTCCTGAGAACGACTTCCCTTCGCCTTAGGGTCCCGGAGTACCGCTAGCATGAAAAGTATTTTTTGCTCACTGCAGCTCCTGTAACTGCAGGTGGGCAGCCAGTCACCTGTCAGGGGCCCCATGACATGCCTCCAAATATCTGGCCAATCTAATACGAGCAATCAGAGTCCCCTCCCTCCACCGCTTAGCACGTGAGACCAAAGGGCTATAAAAGACCAGAGCAGCGCCCCCCCCAACCCTTTGTGCAGACTTGTCCACTGAAGGGTTGGCAGCACTGTGCTCTCTGGCTCACATGGTGAGTCTCCAACTTGAACTCGGGTTGGGGAGTGGGAGTAGGTCCTGGGATGGTTAGTTGGTGGACATCACTAAGGGCCATGGGGGGTTCAACTGTTACAGGAGGTGGGAATTAAGGCGTAATGGATTATTGCTCTTCTCTGGGTTGTATAGTCTGAGCATCTCCCCAAGTGCTTGCCCTGTCTTGGTCAGTTTGGTTGAGGCCTGGGGTGGAGATGTTGCAGGGGTGGGCTCTGACTGACCATCAGTCCTTGGGGCCTCTCTGAGGACCTGAGCGCTGTGCGGCTGGTACCCAATCCCCAGAATACTGCTAAAAATCCGTACTCAGAGGTGGTGCCAAGAGGCATAGGGCTGCGCGGGTAGAGGAAAATTACGAATGAAGGAGGCTGGGAATGGGAGAAGGGTCTGAGCATGAGCGATATGCCGAGGTTCCCTAGTTTAGTCATCACAAGGGACCAGAGTGATAACAGAGGGGGTTGGTGTTTGTCTTGTAAGGGCACACGCGAAGTTCAGTCCCTGGCATCCCATATGGTCCCTCAAGCAATTTGAAGATTATTCCCTCAGTGCAGATCCAAGAGCAACCACTAATCACCGCCAGTGGATGGATGGATGGATGATGAAAGGGTGGGTGGATGGGTGGATGGATGGAGATATGGATGGACGGACGGACGGACTGGACGGCAGGCGGGCAGGCGGAAGGGCGGAAGGGCGGATGGATGGATGGATGGATGGATGGATGGATGGATGGATGGATGGAGGGATGGAGGGATGGAGGGATGGACGGACGGACGGATCTGGACAGCAGGCGGGCAGGCGGAAGGCGGAAGGGCGGATGGATGGATGGATGGATGGATGGATGGATGGATGGATGAATAGATGGATGGATAGGTTGGTGGGTGGATGGAGGGTGGATGGATGGATGAATGGATGGATGGATGGATGGATGGATGGATGGATGGATGGATGGATGGATGGATGGATGGTGGGTGGGTGGGTGGGTGGATGGGGGTGAGTGGATGGATGGATGGATGGATGGATGATGGGTGGAAGCGTGGGTGGATTGGTGGACGGGGAGTGGGTGGATGATGAATGGATGGATGGATGGATAGATATATGGAAGGATGGATGGATAACAAATATAAGCCCAGTTTAACTATTCCATTGTGCTTGGTGTGACCCATCATTTACGGTCATTGCAGGACAAACTTAGAAATAAAATCAAAATAAAACGTACCTAGTGGGAAGACCCTAAGCTGTTGCTCCCTGGAGGTGGGACCCCCCGGAGTTCCCCTAATGTGGCAGTCGAATACAGCCTCCAGTCTCCCTATAAATATATTAGAGGGGGTCCTAGGATCTAAGCATGGGACTGTGGGGCCGATTTGGGTGTCTGAGGTCCAGTGTGAACCCAGCAGCTTCGTAAGTGCTGAGGTCGAGTTGTCTTTGCTTCAAAAGTTATTTGGTCAATTTATCTTTTACGAAAAGTTTTCTGTAGTGTCATTTTCTTATAGTATTTGAGACACAGGGAAGAACCATAACCAGTAGTGCTCAGTGGTTCTACAACTGCCTCCCTGTGTGTATGTTTGTGTGTGTTTGTTTTGGGTGAGGGTAGGGCGGGGCTGCTTCCCTGTCTCTCAGTTTCCTCTGGCATCTAAGAATTCCTGGATTGTTCCCAGAATTCTCGTTGGCACTATATCTTCAGAGTTTTTCCTAGCCCATGAAAACCTGTTTTTTCCTTTTCATTTCTTTTTCCCTTTTCCTATTTTTTGGGGGGGTCACAACCCCGATGCTCAGGGGTTATTCCTGGCTCTTCACTCAGGAGTTACTCCTCAAAGTGTTCAGGGCACCATATGGGATACCTAGATGCCAGGATCAAAGCTGGTTCAGCGCATGCAATGTTCTATCACTACGGCCCCATACCATTTGAGGGGGGGTAATTCTTCCACAGTGTGTCCAGAGCAAAAACCAGGCAAGCGCACAACCCAAACCATGCTGGGATGAACAAGGAAATACGTTCTGAGGTCTGATGTGACCCAGCAGCTTCTTGTAAGCTTAAGGCAAGTTGACTTTGCTTCAACAACTTTATTTGGTTGGTTTAGCTCTTCCTGAAGTTTTCTGTAGAGTCATTTTCTTATAGTATTTGAGATGCAGTGAAGGGCCATAACTGTGGTGCTGAGTGGTTCTACAACTGCCTCATGTGTGTATGTGTGTGTGTTTGTTTGTGTGGGAGGAGGGCGGGGCTGCTTCCTGTCTCAGTTTTTTCTGGTCATCTCCATATTCCAGGATTGAACCTGGAATTGTGGTTTGCGCTATGTCCTTCAGATACTTCCCTGGCCCTTGAAAACTGTTTTCCTCCCTCTGTTTATATTTTTCTTCCCCTCTTTTTTTAATTCCTTATTGTGTCCAGGGCAAAAACCAGGCAAGGACACAGACCAATAGCCATGGTGAGATAAGCAAGGAATTGCTTTCTCCTGGCCAGGATTGGGGACTACTGACAAGATGCCCCTCCATCAAGGGAGAGGGACATGTTTTCCTCCTTTTTTGCTTAAAACAAATTTTTTTTTTGCAATCCAAATTAGAGCCTAACACAGGCAAGGCAATTGCTCTACCACTGAGCAACTTCCTAGATTTCTGCCATTGGTTATTTTTCATGTTGTGGAGGTCTGTTTGTCCCCTCCTTCCTGCCCGCTTAGAGAACCCGGGAGGTGCAGGCGCCCACAGCACGATGCCCTGACTTGGTTTCTAGCCCCTCTTCGCATGGTTGTGCTTATGGTTACACTAACAGTGGGAAATGTTGGCACTAATAATCAGTACAACAAAATTTATTATCACAAAACTCTCGCTGTGCTCAAATTATTAGTGAACCTATCACAGGAATATGCAGCTGCAGGAAGCAGCACACTGCCCCTAGCAGGGAAACTGGCCCAGTGTCAGACACCCCCTGGGGCTGTTGGCAGGTACAGCACACACTGCCCTGGAAGGCTCCTAGCCAGAGCACACCCCTGAGACTCAGCTCCTGCCTCTGCCCTCAGGAAGCTGCTTGTTGGGAGGGTCCTGAAAGCTCTGTTGTCCATGGTGCGCTCTCAGGAGGCTCTGGGGGCTCTCATGGGTGGTCTCCAGGAAAAGGTCTTCCTTATTAAGGCACACTGATCTAGTTAGAATGAAATCTTCCACCTCACTAATAGAGCACTGCCTTGTGTGTATTATGTCCTTAGTACACGCCCAGGTTCAGAAAACAACACTCCAATCATATTGGGAAAAAAAAAGAAAGGGGCCAATAAGACCTTGTGCACAACACACTTCACCTGTCTGGACCTGTTTCTTCTAGATAAATTGAGACTCATCATAGATCCTTGACTTTGAGATGCTATGAGAAAAGTCTCTGGACTAGCTGGTTGCTGGGCCTTTTAGGGCATTCACGCACCACCCACATCAGTGTCTGCGGATGTGGGCTCTGCCAACGTTCCCTTCCCGCAACCCTGCCTGTCCTACCTGTGGCTTGACTAGTCCCTATCGTGACTTTTGGAATATCCATGGAGTCTGGGGAGAAACCCTGGTCTAGATAATGGCTTTTACACATTTTCCACTTGGATATTGTTTTCATTTTTTCATTTATTTAAAAAATTAACAATTACAAAAATGTTCATGTTTGGGTTTCGGCCATACAGTGTTTCAGCACCCATCCCCTCCACCAGTGCCCATTTCCCACCAACAAAATCCCCGATTCCCTTGGCCCCTTCCCTAGTCTGCCTCCGTGGGAAGGTTCTCCACCTCTTTTCTCTCTCTTTCTCCTTCTCTTTCTCTCTCTCATTCTCTCTTCCCTCTCTTACATGTTGTGGATTGTAATAGACTTTTGACAATTATTGGCACACTGTTCCTTTCTCTGTCTTACCTAACCTCTGCTCCCATCCATTTGTGGTAGTTTCCACTTTGGCAAGACCTCCTGGTCTACTTTTTTGCCTGATCTTGGATATTGGTATCATAATGTGTATATGTATATGTGTATGTATATATATTTATATTTCACTGTATCACTGTCTTCCCCTTCATCATCAATTTGCTCAAGCGGCACAGTAACATCTCCATATGACCTGTCTCATGCAAGTAGAGCCCAAGGGCACTCTGCTTGCCCGGAACATAAAGAGCCTCAAACCATTCCATCAGGTCATGGGAATGAGGTCTATAATTGTTACTGGTATTTGGCATATCAAATGTGACATAGGTAGC
>JAJIBD010000248.1:0-257500 GCA_021461705.1 Cryptotis parvus
GATTGTTCCTCTTGATGCTGTAAAAATCTAATGTTTTTTCAAACGCCCTACCCGCTGGCCTATCGCTCCCGCAAATTCTTTCCCTTTTGAGTATTACTTCACATTATTACTTATTATGAAAGGAAAACAATCTTCTGCTCTTCCACCCAGCAGAAGAGCTGATCACAGCCCGGCTTGCACGGCTGCTTCCTGCCACGCGGTTCATCAATAAATGCTGGAGATCAGAGGTGACTACAAGAGTATGCCACCCGCACGGCAGAGCCTGGCAAGCCTCCCGTGTCGTATTTGATATGCCAGATACCAGTAGCAATTATAGTCCTCATTCTCATGATCTGATGGAATGGTTTGAGGCTCTTTATGTTCCTGGAGCAAGAAGATGCCCTTGGGCTCTACTAGTATGAGACAGGACATATGGAGATGTTACTGGGGCCCGCTCAAGCAAATCGATGATGAACTGGAAGACAGTGATACAGTGATACACACACACACACACACATATCTTTATGTCATGCAAATAAATGCAGTCATTTTATATCTGTCATTTTCCTTCTGGCTAATTTCACTCAACATGATCCTCTCCATTTATAGGCAAATTTCTTTTTTTTTATAGGCAAATTTCATAACCTTGTTTTTCCTAACAGCTGCATAGTATTCCATTGTATAGATGTGCCACAGTTTCTTTATCCAGTCATCAGTTCTTGGGCATTCTGGTTGTTTCCAGATTCTGGCTATTGTGAAAAGTGCTGCAATGAACATAGAAGAGTAGATGGTGTTTCCACTGTGTGTTTTGGCTTCCCAGGGCATATTCCCAGGAGTGGTATGGCTGAGTCAAACAGGAGCTCAATTTCTATTCTTTGGAGGAATGTCCATATTGTTTTCCAAAATCCTGTTATTTATTGACCTCATTGACCTCCCCCTTGTCAATCTCCCTTTGCTAGTTCCTTCTCCTTGTCTCCCAGGTTTGGCCTTGAGTTTCTTCTACACTGTCTGTCTCAAGGGGGAGGAAAGGGATAGTGACTGTGTCTGGAAGCTGCACTGGTAAGGAATGGACAGAGCTGATTCCACAGCCTGCTGTCCCCCAGCGGAGGGCCCCTCACCTGCCTCAGTGGAGAGCACAGTGCGCCGGCTCCGAGGGTAGGAGGCACCCTTGCACAGCTCTGTCCTCGTCTTCAGCCCCTCATGTTAGGTGCTTCAGTCAATTTCTGCTGGTTGATTTTGTAAGTTTTCCTTCAGTCCTTCTCTTGCCCTCTGCAGCCTTTCTCTTGCTCAAGCTCCTTAAGAGCTAACCTCATGGTCTCTTCTGGTCCTTGGCTGGTGCTGTCCAGTCCTCAGCCAGAGTTAACCTTACCTATCTCTAGGTTTGGAGCTGAAGGCACAGAGGATTGGCCCGATTTCCCTGTACTCTTCCCACTTTTTTTTTCTTCTTGGGTCACACCCGCAAAGCTCAGGGGTTTCTCCTGGCTCTGCACTCCAGGAATTACTCCCTGGAGGTGCCCAGGGGACCATATGGGATGCCGGGAATCGAACCCGGGCCGACACAGGCCAGCCGGGTGCAAGGCAAACGCCCTACCCGCTGGGCTCATCGCCCGCCCCTACTCTTCCCTACTTAAAGGGTAACATTTACCTAGCTGGTCTGAGTCATCACAATCCAGAATTAATTCAATAGTACTAAAATAAAGTTATTTTTTAAAACACTTTAGTAATTTTTGTGACATAACATTGTATTATATCCGGACCTCCCCTCTCATCAGAATTCCATCCAGCAGACGAGCCTATCACAGCCCGGATCATCAACACCCACCCTGCAGCAATTTTTTTTTTAATCTGGCCCAGGTATGTCTGCGAGTCCCAGAGACTCGCAGAGATGGGGCAGAGCTGCTACCAGCTCTCCCTGTGCCCAGCCGCTCACGAGGTGCCTGGGAGGGATGGTGGGTTCTAGCCCTGGTTCGCCATCCCAGCAGAGCCTCGCAACAAGCTAGATGCCCCCCCCACCCACACACACACACTCCAGGAGGGCCGCAATTTTCCACATCCGGACCTCCCTCTGTCAGAACTCCATCCAGCAGACCAGCCTATCACAGCCTGGCTCGCAGCAGCCGCCATGGCCTTGTGGTTCATCAATAAATGCTGTATTTAGAGGTGACTGCAAGAGTATGCCACCCGCACGGCAAGCCTGGCAAGCTGCCCCGTGTCATATTTGGTATGCCAAATACCAGTCACACTATGTTAGGTCATTCCCATGACCTAATATAATGGTTTGAGGCTCTTTATGTTCCTGAAGTGAGCAGACGCCCTTGGGCTCTACTAGCATGATACAGGACATATGGAGATGTTACTGGAGCCTGCTCGAGCAAATTGATGATGAACGGGAAGATAGTGATATATATATTTAAAGCTCTCAAGTATTTCACTGCAAAGAAATGAAAGGAACTTGCTTTATTTTGTTTGTTTTTGGCTTAGTTCTGCTCGCTTTGTACACCAACACATTGGCTAACAGTGGCTGAGGGAGAAATTTTTAAAAAGGAAAATTATAGTCTATTAGTAATTCTCATTCATCTGTAAAGAATAAAAAGAAAGGTTGAAATAAATGTGTATTTTAATCTGGAACCAAACTTGTTTTCATTAAATTCACCTCATTTTTCCAGGACCTCAATTCAATACTTAGTTTCAGGGTTTTTTTTTTTTTTTTTTCGTTCTCTTTGTCTCATTCTCTGTCTATCTGTCTCTGTCTGTTTGTCTGTCTGTATGTCTGTCTCTCTCTCTCTCTCTCTCTCCTCTCTCTTGTAAGCTTCTATAATTATGACTCATGGAACTAGATCTAGATCAGAACGCCTATGTGTTACTTTCAATATTAGATTTTTCTTGTTAAAATGACATAAGCAAAATATATTTTGTTTTCTTAAAGCTTAAACACCAAGTTAAACTATGCCCATTGAAAGATGTTTACCAGAATAAAGACAATAATTCTATTATAAAAATAACATAATTTTCCCTCAGATATTTCTAATAGTTACTGGCCTTAGAATTTCCAGTAATCTCATTTAGATCCTGGAAATTAACTTATATTTTCTTAAATGATAATTTCTTTTTTTTTTCTTTTTTGGGTCACACTCGGCAATGCTCAAGGGTTACTCCTGGCTCTGCACTCAGGAATTACTCCTGGCGGTGCTCGGGGACCATATGGGATGCCGGGGATCGAACCTGGGCCGGCATGGGCTGGCTGCATGCAAGGCAAACGCCCTACCCGCTGGGCTATCGCCTCCAGCCCCCCGTTAAATGATAATTTCTTTACTACCATAATTTTGCTTTAGAAATGGACTATTTTGGGGATGAGAGTGATAGTATAACAGGAAAGGCCCTTGCCTTTGTGTTGATGACCTAGGTTCAATCCCGGGCATCCTATCTGGTCCCCTGAGCCTTTCAGAAGAGATCCCTGAGCAAAACAACCAGGAGTTAGCTCTGAGCACCACTGAGTATGGCCCCAACCTCCCCCACCCCAGAAAGTAAAAACTTAAGTAAACACTTCTTGTTTTGTGTTTTGGAGGAGATATGCAGCAGCGCTCCGTAGCTACTCCCAGTTCTGTGCTTGGGGGCTTCTGGTGGCTCGCAGGGGACCTGAGTTGTCAGTGACTGAACCCAGGCTTCCTGTATGCAAAGCATGTGCCCTTTCCATTGAACTATCTCTCTGCCCTTAAATGTAAAGTATTCAGAAGTTATTGATATTTTTGCATTGCATTTAACATAAAATCTAATACTGGTCTTTTGTTTCCTTTATGTAGATTTTTGAATGTAGATTCTTTATAACTTTTAATTCTCCATTTTAACTTATCACTTTTTTTAATAAGTATAGAGAATTCATAATCTAGATTTAAGGAAAATCACTTGTATCACTTGTCTTCCTGTTGTTCATCAATTTGCTTGAGCGCGGCACCAGAACGTCTCCATTCGTTGGGAATGAGGTCCATTATTGTTACTATTTTTGGCATATCTAATATACCGTGGGTAGCTTGCCAGGCTCTCCCATGGCTCTGGGTTCATCCAGATTTAAGGAAAATATAGATTATCTATAATAATACAATGAGTAATACTAAAATTTTATACAAGTTTTCAATAACATTAAACTTAGTGTTATTATTATAGTTATACTGTATGATATATCTTTTTTTTTTCTTTTTTGGGTCACACCCGGCAATACTCAGGGGGTTTCTCCCTGGCTCTACACTCAGAAATTACTCCTGGCAGTGCTCAGAGGACCATATGGGGATGCCGGGGATCGAACCGGGCCAGCACAGGCTGGCCACGTGCAAGGCAACGCCTTACCCGCTGGGCTATCACTCCAGCCCTCATTGTTAATGTTCTATATATTATCAAATAGAAACAGTTTGGTGGTTGTAAATGTTAGCCCGACATTGGATTTATCTGGGAAGTCTGAGTCTACTCAAGATTCTGATTTCATTGAGTTGGACATATAAAGTTTACCTGTGGGCAGCGACATTGCTCAGTGGTAGAACTTATGCTTTTGTTTGTTTGTTTTGGGGCTAGATCCAGTGGTGCACAGGACTCACTCCTGGCTCTGGGCTCAGGGATTAGTCCTGGAGGTGTTTAGGGGGGTCATATGAGGTGTCAGGAGTTGAATACAGATTAGTCACATTCAAGGCAACTACCTTAACCCCTGTACTATCTCTCAGGTCCAGAATGCTTTTTTGCATGTATAAGGCCTGGGTTCAATGCACACACACACACACACACACACACACACACACACACATTCCAGGTGAGTCTGAAGCACAAAGTTAAGAGCTATAGGATCAGGAAATTATATTTCTAAGATATCATCTCCATATTTGAGGATATCGCATATATGACAAAAGTATATTTTCTTTTCTAAAATTCGGAGATTTTAAACAACACAAATTTGGTTGCAGGAAATGACTCAAGTGCTAAGTGGTACATGATTAGTATACCCAATACCCTAACTTTTGATTTCTTGAGCCACGTGGCCACATTTGAGTATGACTCTGGTGTCTTCCAGAGGTGACTTTGGGCTCCTCTGCACTGCTGGGTGTGGCCTCTGTAAAAAGTACACACACTCACACACACCCCTGCCCCTTTACATTTTTTGTCTTACAGTTCTAGAGGTCAGAAGTCCAAAACGGGTATTTAAAATTAAGTTGTCAGGCTGCATTTTTTTTTTTCTGGAAACTGCAGGTTAGAATCTGTTTTCTTCCTTTCCTAATTTTGAGAAGCTACCTGAACCAGTCTGTGGGCTCTCTGCCTTCCAACCAAGTGTGACTTCTTCAGATTTCTCACTGAACTTTCTGTCTCCCTTTCTTCCATACAAGAACACTGTAAAATGAAGTCTAATTATATTGATAGCCCAGAACATAACAAGCATTCTGGTTTTTTTTTTTTTTTTTTTTTTGCTTTTTGGGGTCACACCTGGCAATGCTCAGGGGTTACTCCTGGCTCGGCACCCAGGAATTACTTCCTGGCGGTGCTCGGGGACCATATGGGATGCCGGGGATCGAACCCAGGCCGGCACAGGCCAGCCACATGCAAGGCAAACACCCTACCCGCTGGGCTATAACAAGCATTCTGGACCTGAAAGATTATACAGGGTTAAGGCTAGTTGCCTTGCAAGAGACTAAATAATCTAGAGCAACATCCTATCTTAAGATCCTTAATCACGGTCCAGAAAGATAAAAAGAGGGATTCGCGTTCTTGCCATGTATGCTGGGATCTGTGCTATCCTCAGAGCGCTGCTGGGAGTGACTTCAAAATTCAGAGTCAGAGGCCAGAGCCATAGCACAGTGGTTAGGGCGTTTACCTTGCACACGACTGAACTGGGTTTGATCCTTTGCATCCCATATAGTCCCCTGAACCACCAGGAGTACTTCCTGAGTGCAGAGCCAGGGGGTAACCCCTGAGCATCACCAGGTGTGATCCAAAAAAGCAAAAGCAAAACAAAACAAAACAAAACAAAATGTGTGCTTTAAAAAAAAATAAGAGTCAGGAGTAGCCCTGGAGCACTGCAGGGTGTGACCCAAATTTCTCCCTGCCCCACAATAAACAACACTGCAAAGATCCTTAATCATTCACAGCATTCTTTTTATTCATTTATTGTCAGGGAGCTGCTGAAGTCCTCAACAGTACCAGGGATCGAGTTCCCTTCTATCTCCAAAGCCGGTGGGGGATGGATGAAAACTCAGGAATCCAGCACATTTTTAAAAAGCTTTACTCTCACAGGTTCTGGTATACAATCCAACAACAGGAAAAGCCCCCCAACTTAAGTTTCTAGATGGGCCTCGGCCATGTGTAGATTTAGAATCCGAGGGCTAGATGGCTGCTACCACGTGCTAAGGCCCTAACAGGGAAGAGAATAGGAGAAGAGAGGCAGAAAGCCAAGGGAAGCCAAAATGGCAAAAAAAGGGCCTTCTCCTTTCTCTTAGCTTTTTTTTTATAGACAGAAGCCTGCCCCAAACTTCCAGCCCAGCCCATCGTAGGCTGGGTTATCTAAAGATGAAGCCAAGCTTCACAAAAGCCAGAGTTTATTCCCTGAGGCAAAATCTGCCTAGCAGAGCGGGGAGGGGGCTGCATCTCTGAACCAGAAAGCAATCACTTGTATCACTTGTCTTCCCTTTGATCATCGATTTGCTTGAGCAGGCACCAGTAACATCTCCATACGCCCTGTCACATGCTAGTGTAGCCCAAGGGCATCGGCTTGCTCTAGGAACATAAAGAGCCTCAAACCATTTCATCAGGTCATGGGAATGAGGTCTATAATTGTTACTGGTATTTGGCATGTCAAATACAATACAGGTAGCTTGTAAGGCTCTGCTGTACAGGTGGGATACTATTTGTAGAGAGTGGCATTAATACTTCTTACCATGAATATATAGCCAGCTGATTCCAGATTTTAGATGCCACTAAGGTCCAAAATCCATCAGAATAATTTGCTTTGGCATTACCTTTAGAATCAGAGACATGTCAGTTTGCTTGGAGATGCATTGGCATGTCTCTTTGAACTAGGAGAAATGATATCATTATGGTTGATCCAACATGGCCAAGTACTCTTGGAATATCTATGTGTATGTCTTTTGTGGGGAGCAGGAAGAGTATCATACAAAAACAGGAGGAGAACACTATTCGGGTCTCCCAAAGAGGAATCGAAAGAGCTATGCTTGGAATATCACACCTCACTCAAGTGAAAGAAGGAATCTGGAGCTCCGACCTCCATCGTTGTTCCAGAGTCAGGGATGCTGTCTCGTTTGCCAAGGCATTGAAAATCAGATGGGCTGGACATGTAATGAGATTTGGAGATGACCCTGGACTAGAGCCATTACCAACTGGATCCCACGGGATGTTAAACGATCATGTGGCCGCCCACCTACAAGATGGTCAGACTTATTGTCAAGCAGTTTGAGGCTCTTTGTACTCCTGAAGCAACCAGATGCCATTGGGCTACACTGGCATGTGATAGGGTCAAATGGAAACATTACTGGTGCCCGCTCGAGCAAATCGATGAATAACGGGATGTCAAGTGATCAAGTGAAAAATATTTATGCCGTATAAATTTTCAATATCTGGACTCCACAGCAACTCAGAGTTCCACCCAGCAGAAAAGCTGATCTTTTCCCATTGGGATTCATCAATAAATGCCTGAGATGAGAGCCTACTACAAGAGTATCCCACCTGCACAACAGAGCCTGGCAAGCTACCTGTGTCGTATTTTTTTAAATTTAATTTTATTATTTTCCCCCCAAATATTATTACACCATTTTAGATATACAATTGAAAGATGCTCATGTAGAGTTTTGGTTCTACAGTGTTCCAACACGCATCCCTCCACCCAAACCCATCTCCCATCACCAATGTCCCCACCTCTCTCCCCCTCCCGCACCTCAACTACTTGGCAGATTCTGTATGTCATTTCTTTCCTCTTTATATCTCCTTCCCAACAAACTTTCCTGCTCTTCGTGGAATACAGTGCATTAAAAGACATTACTGTTTCACTATTTTTTGTGGACCATGCGCCAAGGCGGCGCAGCCACCTGGCTCAAACTGGTTTTGCTCTGTTGATCTGGTCGTGGGGCAGTTTCCCAGCGTCTGGACAGCAAAAATGGTGGCTAGTGTGATGGGCGAGTCTCATCCGGCTGCTTCCGGGACACCCCAGAGGCGATGGGCCAACACCCAAAACCCATCTGCCCTCCTCGGGATCCCATCGCCAGCTAGGCTCCGCGCAGCTGAGCTCCAGCCTCCCCAGCCGCTTGTGAAGCTCTCCCTGTGTCGTATTTGATATGCCAAAAACTAGTAACAATTATAGACCTCCTTCCCATGATCTGATGGAATGGTTTGAGGCTCTTCATGTTCCTGGAGCAAGCAGATGCCCTTGGGCTACACTAGCACACGACAGGACATACAGAGATGTTACTGGTGCCGATCTGCCATGCAGGTGATTACTCTCTGTAGTAGGCTCTCATCTTGGGCATTTACTGATGAAACGGGAGAGATCGGCTTTTTTTTTTTGGGTGGATCTCTGATAAGCTGTGGAGTCTGGATGTTAAAAATGACTGCCCTCATGGTGTGGGGGTTCCTCTGGATTCTTGAGTGGCTCTATTGGGGTGGTGGGATTTCTAGTAATGAGGAGAAATTAATGCAAGGGAATTTTGTGAACTGTGTTTTAGTATCCTTTTTATTTTTTTTTTTTTTTTTTTTTTGCTTTTTTGGGTCACACCCGCAATGCTCAGGGGTTAGTCCTGGCTCTGCACTCAGGAATTACTCCTGGTGGTGCTCGGGGGACCATATGGGATGTCGGGGGATCGAACCCGGGCCGGCATGGGCTGGCAGCGTGCAAGGCAAACGCCCTACCCACTGGGCTATCGCTCCGCCCCAGTATCTTTTTTTAGAGACACTTCCCTCCTCACAATTTGATGAATTTTTCTCCTCAATCCTGGATCAAGACTGCAGAATTCTGGGCTGGAGAGAAAGTACAGTGGGTAAGGTGCTTGCTTTTGCACATGGTCACCCTGGGCTGATACCTGGCACCTGATACGCTGGTAATCACCACCTTAGTTCCCACCAGGAATGATCCCTGAGCACAGAGTTAGGAGTCAGCCCCAAGTACCACTGGGTGTGGCCCCAAACTAAACAAACATCAAGAATATGGTATTACTGCCTGGGAATGGAGATTTGACTGACTTTTAGACTGGACACATTAAGTTTTGATGACTGAGAAACACACCCCGCCTACTCCATTAACAGCCAGAACACTGGTCTTTGTATTCCAGGATGATGTATGAAAACCTTAGAAATCCACCCAGCCATAGGAGAGAAAACTAAAAGTGCATTCACAGATTATTATAAGTCTTCAAAGACTGTGTTTTATTATTTTTTAAAATTCTTTTTTGGGCCACACTCGGTGACGCTCCTGGTTCATTGCTCAGGAATTACTCTTGACGGAGCTCGGGGGACCATATGGGATACTGGGGACCGAACCCGGGTTGGCCGCATGCAAGGCAAACACCCTACCAGCTGTGCTATCACTCCAGCCCCCAAAGACTGTGTTAAAAAATTGATATTTTATTTCATTTTTGTCTTGAGGTCACACCAGACAGTATGCAGGCTTACTACTGGTTCTGAGCTCAGGGATCACTTCTGTGAACTTGGGGTACCATAGGTGGTGCTGGGGATCAAACCTGGGTGCACAGTTAGCACCCTACCTGCCCTACTATTTTTCTGGCCCCTGCTATGATTTTAATGGATGGTAAAGGCGAGCATTATTATTATTATTTATTTTGGAAACCACATGGTGATGTAAGTGGTGAGAGAGAATTTGAGCTGGGGGGCAGGGAGTTAGCTCTAAGGGCTAGAGCACACGCTTTGCCTGTGGGAGCCCTGTGTTCCAGTCCCACCACATGTGGTCTCTGCCCACCCTCTCTTCAAAGAACCACCAGGAGAAGCCCCCAATCATTGAATCTGTAGTAGTCCAAACAGAATGTAGCCCCAAATTAAAGATAAGTATATATATATATATACATATATATATGTATATATATATATATACATATAAGCCAAAATGTGGCTGGCGAGATATTACCGCTGGTAGGCTATTTGCCTTGCATGCGGCTGGCCCAGGTTCAATTCTTGGCCCCCATACGATCCCCCAAGCCCTTAGGAGTGATGCCTGAGTACAGTAAGCCGTGAGAATACTAGTGTGGACCACCTCTCTCCAGGAAAAAAAAATTAAAGCTTGTAACAATTTTAACTCAGTTCAAATACTTTTGTCTTGAGGATGTACAATGCTCAAAGAATTGTGCCGTGAAGGAGCTGACGGAACGATCAGCTTCAGTGCACCCTGAAGCACGCCATGGCGCTGCTCTTTACGCCCGACTGTTCCACGCCTATTCCATTGTAACTGGCTTGGCTGAGAATGAGGGTCCCAGGCTCCACCTTGCTTCACCTTTTTTTGCTGCTTTCTGCAGGGAACCTGTTTTTGGTCCACTCTTTAATTATAACAAGGGGGCAAAGCGGGAATAATTATCAAAAAAAGTTGAAGATAACTGAGTTTCAGGGAAATATCTGCATAATTGCTTTACATCCTTCTTTTGTTTCATAAGTTGGAACAGTGAGCTGGCAAATCCATGACAAACAGAAACCTTGGACCTGGATCATTTATCTTGTTTTCTTTATCAGGTCCACACCAACTGGCGCTCAGGATGCTGTTACCATTAATCCACAATCCCCAACCTTGATCATTTATATCTAGTAGTTGTGATCATGTTGTGCTTAGAGTATTTTTTATATAAAAATACTATATTTTTATAGTATTTTTACTATCATTACCGGTATATTCCAAACGCAAGACATTTATTTATCTAACAAATACTTTATTAGCACGCACATGTCAGATGAATATACTCAAGGTCACACTATGCCCAAGTCTGCGGAGGCGATAGGCTCTGAGCAGCCTTTCGCTGATGACGGCTGCCCAGCCTCACCTATGTCTCTGTAAAGGTCAGCGAGAGTTGCCTGTTCCGCACGTGCAGCCTGTCCCTTATTCCGGACCTACGAGTTTTTCAGGGATTTCGGGGGTGGCAAGACTTTGATGTTGCCTCTGACTCTGGGAATGTGTTACTCATTCATATGAAGAGAACAATGTCTGCCCCATCTATGGACTATTTATTCCAAACATTTATTTTAGTGACTGTGAAATCACAAAGTTATTCATGATTGGAGTTCAGGCAATCTTTTGGACTACTTAAACCCACCCATAAAAGAAAGCATCTTAACATTTGCAACAGCATGAGATTTGGTGCAGCTGAATTCATTTCAGCATTTAAAAACGGCAATTAAAAAAAAAGGCACGCCCTTCATTTTGTCTTTCTCAGGCCGTCTCCCACCCCCCAATTTCTATGCCATAGTTAAACTGATCTTGCTTCCCTGGCTCCTACTAATCTTGCCTCTAGAAAACAGCTCAGTCTCAAACCAATGTAATTTTCCTTCCAACTCCTCCACAATCCTCCCTAACTTCTGCTGGTCATCACTTTCACTTTTTGGCTTCACTTTCATTTTGGTGAAACTAATACATTTAATACTGATTTTAGTGACTGTCGTAAACGTCTGGTTTTTTTGAAGGGCCTCACCCGGCGGTGCTCCAGTAACCTGGAGTTCCTCCTGCTCAGTCAGGGAGGACGCAGGGATCACTCCTGGCTGCTCCGGGGACTTTCTGGGATGCGGAGGACAGAACTTGCAGGCTTGGCCACGTGCAAGGCACGCGCCCACCCGCGCTACTACCTCTGAGCCGGCCCGTAAACGCTGTTTAGGTCGGCCTTATGCAAGAGCATCATCAGGTGAAACACCCGCTCATGGTTAGTTGTCACCGGTGCACGGGAAAACTGCTTTGCTGTGAATTATGGAAGAGTGGAAGGAAGGGACCCCGGCCAGCGGGTACCCGTTATCCTTTGAGTGCAGCACGAGGCGCCCGAACACACACTGGAAAATCACAGGGAACCCGTCGCGGGCGCACCCCCGGTGTGCAGGCACAATAAGACCGCCTCCACGCCGTTGGGAGCAGCTGCCTGGGGAATCCTCCCTTCCTTAGAATGTGGGAGAGGCTTGGTGGGGCGACAGCTGCTCCGCCAGGCAGGACAGCCCCGGCCCCCGCACGGCGCCCCCTCCGGAGCGGGGGCAGCTGCCCGGGCATCCCCGCCGAGATGCCAAGTCTCCCCCCACGCGCGGCCCGGGCGGGGACTCGGCTCCCCCCCTCCGGCGCGGCCACCTATAGGCTCGGAGCGGTCCCTTATGCCTCCTGCAAGTCCAGGAGGACACCTTGACAACGCGGGGGCGGGGAGCGTTCCCTCCGCGCCGACGGTAACTTGACAACAGAAGGAGCGTCAGCCTCGCGGGCCCCAACAGCGGCTGGGGGCGGGAAGGGTGCTCGGCGCGCGCCCGGGACGCGCTCGGGGCTGCCGAGAGCCCGGCGCGCGCGCCCCCGCGCCGCCCGCCCGCGCGCGCGCCCGCCCGCCCCTCCGCCCCGCGCACGCGCACGCCGCGCCCGGCCGCCCTCGGCGCTGTCATGGCGGCGGGGAGCGGCCTCGGGGGCCCCGGGCACAGCCGCGCGAGCCGCGGCGGGGCGATCTGGGCCAGTAGCATCCTCCCCGCCGGCCGCCGCCTCCGCCGCGGGGTCCGCAGCGACGGCAGCCGGGGTGTCGGCCGAGGCTGAGCGCGGGCCGGGCCGGGGGGCGGCCGCGGAGCGCGCGGGGAAACTTGGCGGCCGCGGCCAGGTGCGCTGACCTCGGCCCCGCCCGGCCCCTCCGCACACCCCCCCCGCGCCGCCGGGCCCAGGTGCTCCACTCCTCCCCCTGGGCCGGCGCCCGGCGCTATCGCCGCCCCCTGCCCCCCGCCTTTTCCTGCCCCGGCTCCCCCGCCGCCACCTCGCTCGCGCGCCGCCGGGGTGAGGACGGGCCCGGAGACCCGGGGTGAGGAGGCTCTCGGGACCCCCGCCCGCTCCCCGCGGCTGCACCTGCGAGGGGAGGGAACCTGCGCGCGCGGGGGAGGAGGGGACCTGCGGGGGCCTTGGGAACCCGCCCTCGAACCCGCCTTCCGAACCCGCCTTCGGAACCGGCCGAGTCCCGTCCGCCGCGCCGCGAGGCGGGAGGGGCTGAGCCGGGGCGACCCTCCCGCAACTTCCCGGCGCCCCCCGCAGCCCCCGTGCCCGCAGCCGGCCGCCCTCCGGAGCTCGGTGTGTCTTCCCATAGGCTCGGGCGTCGTCGTCACCGCGGGGACGCCTGGATCGGACTCCGGGGAGCAGCGCGACGCCCAGGACCGGGCGCCCCGGCCGCCCGGGGGTGTCTCGGCCGCCGGGAGAGCGACCGCGCCTCGACGTCGCCCGCCGCGTCCCCGCGTGCGCCCGAGCGAGCCACCTCCCGCTGCCCACTCCCGAGCCAGCCCTGGCCATGGCGAGCGGGGACAGTCAAGTCTCGTCTCCGCCGCCACCAACAGGTGACGACGGGGGGAGGTGCGGGGAAGGCAGAGGAGCCCCCGGCCGACGGGGGGCGCGCGGGCCCTGGCGCCGGCGCTGCCCATCAGGGGCATCAGGATGAAATTCGCCGTGCTGACCGGCCTGCTGGAGGTTGGCGAAGTGTCCAATCGGGACATCGTGGAAACCGTCTTTAACCTGGTAAAGTGGAGCCGCTGCCCCCGCCCCGGGCTTTCGGGCTGGAGCCCGCTGCGCCGCTTAGTGTGGACTTTTCCCAGGGATAGAAGCAGGAAATTCTACTGACCTAGATGGAAGCGTCTCTTGTGATTTTCACTCTCTTGTATTTTTTTTCACTCTGTGTGTGTGTGTGTGTGTGTGTGTGTGTGTGTGTTCAGTGGAAGGGGAATTATGTAAGCTTTGATGCCCCAGGTTTGGTGAAAGTGAGCAGGGAAATAACTGTTACTTGTTGATGTGTTCTGGGGGGATTCCAGGGGAGGATTTTTTGTTCTGTAAATGCCTCCTATGGCACCCTTGGGTGTACAGCAAGATCTAAGTAAATGTCATTCAAAGTATCTAACGCTTAAGACTTAAATGATTGTGGTTTTTTTTTTTTTTAAGACTTGAGAACTATAAGAACCTTCTCAACTCTTTTTTGAAAGAGTTGACCTAAGTTTTGAACTCCCAATTCTTTTTTCATTTTTGGGTTACACCCGGCAATGCTCCCGGGTTACTACCCCTGGCTCTGTGCTCAGGAATAACTCCTGGAGGTGCTCGGGGGACCATATGGGATGCCGGGGATCGAACCTGGGTCGGCCTCGTGCAAGTCAAACGCCCTCCACGCTGGGCTGTCGCTCAGGCCCCTGAACTCACAATTCTTGTTCATAGAATGGATGAAAGATTACGTTTTTAAAATTGGGCTAGTTTTATTCTTAGATGTATTAACAAAAGTTTTTTTTAAAATTTTATTTATTCTTTTTTTTCTTTTTTTTTTTTTGCTTTTTTGGGTCACACCCGGCAATGCTCAGGGGTTTCTCCTGGCTCTGCACTCAGGAATTACTCCTGGCGGTGCTTGGGGGACCATATGGGATGCCGGGGATCGAACCCGGGCCAGCATGCTGGCCACGTGCAAGGCAAACGCCCTGACCCGCTGGACTATCGCTCCGGCCCCCAACAAAAGTTTTTTTTGGAGTGAATTTATGGTGTATTTGGGAAAATTAAATGGCAGTTTTGAGATGATTATGGTAGATGTGGTATAATTTTATAGCTTTTGTAAACGTAATGCCTCATGGTGAAGTGTGTATTGTCGTAGGAAGTTGCTCACATGCCACTATTAAAGGATAACGATGTGGGTTGCAAGGTCTCCCCCCTTGGATCCCCAGCGCCCTGTATGGGCCCCCTGAGCCCTGTCAGGAGGAGTCCCTGAGTACTGCCGGATGTTCCCCTCCCCCCTCCCCCCATAAAAAAAGGTAGAGATACAAAACTTTTTCCAGTTCCGTTCTTAGAAATAACTGTCATCTCCGGTGGGGACATTAGGTGTTCTGGGGAGTCTGGTTTTCTCCTTAGCTGTCACCTCCATGGGGTGCTCTTAGTCACCCTCCTCGGTGGCCCAGTCTGAGTGTGTGTACAGTGACACTTAGTATCCTATTGGTCTTGGTAAGTGGCATCCCCCTAATTGTTAGCCTGGCACAGAGCCTGACTCCTTGACAACCAGCCTCAACATTCTGAGGAGGGGTTCCAGATGCTAGAGCCAGAGCTCCGAGGGCGGGGGCTCTCCCGGGGCAGCGCCTAGTCGGCAGAAGGTATGCTTGGGGGCTGCTGTGGGCTGGTTGAGAGTAGGGGGCAGCATGACCAGGCCTGCTTGAGACCCCCACACCTAATGGGAGCTTTGTAGAGTTTTTAATTATCAACTGTTGTTGTTCTTCAACTTAAGGAATAAACACTAAATAAGGGCTTAAATCGCCTCCCCTTGCTCCACTGAGCTTCCCTGGGCTAGAAGGGAACAGACAGGTTCAGCTGTATTAACGGACAGCCATGCACTGCCGTATTAACTGTTGAGTGCCTTTCCCCACCGCTCTCTGTTAGGCTTGCATTGTTCCAGGGTGGTTAATTATTTCCTTCACCAGGCCTTTATTAAGAACGCAGTCACTTGTAGATATATCTATGAGATAGAGATTCTAGAGTGAGATAGTAGCTAGGGGGAATTCACGTGCTCTTAGAGTATTAAAACTTTATACAATAGGACACTTCTATTTTGTTGTGATGGGAGTTTATGCATATAAATACCTGCACAGACATCAGTGTCTTAAATAGTATATTCTGAAAATGTTCAAATACGTCCCCCAAATAAGATCAGATAGCCATGACCTGCAAGTCACCAGTTTTGGGGAGATTGTAGGTATACTGATCATGTGTGTACGGACAAAAAAAGTTTTAGAGTCACAGGGGGATAAAGGGCAATTTTGTATACTCCTTCACCTCAGAACAGAGTCTTGAAAACATTTTTGAATTTTCCTTTTTAAACTTAAGGGGCTGGAGCAATGGCACAGCGGGGAGGGCGTTTGCCTTGTGTGCGGCTGACCTGGGTCCGATCCCCGGCATCCCTTGTGGTCCCCTCAGCACCGCCAGGAGTAATTCCTGAGCGAAGAGCCAGGAGTAACCCCTGAGCATTGCCAGGTGTGACCCACTATTGCTATCACTATCACTATCTTCCCGTTCATCATCTATTTGCTAGAGCGGGCACCAGTAATATCTTCATATGTCCTGTCTCATGCTAGTAGAACCCAAAGGCATCTGCTTGCTCTAGGAACATAAAAGCCTCAAGCCATTATATTAGGTCATGGGAATGACCTAATATAAATGTTACTGGTATTTGGCATATCAAATACAACACGAGCAGCTTGCCAGGCTTGCCGTGCGGGTGGCATACTCTTGTAGTCACCTCTAAATAAAGCATTCTGGGCTGTGATAGTCTGGTCTGGTGTGACCCAAAAAAGCAAATGATCAACTAATTAATTAATTAAAAACGAAAGCAACTTCAGGTCCCTTGACTAGTAAACAGAAACCTGTGGTAGTGATATAGTTCATAATGAGGTCTTTGTAGAGAGCACAATGCTCTTATAACAGAAGCGCCGCTCATTCTCCTCAGAAGGTACTTCAGAACGCTCTGGGGATGGGTGTGGGCGTGGGGACTTAAACACGAGGGGTTTTTGCATGTAATAATTAAGGAAAACCAGAACTTTACAATGGTTTGCTTGAATGGTGCCTAGCGCTATAGGCCTTAGACACAAGTTCAGTCCTTGACAGCTACGTGTTTTCAGGGCCCTGGGCGTCCAGGGAAGAAATGAGGGAAACTGTCCCATGACACCGCCTCACCCTTCCTCGGGTAGAGCAGAGAATGTTGACGAGAGTTTAGTTCTCTCCGTTCTTTGGTGTTTCTTCATGCTTCTTCATGATTTTCTAGGATTTTGTCCTGCTCTTAATTCTGTTAAAAGAGGTAAATATTAATAAGTAAGCTTTTAAAAGAACTACCCACTGCTTTGTTCCATCCATACTGTATGGAAACTGTGGTTCTTAGAATGTCAGCCTTTCTAGGGATGGATCTGTCTCTGGGTTGCGGTAGACTTGTTTTCTAGCCTCAGGTTTTTGTAGCTTTACCCTCGCTATATCTCTAACCTACAGGCACAGCAATCTTTGGTCCTGCTGCATGATGGAACCTCCATCAGATTTTGTTCTTTTTTCTAATAACATTCAAATACTTTCAAAGAACCACTTAAACAGTTTCTTTTTAAAAGTAACTTTTTAAAAGTAAAAAAAAAGTAGCTTTAAAAATAACTTTTTAAAAGTTACTTTTTAAAAGCTAACTTTTAAAAAGTAACTTTCTTTTTTTTTTTAACACAACTGAACTTATTTTTGAAATTTTATTTTTTCTTTTTGAGTCACACCCGGCAATTCTCAGGAGTTACTCCTGGTTCTGCATTCAGGAATTTCTCCTGGTGGTGCTCAGGGGACCATATGGGATACCGGGGATCGAACCCAGCCGTCACAGGCCGCCGCATGCAAGGCAACGCCCTACCCGCTGGGCTATCGCTCCAGCCCTAAAAAGTAACTTTCTAAAAGTAAAAAAATTACTTTTTAAAGTGTTTAAAAAAGTAACTTTTTAAAAGTAAAAAAAATTTGGTCAGTTTTCACTCAGAATGTGCATGCAAAATTGTGCTTATTAGCTTGGCTGGAACATTGAATACTCTTTGGGGGGGGGGTTGGCTACACCCAGAGGTGTTCAGGGGCAGCTGAAGGCTCTGAGCTCAGGGTTCACTCCAGGAGGTGCAGCTGGTCCACCTGGAGTCGGCTGCATGCCTGTGTGCCTTCAATATTCTTTAATTGTGAAGATGTAGACAGAAAAAAAATGGAGAATGTTTAAAAATGAAATAGTACCGCAATGTAAGCTCTATGAAACTTTGATCCTGGGGCTGGGGCGATAGCTCAGCGGGTAGGGCGTTTGCCTTGCATGAGGCCGGCCTATGCCGGCCGGGTTCAATCCCCAGCATCCCATATGGTCCCCCGAGCACCGCCAGGAGTGGTTCCTGAGTGCAGAGCCAGGAGAAACCCCTGAGCATTGCCGAGTGTGACCCCAAAAGAAAAAAAAAAAGAAACTTTGATTCAACTCAGAGAACCAGGACAAAAGTCCTGTACTGGATTCCTCACGTGAGCGCTTCAGCCTCACTTCACTGCATTTTTCACTAGTCAGTTTATCTTTCATAGTTATCAAACTTTTTCCTTCATTCTACTCAGTTCTGATTCTTCTTTTTGCTGATTACTCATTAGCTACGTTAAATAATACTCTGTACTGATATTTAAAATTAAACAACCTCGCCTCCCCTCGAATTGTCCAAATTTTAAATGGTAGAGCCATATACTTTTCCAAGTTACCTCCCAGCTTTGCTGACATAGGTTGACCTGATTATTATAAATTCCTTGACAGTTTACTCCCTTCTTGTTATTCTCTTACAAATATGTCATGTAAATAAGTTTTGATTAATAGTATTTCTTTATAGTCAAGTATTTCAAATTCTTGGTTGAACTTTCACATTTTTCTTTTGGCAATCGTCTTTCTTCATCTGCCTGCTAAAGTAATTTGTCAAATCTTTGAACCCAGAATAATTAACGTACAGGCATGTTTAAAGGAATTTGCTGCTGAGTTTAAGGTGTCCATCGGGTATTTAAAAGTATTAAATACTGGGGCTGGAGCCGTAGTACAGCAGGAAGGGCACTTGGCTTGCATGTGTCCAACCTGGGTTTGATCCTGACATCCTATATGTGGTTCCATGTTTTAGCTATCGTGCGAAGGCCCAAATAGGAGTGATTTCTGAGCACACAGCCAGGAGTTACCCTGGCATCACCGAGTGTGGCCCTGAAAAACAAAACAAAACAATATTGAATGCTATTTAATGAAAAAATAGAGCTTTCTGTAAGCTGATGATTAATACATGATTTTACCTTTTCATTCATTCATTCATTCATTCATTCATTCATTCATTCATTCGCTTTTTGGGTCACACCCGGCGATGCTCAGGGGTTACTCCCTGCTCTGCACGCAGGAATCCTGGTGGTGCTCGGGGGACCATATGGGATGCTGGGGATTGAACCCGGGTCAGCTGTGTGCAAGACAAATGCCCTACCCGCTGTGCTATCACTACGGCCCACATGATTCCACCTTTAAAAAGTTTAAAAGTCACTATATGATTTTAAAGTGTTGGAGCTTAAAATACAGAAAAACATTTTAACTAGCTTCTATTGAAATACACTTAGAGTTGCGTGAGGAAAGAGAAAGACATGCAGTCAAGAGAGAACATGTACTTTTCTTTTAAAAAAAAAATTTTTTTTTTTTTTTGGGTCACACCTGGCAATGCTCAGGAATTACTCCTGGTGGTACTCGGGGACCATAAGGGATGCCGGGATCGAACCTGGGCCGGCCGAGTGCAAGGCAAACGCCCTACCCGCTGGGCTATCGCTCTGGCCCACATGTACTTTTCTAGAATGGTGAAAACCCCAGAAAAGAATTTTTAAAAATTAGTACATAGTATTTGCTATAGGTCCTTATTGGACCTCTATCCAATGGTTTGGAAGTTCTCCTCAGCACTTCCGTAGGGACACGGGAGTGGGGGAACCACCAGTGACACCGTAGCTCAGCAGTGGTGCTTAAGAGGACTTTTGAGGTAATGGGGATCGACCTTGGTGTCTTCACATACCAGGAATGGTTTCTAGCCCTTGGAGCACTCTCCCCACGCCAGTGACAAGCCTTTCATGTCTACAGGTGCTGAAGAGCGCACACAAAGGCTCTCTGTGTGTTGATAGTGTACAGAGTGTAGTTATAAACGGAAGGGGCAGCTTCCGTTTTGTTCCAGCTGATTGTTACCTTGCATTGATGTGGGCTCGGTGCTATGATGAATTTTAGCAATATTTTAAGGGATAATTAGAGATTTAAATAAAAAAGTGAGAGTACTATAGCATTGACATTTTTTTGCCTTTCCTTTTTTCTCTCCCTCCCTCCATCCCTCCCTTCATTTTTTTTTATTTGAAGTAAAGCAGATTTTATTATGGAGGTTTTAGGAAAGGGTAGGAGGAGAGAAAATGAGAGAGAGAGAAAACACATCTCAAGAGGGGAGATCGCGGGCCACACATGTGCTCGGGCACCACATGTGCTCGGCCACGTGGGCGCAGGCAGCATGCGTGCTCTCCCTTCGATTTTGCATAACACCCTGTGGTGTTCAGGGCTTCCTCCTGGCTTATGGATCAGCCCTGGCAGGGCGCGAGGACCGTATGGGTTCCGGGGATCACACCAGGTCGACTACATGCAAGCACCCAGGCGACAGTAGGTTTGGCCGTAATTTAGCAAGGCACTGTATGATTATCATTCTTGTGATTAGCATCATTCTCGCTGTTTCCCCCCTCCCTCCTCCCCTTCTGTTGTTGTTACTGGGCATAAGGGAGTAACCCACCCTTGCATGGTTGTGGTACTCACACCCCTGGGGTTGCAGCGCTGTCACATGACACATGACACGTGTATTTGCAGCCCAGCTGTGGTGCGGCTCATTGGAGGGCGGGATGTGCTCTGAGCTGCTCATGTATATGCTCCTGGAGGCTACTGTCTGTCTATTTTGGCGCTGACTCTCCCAAGCAGTGCTCAGAGCCTGGGGACCGTAATTGTTCTGACTGCGTGGGCCGGAAGGTTCACAGACTTGGTGATACAGTGCTGCGGGCCAGCCACGGTGGTGTTCTTGTGTCCTTGTGGTGCTGGGGATGCAATTAAGGGCCTCCCTGCCTGCCGGGCGCTTACTTTATAGCCCTTTGAGCTTCTCACCAGCCTCCCGTGCCCATCCCCAGTTGTGCCACACATACTTGGCAGTGCATGGGAGAATGACGCCCTGTTGGGGGCGCAAACAGCTGCTCGCCGCCCTCGCACAGTGCCTGTGGACAGCAGGTGTCAAACCTGTGGCCTCATATCTTTAAGGCAGGTGCCTTTTGCCACTGAATTTTCAAGTGATTTGTTGGTGGGTTATTTTGTTAGATTGTATTACTTGTCTTCCCTTTGTTCATCGATTTGCTCGAGCGGGCATTTGTTAGATTATGAAAACATTTAGTGAATTTATGGTTCTCAGTTTGTTTTTAAATTTTTTTTTTGTGTGGGGGGAATTTTTCAGGGTTTATCCCTTGAACCTTAAAATATCTTCAAGTAGGGGGAAATAGTTGATTATTGGCGTGTTTTGGGGAATGATTAATTCAAAGTGAGTTTATAAATAATAGCATAAGGTATTTAATGTTTGAGTCAGGTTTTGTTGGATGTATTGATTTTGATAAAAAATTTTTCGCAAGCAGGACCCGAGGATGATAGTATAGTAGGTAGGACATTTGCTTTGCATGCGGCTGACCCAGGTTCTATCCTTGACATCCCTTGTGGTTTCCTGAGCATCGCGGGAGTAATTCCTGAATGCAAACCCAGGAGTAGCACCTGAGCACAGCCAGGTGTGGCCTCCAAACCAAAAAACTGTCGCAAGCAGATATTACTAGTTTGTTTCTGCTAGAATGCCCTGTTTTCTACAAAAGTGACTGGTGTAACAGGACATTATGGGGGAGGGGGATAGGACTTGGGAGGGCCATTTAATACCTGTGACACCTTGTGATCAGTGTACTAAGAAAACCAATGATATCCTCATGAAAATGTTGGCAGTTTAGTCTCTTCTGGCATTTTCCCCTAAGCATCACAGTCACGTTCATGGTGGTAGCCATGGAGCTTATTCTTCCTTCTGGGATGTAGGTCTGGTTCTTTGAGAAGAAACTCAGAGCAATAGAGAGCATTTTTATTAGTGCTAAAATATGATTCAAGGTGTATAGCCCTCTTCATTCACTATTTTGTCCTGTATATGTATTTAGTCCTTCTAAGAACTTTTTCAGAGCGAAACATTTCTATGTGTTTTGCAGACTAGATCTTTATCTTAATATTTACAGCATGACACTATTTCCCTTTTTACTAAACAAGTAAATATTCATAAATATTCATTAATTGTTCATTCATTCATTCATTCACTATTGCTAATGGAACAGAAACGGTTTGCCAGATATTGTACCAAGTAGGTGTGGTAAGACAGTGAATAAGAGAGAAATGACTTCAAGGAGTTTAAAGCATGAATTCTTTATCCCTAGGCACTCCCATTTCTTTAGCTATTCTTTCATTCAGTTTATTTAGGCTTATTTTTGGTGCTTTATAAGTATACCCTCTATTCTCCTTTTTGTGTGCTCACGGCTCACTCCTGACTGCTCTCAGTGATCACTCCTAGACAGCTTTGGGCCACCATATGGGGTGCTGGGGATTGATCTTGGGTTGACTGCATGTTAGACAAATGCCCTACCTGCTTTGCTGTCGCTGTGCTCTGCCTCAGTGGGTAGTGAGATATTTAGATAACTGTGGTACTTCCAGAAGGTGAAAAAGTCGATTACCTTTCCCTGCAGAAAGCCCCCTGGCACTGGGAATTGCACGTTACTCTTTGAGTAGTGCCCAAATAAAACCCTATTTTAATTTCTTATATTTTTTTTCATTTTTTATTTCCTAAAAATGACTGCTGTGCAGCTGTCTCAGGAACTGTAAGGATTCTGGCGAGTTATGTGTGTTGCTTTTAGTTCTTTTCTTATAAAATGTCTTAAATATTTAATTTGAAATAAAAGTGAATTTTTTTTTCTTTTTGGGTCATACCCGGTGATGCTCAGGGGTTTCTCCTGGCTCTGCACTCAGGAATGACTCCTGGCGGTGCTTGGGGACCATATGGGATGCCGGGGATCAAACCTGGGCGGCACAGGCCGGCCGCATGCAAGGCAAACGCCCCTACCACTGGGCTATCGCTCCGCCCCAATAAAAGTGAATTTTAGCTAGAGAGGACATAGAAGTGCATCATTAGGATGTGGGAAAACACAAGCCAGATGGCTTCCCGCGCTCAGGTTATCAAGTTAACACGGACTTTCTTCTACATTCCTGTTTCGGTGTTAACCACTTTCGTTTCTCAGACATGACTGAACCTTATGTGTCTGCCTTCTCACGCCTACGGCCGTCCAACAGTCTGCCTCCGGATTCTGATCCCTGTATCATCCATTTCCCTTTCCCATCCCTTTGTTATGGCTGTGATAACGGAGGGTCACACACTTGGTTGTGGTGCTTGCAAGGTTGTCAAGATTTTAGTTGTGTTGCTGGTGTTCACCTTGGTTGCAGTGCTCTCCAGAGGTTGCAGAAAGGATCACAAATGGCAGCATGTCAGGGCTGCACTTGACGTGCGGAGCGTTGCCAGGGCTTGGGGCAATGTGTGGGGACTTGGGGCCTCTTACCTCAAAGCAGGGGCTTATTCAGAGCTGTATTCCTTGTTGCTCTAAATTGTATCTTTTGCTGAGATTATTATAACATCCATCTTTTTTTTTTTTTGCCTTTTTGGGTCACGCCCGGCAACGCTCAGGGGTTACTCCTGGCTCTGCATTCAGGAATTACTCCTGGTGGTGCTCGGGGACCATATGGGATGCCAGGGGAGAGAACCCGGGCGGCACAGGCCGGCCGTGTGCAAGGCAAATGCCCTACCCGCTGGGCTATCCTCTGGCCCCTATTATAACATCTTTGAAAAAAAATGTTTTTTTTTTTACCATAGGGAAGTATTTAGCATGGTATATATGAGGGGTCCATTTTTTCTATGCTTTTTAAAAAATTTTGGGGGTACAGCTGGTTATGTTCTGGGGTTACTCCTGGTTCTGCACTCAGAAGTAGCTTCCTGTGGTGCTCAGGGGTGTCAGGGAATTGAACTTGGGTTGCTGTGTGTAAGGCAAGTGCGGTACCCTCTGAACTCTCTTGGGCCTCTGCTACACGCACTTGCTTATTTAGGGCTTCCTTAGTGATGCTTGAGTGCTTTGGGCCAATCCTAACGGTCCTTGGCCCAGTGATGCAGTGTTGCTTGTGCCCAGTGGTTCGGGGGCCTCCGGATCACCCCTGGCAGTGATCAGGGGCCTCTGGGCTGTTCCCAGGGTTACTTGGGAAGCCGTGTACAGTGCTGGGGATCAAACTCTGGGCCTTGCACATCAACACGTGCTCTAGTCCTTTGAGCGGTCACTTCAGCCCCCTTCTACCTGTTCTTCCCTTTCTTAGCAAAGCGCTCTCTCTCTCTTTATATATATATATATATATATATATATATATATATATATATATATGCATATACACATATAATACGTATATATACATATATACACTGAAGTCATGCTGAAGTTTTCTTATTCCTTTAATAGACCCTTCCTCTGCGTCTCTGTTTTTCTCTGAACTATTGTCTCTGCTGCCTGCTTATATTTAAACACAGCAGCATTATCCCCCTCCCTCATACCTTTCTTGGTGCCTTTGCAATTATCAGGGTCCCACCTGCTTGCACGCTTGGTTGTGGTGCTCATGAAAGGTTGGGTGCTGCTGCACGCTGTAGTCATCCTCGTCCCCTAGCGCATCTTTCATTGAGGTGTTCACTGGGGTTATACACTTAGTTGTGATGCTGGGGGCTTGATACAGTAGTGGGCGGGGGGCATTGACTGCATGCAGAACTAGATGTGGGCGGCCCTCTGGTGAGTGCCAATAATTTGAGTTCTTGAAAAGTATTTAAAACTAAAATGGTAACCACAGGTGAATGGCAATTGAGGACATTTGGTTTGTTAATAGAAAAATGACGCATGCACAGCAGGGGGTGGCCAACGTGGAACTCAGGAATTCTAGTCTACTCAAGAGTGTTTGGTGTTTTCTAAAATTCTTACTGATTATATTTTTCTTTTAGCCCAAGTTTTATTGCAAACAAGTTATCAGTCCAACTGTTAGGCTGCAGCCAGATAAGCAACCCGCAGCAAGCACCATAACCAAGAGGCCTGTTAACTTTGTGTTGTTGGCAACTTTGTGTGACTGACACCCTCCCATAGCCATCCCAGTAACAACCATGAAGGAAAGGTGCCTTGTGTTCCAGAACCAGTTCTGACCCTAACTAGCTAGCTTCATGCGGACATGTCTTTTCTTGAGGAAATTGAGGTCATGATCCTCATTTACTCATTTAAAACTCAGGATTAAACTGGATTGCTTTTAAGATCGCTTCCAGCTATAACATACTGAGAATTATAAAAAGTTCAGAATAGTAATGATAGTTTAGAAGAGAAGGGGGCAGAGTGATAGCACAGCGGGGAGGGCGTTTTCCTTGCACGTGGCCCACCCAGGTTCCATCCCTAGTATCCATACGGTCCCCTGAGCACCACCAGGAGTAATTCCTGAGTGCAGAGCCAGGAGTAACCCCTGAACATTGCTGGGTGTGACCCAAAAAGGGAAAAAAGGGTGCTCTCAAAGAGCAGGACAATCTCCCTTAGGGTTAGAAATTGAGGTGAAAAATTAGAAACCACCTTAAGAATGGTTCAGTTCACATCCTTCAAGAGAATTAAACACTATTGCCAACAAAATTCTGGTGGCTTTTAGCTACTAATACCTGTTAGAGCTGGTAGGAACAGTCACCATGAGAGAGCTAAGGTATGATTCTTACTCATATCTTACTGCAAACCATTATGACTTAAAAATTGTTTCTAAGTTAAAAAAAGATGACTAAGAAGAATCACAATAAAGTACCAATCTTACTTGAATGAATAAAATAAAACCACCGATAATACCAAGTGCCGTTGCGATGGTAATGGGAGAGCTGAGTTGCCGCTCATTGGTAGGAATCCAGACTGGCGCAGCCACTTGGAACGCTGCTGGCTGTTCTGTGCTTCACACTCATCCATGTGCAAATGACGTATGTTTGTGTATGTGTGCGCGTGTGGCTGTTTGTGCTCCTGTGTGCCTGTGTTCACTCCCAGGCAGTGCTCATGGGACCCGTGATCCTGGTAGTAAGGGCGGAAATGTCTGACAGTTGGACTTGATCCGACAGCGCCGGCGTAAGCCCGGGGTTGGGGCTGCTGGGGAGCCCCCCAGTGTTGCCCTGGCAGTGCTCAGGGTAACCCGGGAGATGCAGGGGTTGGGGGTCAACTCAGGGCCTCTGCATACCAGGTGTGTGCTCCAGCTCTCTGGGGTGTCTTTCCAGCCTGAAGAACTAAATCTGTTCATAACTGAATCTTGTAGTTTTCAGTTGGCCATGCTTCTTTTTAAAAGCATTTGTCTCTGTAGACCATACCTGGCGGTTCTTCGGTCCTACTCCTGACTCTTGCCCAAGGATCTCTCTTGGCAGGGCTTGGGGGCCATATGTGGTGCCAGGGATCAAACTGGGCTGGCTGTGTGCAAGTTGAGTGTCCCACCCGTTATACTAACGCGGTGGCCCCTGATGATGCTCCTTTCTGAAGAGGCTGGCTCTGCGCTCAGGAATTACTCCTAGTGGTGCCTGGGGACGCTATGGGGCGCTGGTGGTAGACCCTGGGTCAGCTGCTTGTAAGACAAGCGCCCTACCCACTGTGCTATTGCCGCTCCCCAAGTTTTGTGAATTATTTATATTAGTGGTTTTCAAACTTTTGTACCTGTAGACTATTAATGATCTTGGACCAGTAGATGAAGACCACTAGTTTATAGAAATATATCTTAGATATTAACTTTTTCTCAAATGTAAGTATTTTAAAATGAACCTTTACACTTTCACTGTTACATTTAGTTACTTGCCTTTGTGAGCTCTGGGTTGGACTATTGTATTTGTGCAGTGAACCTAAAGCTTTACATCTGTTTTGATAACCTTTCCAAAGACTTACTTTGTTTCAGCATTCTTAGATCATTAGATGAGGTTAGGGTAATTCTGATATGTTTTGATGTGTATATGTGTATTTAACTTGTTTTCAGCATAGCTGAAGTGGAATTTCTTCAGGGTTTACTATGCTTGGGCCAGAATAAAATACACTGTTGCGACTACAGACTAATCAGAAATTGTGAAATATTGTACTTTCACCTCCTTTCCCCTTGAGTTTCCTCCCGTGTTTATCATTGAATAATTTTGTAAGACTCCTTTTTTTTTTATAAATCTTTAGTTTGCTAGAAATTATATTTTTGTAGTTTTAAATTTTGTAATTAGCGCAATTGTCCGTCCCCACCCCCCCACCCCCGCCATTTTTCCTCTCCCTTTTCTCTTCCTACTCTCCCTCTTCTTTCTATGGCTGTGAATCTAAGTTAAGTTTCTATGTGATCCTGGACAGGAACACGTTCTTTCCTGATTCTTGATTTTCTTTAATGTGGAAGAAGGATTCTTGATCAGTCTCATGGGAGCTTATATGTTAAGACATCTAATAGATACACCCCTGCCTCAGTTAACAACCATCTAACAGAAACTTCTTTTGGGGGATTTACATTTTGACACTTATCAAATAAAACACAATTCTCTGAAAAGAAAAAGTTATCAAATATACACAAAGACATAAAAGAGCTAACATCCTCAGTTTCAGTCATGATCATTCTTTATTCACTAAACATTTTTTAAGAAATAAAACTAGGGGCCGGAGCGATAGCCCAGCGGGTAGGGTGTTTGCCTTGCACGCGGCCGGCCCATGCCGGCCCGGGTTCGATCCCCGGCATCCCATATGGTCCCCGAGCACCGCCGGGAGTGATTCCTGAGTGCAGAGCCAGGAGTAACCCCTGAGCATCGCGGGTGTGACCCAAAAAGCAAAAAAAAAAAAAAAAAAAAAAAATTAAAACTTAGTTTGGGACCATGCCTGGCAGTAGTCATGGGTTCCAGCTTAGTCAGTGCTTAGGGCCATACCGTTACTCTGGTGTTCAAGCGACCGTGTGGTGCTGGGTCATATGCAAAGCGTGTGCTCCAGTCTTTTGAACTGTTATTCCTCTTTTCTGTTACCTGACTTTTGTCTTCTACCAACTTTTCTTTCCTGGTTTTCTATCATTCGTTCATTTGAAAGACCAGACTTTAAGCTTACTAAACTATGGAGAACAATTTCCTAAGAACTTTCTGTTTGCTTTTCAGCCACATGCAGCAGTGCTTGGAACCGCTCCTCCCAATACTTGAGTCGCTCCCAGCAGTGCTCAGGAGACCGTGTGGTGCTTGGGATTGAATCTGGGCTCCAGCATGCAGAGTTTGCACATTTGCCTACTGAATGATCCTTGGCTCTTCTCGCAACTTACAGACTATGTACTGTTAAAGTTATAAAGAAATAGATTAGATAGTATCTGAATCATTACGTATGGAATGTAACGGTGTTGTCCTCGATAATAGAACCGCTGTGTGCTTTACTCTTCTGACATTTTGCCTTTTTGAAATGAGCTTGAACTTAAAATTTCCTGGAGTTGACTGTGGGTGTACTCAATGGCAGGGTGCTTGGCTTTGTATTTCTTCCAAGTGCAGGGTTTGAACACTGTCTTCTTTCCTCAGATTTTTCAAATTTACATAGTGTTTGATATTTTTGTGAGATAAAAAACTAATAATGTAATTTAAGATAATGGATACTGGTTTAGTTTTGATATCATAGAGACAGTTTTCAGTACATGGAATAGTTTGTTGCATTGACTTTTGTTCTGTCTGGGGGATGTGCATACTCCTTTAAGCATCTTATCATTAGTAACTAAAAACATGAGCACACTTCACCAGTACTTCTGCGGGTTCTGCTTGAGTTATTTAGTGGAGGTAAAAGATTCTGGATTGAGGGCCGGAGCTATAGCCCAGCGGGTAGGGCGTTTGCCTTGCACGCGGCCGGCCTGTGCCGGCCCGGGTTTGATCCCCGGCATCCCATATGGTCCCCCGAGCACCACCAGGAGTAATTCCTGAGTGCAGAGCCAGGAGAAACCCCTGAGCATCGCCGGGTGTGACCCAAAAAGCAAAAAAAAAAAAAAAAAAGATTCTGGATTGCCAAGCATAATCTATCATAATACCAAGAACCTCCAATCCTAAGGGCTTGTGTGCTTTAGGTTCGTTTTCTGTATCTGAAAATGACAATTAATTGGTATGGATAAGGAGAATCTTTTGTTTATAAGCTTCATGATATAAAAACTTGCTAGGGAGCAGATTTTTCAGAGTACTATTTGCTGGAAGGTAGACCTGATTTTGACTCTAATGAGCCTGTTTTCAGCAGTGTCTTCACTCTCTGACCCAAGGGTATATTGCTGTTTGATTGGTACAGCCAGTTATTTTTACTGTCCTTTAGAGGAAGGTGGAAATTTCCATAGAGTCCTTTTCTTTCCCACTCCAGATCATAAGTAAACTTGTCGTTTCCTTCCGTTTCTTAGACTTCGTCTTCTTGGAATCTATATTTTGTTCCATTCAAATAGATGCTTCCAGGACATTTTAGCTCAGGTGAAAGCCTGTAAAATCGTTCCTGTGAGTTCCTGGGTGATTAGGTCTTTGTTTCTTTTTCAGATGTTTGCTGCCCTCAGAGGAGTTAAAAAATTAGCATGTGACTTTGGTTACTGTCAGAATTAATTGGTTTGGAAATAGGTTTTATACCTGTTTTCCTCTTCCCTCCCCCCATAGAAACTATCTCATCAAGTTTACCAGATCTGCCCACATTCATTCAGATTTTGTTTTTAGACATCTCTGCTGGTTCAGGAGTTGACATTGCCGGCCCTGAGCTCTAGGCGTAGCCCTGGGAAACCCCCCCACTCCCTCCAAAAAACCTGATGGTTGACCAAGTCTGGAGGACTTAAGATTTGTATTCAGAATAGTTTTGGTTTTAGTTATAAACAGTATCATAGATTAGGGCATCAAAGAAAGAAAATTACAGCATTATACTTGAGTACTTTGGAAAGATTTTTCACTTCTAGGTTAATTTATATAAAATTGAATTTTATAATAGGTCTGTGTTAAAAGTTTGAATTTTTTTTCTTAATATTTTTTGTTTCGTTTTTTTAGTCACATCAGGACTTACTTCCCGACTGACTCAGGTTTGAATTGGGTTTGGCTGCATGCAAGGCAGAGCCTTAACCCTTATACTGTCTCTCTGGCCAAAAGTTCTATGTCTTCTTTTGTCTTTGGACCACACCTGGCGGTGCTGAGGGCTTAATCCTGATTCTGTTCTCCAGAATCACTCCTGGCAGGCTTGGGGGAACATACGGATGCCAGGGATCAAACCCTGTTTGGCTACATGCAAAGCCAATACCCTACCCACTATACTATCACTCTGGCCCCGAAAGTTTGGCTTTTTAATATCAAGAGAGTTTCTGTTAAATCTTGGTAATTACTGTTTTCTAATCCAAGTATTACAAGCTTGGAAAACGAAGTACTTTGTGAATGAAGTCAGAGGTTACAAACCCTACACATGTACTGCGCTGTGCCCGGTGGGCAGTGATGGGCAATGATGATGAAATGTGGGCAACCAAAGGGTGGAAAATTTCCCGGGTTTCTGTGGACTGTTAAGCGTTTGAAGCTAATTGTAGTAATTAGATATTCATTCTATATTAGATATTTTGATTTTCTTTTCTTTTTAACTGAGGTATCATGATTTATAGTAGTAAATTAATGTTTTTTAGGACAGAAGTTCCCAGCTATGTGATCTTTCTCCTCCTTTTCAGAAAAAAGTAACTCAGTAACCCCCTGCAAACCTACATTCTGTAAAAAGCAAACAGACAGAAAGTAACCGTGCGCACGCCCTCCTGTGCTCCAGCGTCTGCTTTGGAAGACATTGATTTAGGCTTACCAGGCCACACTCAGCACTGAAGTGCGGCTCTTCACAGCTGTCCTTGGGCCCCTGCTCCCGGGTATTTAGTTTCTCTTAGTACTCTTAGTACTCTTAGTCATGGCTCAGTGCTCAGGGGTCACTCCCGGCGGTGCTTGAGGGACCATGTGGTGCGAGGGATGAACCGGAGTGTATCTGGCCCTAATGGCTATTTTTATTATTATTTTTTATTTTTTAATGATGTATTTTAAACACGGTGATTTACGAAGTACAAACTTTTTCACAATACAGTTGCAGGAAGATTCATCACTCAGCACCAATCCCACCACCAGTGTGCCCCCACCACCACAGAGACCCGCGTTTCCTCCCACCCTCCATCCCTCCCGATGCTGCTCACTTAACCAGCATCAATCATGTTGATCCTTACAGCTCATATAAGGGAACAGTAATGATAAGGTCTTGCCTTTATTTTTTTTCTAGGCAGATGTGTGGGAGTCTGGCCAGTTTCTGTTCTTGGATTCACTGTCTGGGTTTCTAGAACACAGTGGTTTTCTACTGACAATCCCAGACACACCATCACTACAGCTACTGACAACACTTATTTCACATTTATCTCAACGTCTATTTGAGCTTTTCCTATTCATACATGAACAATCCATTCTATATTGGTTGTTGGAGCTAATTCTCTAAACACGGTCGATGAACCTGGTGTTAGATAAAGGTCAGTGGAGATCCTCAAATCTCCATTGTGCCATTTGAGTCCACTGTATAGAAAATCACCGAGGTGGTCCCCAGACCACACCTCGTGACTAATGGCTATTCTTTATGGGAGCCTTCGCCTTCTCTCTCAGTCTCTTTCTAAATTGAATTACTGTGAGATAAACAATTCCAGAGCTGTTCCTAGTTAGGTTTCAGTCATATAATGTTCCATTACCCATCCCTTCGCCAGTGCACATTTCCCATCACCAGTGGCCCCAGTTTTGCTCCAGCCCCTTGCCTGCCTCTGTTGCAGCACGTTATCTCTCTCTCTCTCTCTCTCTCTCTCTCTCTCTCTCTCTCTCTCTCTCTCTCTCTCTCTCTCTCTCTCTCTCTCTCTCTCTCTGTCCTGTCTGTCTGTCTGTCTCCTTTTGGGCATTATGGTTTGCAGTTGAGGTCCCGAGAGGTCATCGTGTTTGTTCTTGACCTTTCAGCGCAGTTCTTATCCAGAGCGGTCATTTCCAACCATCATTGTCCTAGTGGTCCCTTCTCTGTCCCAATGCCCTCCGCCACCACCTGAGGCGGGCTTCCAACATGGACCAGTCCTCCTGGCCCTGGATTCTACTGTCCTTGAGTATGTCTCATATTTTTTCATGTCCCATGAATGAGTGCAATCATTCTGTGTATGTGAACCTTCGCATATATGAGTTTAGGAATTTCTTTTTTTTCTTTTTTTTTGCTTTTTTGGGTCACACCCAGCAATGCTCAGGGGTTTCTCCTGGCTCTGCACTCAGGAATTACTCCTGGCGGTGCTCGGGGGACCATATGGGATGCCGGGATCGAACCCTGGCGGCACAGGCCGGCAGCGTGCAAGGCAAACGCCCTACCCGCTGGGCTATGGCTCCGGCCCCAGGAATTTCTTTTAAAGCCTCACTATGCTTTCTAGTTAGTAAAAACAAATACTACCCCCCCAACAAAACCAAACCAAACCACCAAACCAAAATTGAAAATAAAAAATCAGATTCTAGGGCCTGTGAGGTAACTCAAGCAGTAGAGCATTTGCCAGTCATGTGCGAGGCCCACAGTTAAGTTCCCATCATCACTCCTTTCAACATTGCCAGTTGTAGCCCTCAGAATTACTGGCTAGGGCCCGGATCTGAGCACCACCCAAGTACAGGCAGAGCTTTGCTAGGAGTGGCCCAAGGCACTGTTGGCAAGCCTTTTCCCTCAAAGCTTCTTCCAAATTAGCATTTTTATTACATTAATAACTTACTTATAAAGTACATTTAAAATAGTGAGACCTTGTTATCTTTATCCTAAATTTAAGTTGGTTTGGTGTTTTCTCTCTCTCTCTCTCTCTCTCTCTCTCTTTTTCTCTTTCTCTCTCCTTCTCTCTCCTTCTCCCTCTCCCTCTCTCTTTATTTTTGTGGCTTAGTCCTGGATTGGTGCTCAGGGATCGCTCCTTGAAGGCTCCAGGGGCCACATAGGGTGCCAGGGGTTGAACCCAGGTCAGCTGCATGTAAGACAACTACTCCCTACTATACTCTTGCTCTGGCCCAATTTCAAGGTTTACTTTATTATTATTATTATTAAAAAAAAACAAAACAAAACATTCATATTGTCCAACACCCTTCACACTCTTTTTTTTTTTTTTTTTCTTTTTTTTTTTTTGCTTTTTTTGGGTCACACCGGCAATGCTCAGGGCTTCTCCTGGCTCTGCACTCAGGAATCACTCCTGGCGGTGCTTGGGGACTATATGGGATGCTGGAGATCGAACCCGGGCCGGCACAGGCTGGCCGCAGCAAGGCAAACACCCTACCCGCTGGGCTATCGCTCCCGCCCCGCCCTTCACATTCCTCATATACAGAACTTCTTTTTTTATTCGTTTTGGTTTTGGGGCCTTATCCAGTAGCTCTCAGGGGTTAGTCCTGGCTCTGTGTTTAGGGGTCACTCCTGGAGTGCCTTGGGGAGTCCCTCTTGGTGACAGGATCGGGCCCGGAACAACTGTGTGCAAACCAAGTGTGCTCCCCGCTGTTCAGCTCTCTGGACCAGCTCTCTTCTCTTACCTCTGCCTCCGCCAGCCACAACTCTTACTGTTTATGTGGAGCACATTTAAAAAAATGAAATCATTATTTTCCTACTCATAAAAATGCAAAGTGGAGGAATTTAGAGGCAGCGTGTGACACTATTAGATTAGCTTATTGTGGTCTTCTAGGTATGGTATGCAGTGATATTTCTGTTCTGTCTCTACATTGGTTTAACAAATTAAACATTTTTTTAAAACGTGTTTAGTAAATTCACAGGAGGTGACTGTAAGTTGAAATGGAAAATTTTAAAGCAGGTAGAAAATCACCAACTGATAACTCCTGGGAAATTATCTGATGTTCAGTTTTTTTGTCCTAATTTGCATTTATTCACCTGTAATTTGTATAAATATACAGGCCACACTCTGGGTTTTTGACAGTTTTCCCAGCTGAGAGAATTGCCTAAATTTCTTCCATTACATTTACAGCTTCCTGATTCACTGGGTTTTACTGATAAGCGTTGCCCCTACATTCTGTGGCGTCTTTGTTCACGGTCTATTCGCTGTCGTCATTTATTTGATCCATCTTAGTGATCTTACTGTAGTTTCTTCCATAGTAGCAATGAAGTGGTAAAAGTCATGAAAATTACCAAAGAAACCTATTATTTTTTCTTCTGTGTGCCTTTTGTTGTGGCATGCATATCACGCAGAGAAAAAAAATCTTTTGTTGTGGCATGCATATCACGCAGAGAAAAAAATCTTTGGTAATCTCGGTACTGGTCATATTTTTTATGGAAATTTCCTTGACAGTGGAAATATGGCTTTATTAGCTGTTTGAATTCTAGATTTGCTATAATCTTATATTCTCACCCCTCTTTTGAGTTTTTCCTTTTTTAAATTGGATGACTTTCTATTAATTACTTATATAATTACAATGTAATAATTTTCAATTCCCTCCAAGTTTAGTTTGCAAGTGTTTTATTTCTGAACATTTAAAACTAAATTAATGTGTTCATTGATTACCTCACAGTGCATGTAGGTAGTTTTGCAATTATAATGTATGTGTGTTATTATAGAATGAGACTTAAGGAACAATTAATAGTGAGGTTCCAGGCTGGAGAGATAGTACGTCGGGTAGGGCACTTAACTAGCGTGCAGGTGACCAGGTTCACCCCTGGCACCCCTTGTGATCTGCTATAAGCTCTGCAGGGAGTGATCCCCGAGTACTGCTGGGCATTTTCCCTCTAAAAAAGGTCCCAATTGTTTGATCCCATCTCTGTGGTCCTCTGAGTCCCATTAGGAGTGAGTGATCCCTGAGCCCAGAGCTGTCTGGGATCGTTTCCTGTCAGGAATTGTTTCCTGACAGGATTGTTTCCTGTCTCAGGGATCAGAGACCAGTTCTGTCTGTTGGCCATTTTCTAATAGTTCAGTTTTCCACTTTGACAAATTCAGTTCAGTATCAATTATTCTGCCATGGCTAGTAGGGGGTTTATTGACCTTTTTATCATCCCACTAAAGCTGGTTATTAAACAATTTGTGCTGCAAAGCAAAATTTATAGACTGAAAACAATATTCAGGTATATAATATAGTATTTCAGCAAAGTTCAGAATCGCATCATCTAGTTAAAATACAAGAATAGATGCAGTTTCTGAGGTATAATTTCTTAAACAAAGCTTTCGCTTTGGTGGGCATTTCTTCTATCTCTGGACCGCTGTAAAACCAGAGACAGGTTGTTCCACACACAGTGGTGGAGTAGCTTTCAGTAGCTGCTGCTGTACCTATTCTTGTTGAAGCCGTAGGGAGCACGCCAAAGAGCGTTTTGGTGCAGTAGCTCTGAAGTCTAAATGTTCAGAGTTCTGAGGCTTCACGCTGATCACAGTTTTCCATGGGCCGTGATTTGTCTTCTAGCTCCTTTGTTCTGCATCTGAATTATGTTCCTTTTCTTCAGAAAGATGACATTTTACAGCTGAGCGGAAATTGCAGTTTGAATTTTTGCTATAGGATTCTGGGGCGAAAAGGCCACTCCTTATTCTGACTTGAGTCAGAGAGAGGTGAGACAAGATGACCTTGTACGTGGCTGATCTGGGTTTGACCCCTGGGCCACTTTTATCCCCTGAGACCATCCAGGAGTGATCCCTGAGCACAGAGCCTAGAGTAAGCCCCTAGCACCACCTGGTGTGGTCCCCAAATGAAACAAAACAAAACAAAAAGGACTAATGAGGTGACATGTAAACTTTGTGGTTAAGCTACTGTTTGGAATCAATCATTAAATATTTTGTGAATTTATTTTTTAAAATCTGTTTTGTTTGTGGGGTACACCTGGCAATACTCAGGGGTTAGTACTCCTGGCTCTACACTCCTGGGTGGTATCTAGAGGAGCATCTGGTATACCAGACATCAAGCCCAGGTGGTTGAACGCAGGGCAAACACCTTACCTGATGGACTGTTTCTCTGACTACTTTCATGTTAATTTAAGAATGGTTGGAATTATTTGCATTTTGAGTTCACTATCAGTGTTCAGTATATATCTTAGTGTGCATGATTAATGTTAACAATAACCAGCATAGTTAAATATAACAAAAATGTAAACATGACAAATCTAACTCAGTCCATACCCAGGGCTCTGCTCTGTGGGCCCTGGATGGTTGATGGTCTGACGTAGAAAAAGACTGGGCCCCTGGGGTAAATCCAGAGCCACAGCAGAGCCTGGCAAACTACCCGTGGTGTATTCGAAATGCCAAAAAATGGTAACAATAATGGACCTCATTCCCAACGAATGGAGACGTTACTGACGCTTGCTCGAGCAAATAGATGAACAGTGGGAAGACAAGTGATACAAGTGATCTTTCTCTTTTTATTTATAAACACCTGAGTATCTGTCTGTCTGTCTGTCTGTCTGTCTGTCTGGTCACACCCCTTGATGCTCAGGGCTTACTCCTGACTCTGTACTCAGAAATTACTCCTGGCCATGCCCGAGGAACCATGCGAGATACTGGGGATTGAACCAGTGTGCAAAGAAAATGCCCTACCTGCTGTGCTGTCACTCCAGCTGTTATGAAACACTCAAGAGTGTATTTCTAAAGGATAAATTTTTGTTTGGTTTTGTTTTTTTTGTGGGCCATACCCGACACTGCTCAGGGCTTACTCCTGGCTCTGTTCTTCGGGGTCATGCTTGGTGGGCCTGGGGAACCTGGAATTACCTGCATCACGGTTCTTGGTGTGTAATTTCTCTTCCTTTAGTTTATGGAACTCTCTCTGTTTTCTTTCTTTCTTCCTCATATTTTTTAAACAAAATTATTTACAAAAATGTTAAAAGATAATATGACTCAAAGTATTGAAATGCAGGTTTTGCAGAACTACCTGGGTTGTTTGTTTCGTTTTGGTCCACACCTCCTGGCTCTATTCTCAGGATCATGCTATCATTTTAGTGCTGTGGGTCAAACCCAGGTTGGCTGCATGTAGGGCATACTACCTAATGTCCTATGCTCTCTCCAGCCCTGTTCTACTCTCTCCAGCCTTACTCCCCTACCTAATGCACTCTCTCCAGCCCTACTCCAATACCTAATGTACTCTCTCCAGCCCTACTCCCCTACCTAATGTACTCTCTCTAGCCCTATTCCACCCTACCTGATGAACGCTCTCTCTAGTCCTACTCCCCTACCTAATGAACGCCTCTCTCAGCCCTACTCCCCTACCTAATGAACGCTCTCTCCAGCCCTACTCCCCTACCTAATGAACGCTCTCTCCAACCCTACTCCCTACCTAATGAACGCTCTCTCCAGCCCTACTCCCCTACCTAATGAACGCTCTCTCCAACCCTACTCCCCTACCTAATGAACGCTCTCTCCAACCCTACTCCCCTACCTAATGTACTCTCTCCAGCCCTATTCCACCCCTACCTAATGAACGCTCTCTCCAGCCCTACTCCCTACCTAATGAACGGCTCTCTCCAGCCCTACTCCCCTACCTAATGAACGCTCTCTCCAGCCCTACTCCCTACCTAATGAACGCTCTCTCTAGCCCTACTCCCTTACCTAATGAACGCCTCTCTCCAACCCTACTCCCTACCTAATGAACGCTCTCTCTAGTCCTACTTCCCTACCTAATGAACGCTCTCTCCAGCCCTACTCCCCTACCTAATGAACGCTCTCTCCAGCCCTACTCCCCTACCTAATGAACGCTCTCTCCAGCCCTACTCCCTACCTAATGAACGCTCTCTCCAGCCCTACTCCCCTACCTAATGAACGCTCTCTCCAGCCCTACTCCCCCTACCTAATGAACGCTCTCTCTAGTCCTACTCCCCTACCTAATGAACGCCTCTCTCAGTCCTACTCCCCTACCTAATGAACGCCTCTCTCAGCCCTACTCCCTACCTGATGAACGCTCTCTCTAGTCCTACTCCCTACCTAATGAACGCTCTCCAGCCCTACTCCCCTACCTGATGAACGCCTCTCCAGCCCTACTCCCCTACCTAATGAACGCTCTCTCCAGCCCTACTCCCCTACCTAATGAACGCCTCTCTCAGCCCTACTCCCTACCTAATGAACGCCCTCTCTCAGCCCTACTCCCCTACCTAATGAACGCTCTCTCCAGCCCTACTCCCCTACCTAATGAACGCTCTCTCCAGCCCTACTCCCCTACCTAATGAACGCCTCTCTCAGCCCTACTCCCCTACCTAATGAACGCTCTCTCTAGTCCTACTTCCCTACCTAATGAACGCCTCTCTCCAGCCCTACTCCCCTACCTAATGAACGCTCTCTCCAGCCCTACTCCCCTACCTGATGAACGCTCTCTCCAGCCCCTACTCCCTACCTGATGAACGCTGTCTCCAGCCCTACTCCCCTACCTAATGAACGCTCTCTCCAGCCCTACTCCCCTACCTAATGAACGCTCTCTCCAGCCCTACTCCCCTACCTAATGAATGCTCTCTCCAGCCCTACTCCCTACCTAATGAACGCTCTCTCCAGCCCTACTCCCTACCTAATGAACGCTCTCTCCAGCCCTACTCCATGGGTAATACCCTGCACTCTATGTCCCTTAGTACTGCGGAAGTGGCTGTCCTCCCAGCTAGTGCAAGAAACCCAACAACAAAAACATAAAAGATTAAAAATCATTATTATTCTTAAGAACAATTAATGTGCTTCTAACTTTATTAAATATTTTATGTTCAATATTTCCTCATGTTTTATAAGTTTTTATTTATATCATGACTCAATAAAGGTTTATAGCTTCATTGGTTGTTTGAGTTTCTTAAATCAGATGTAATTGCTAGCTAGTTTTTTTTTCTATATGTTTTCCAGTCTGAATTATTTTCTGTAAAGGAATGAAGACTTAATTTGACCCAGATTCATTTTTCTTCTTTCAGATTCAAGGTTTTTGTTTAGAATTTTTTAATAGGCAGCCTATGAGCTTACTATTGTATCATGGTTAGAAAGTATACAAAGTCTGGTGTGTCTCTGAAATTCGAATCAGTGAGTTTAAGATTCTAATCTGGTGGGTTTTGTTATTACTAAATTGCCTCATTCTTTTTCTCTTGAACCTCTTGTCTTCACTCAATGTCTGAGTAGTCATTAATAGCATACTTAAACCCATTATTTTATCAGGGATTCTAAATGGTGGCATTTTATTTATTTTTAATAAAGTTTAAAAATAAAATTTAAAATAAAATTATAAAATAAAATTTTAAAATAAAAATTTTAAATAAAATTTTATTTTATTTTTCATAATTTTTTTTTATTATACCACCATGAGATATACAATTGTAAAGATGTTCATATTTGGGTTTCAATCATACAGTATTCCAGTGTTCAATGGTGATATTTTCTTTTTTTTTTTTTTTTTTTGCTTTTTTGGGTCACACCGGCGATGCTCCGGGGTTTCTCCTGGCTCTGCTCTCAGGAATTACTCCTGGCAGTGCTCGGGGACCATATGGGGGGGATCGAACCCAGGCTGGCACAGGCCGGCTGCGTGTAAGGCAAACACCCTACCCGCTGGGCTATTGCTCCAGCCCCAATGGTGATATTTTCAATATATCATTTTGTGAAATCATTAGCTGGAATTCTCTAATGAAGGACTTGATAGAATCAACAAATTGAAAAATAACACACTATATAGTTATGTGAACAGAATTACTAAAAGTTTTTATTGTATTACTTGTATCACTTGTCTTCCTGTTGTTTATTGATTTGCTCAAGTGGGCACCAGTAACATCTCCATATATCCTGTCGCACTTGCTAGTGTAGCCCAAGGGCATCCGCTCGCTCCAGGAACAGGAAGAGCCTCATACCAAACCATTCCTCCAGGTCATGGGAATGAGGTCTATAATTGTTACTGTTTTTGGCATATCAAATAGGACTCGGGTAGCTTGCCAGGCTCTGCTGTATATTTTACTGTATATCCCCCAAAGTATTAACTTTCTGCATTTTCCAACTTGTGAAATATTAACATATAACAAAGAGAGTAACTTGTTGACAAGACTATTTACTGATACAATTTGTAAGATTAGTTTTTGTCCCCTTAGTTTTCCACTTCTTGTAACTCTAAGAGACCTGACCATGCTATTAGCTTACAGAAAGTGAGTCCATGCAATCCGAGCCCAGGGAGTAAGCGACACTGAAGTGCCCGGTGAGTGTGTATTGCTCCGGATGAAATTTCAGGTAGGAAATAATTACATTGTTTGGTATCAGGTTGTCAGGTTAGTATATTCCGCTTGTTTGCTTTCAGAAAGAGAACTCTTATTTTACACGAGCCAGAGAAGCTAGCAAAAATAGCTTTTGTCTGAGAATTTTAATTTTTTCTTGTCCTTGTTTTCAAACATTCAACATTAAAAACAAGAATACTGGGGCCGGAGCGATAGCCCAGCGGGTAGGGCTTTTTGCCTTGCATGTGGCTGGCTTGTGCCGGCCTGGGTTCAATTCCCGGCATCCCATATGGTCCCCGAGCACCGCCAGGAGTAATTCCTGATGTAGAGCCAGGAGAAGCCCCCTAGCATTGCCGGGTGTGACCCAAAAAGCAAAAAAAAAAAAAAAAAAAACCCAGAATGATTTTTTTTTTTTTTATTTTTTAAAAATATTTTATTATACCACTATGAGATATACAATTACAAAGATATCCATGTTTGGTTTTCAGTCATACAGTGTTCCAGCACCCGTCCCCTCCACCAGTGCCCATTTTCCACCACCAATGTCCTCAATTCTCTCCCCCCCCTCCCCTAGCCTGCCTCTATGGTAGTTTCTTTTTTTTTTTTTTTTTTTAATTTTTTTTATTTTTAAAATTACAAAGATATACAATTAAAAAGTTCATATTTGGGTTTTGGTCAAACAGTGTTGCAGCACCCATCCCGCCACCAGTGCCCATCTCCCACCACCAACATCCCCGGTTCCCTCCCCCTCCCCCAGCCCTGCTCCATGGCAGGTTCTTGATTTCTTTCCATTTCTCTCTCTTTCTCTTTTTCCTTCCCCTCCAGACTATGGATTACAGAACATACATTAAAGGGTTGTCATGTGTATCTTTTTGCCTCTATTTAATGCTCAGTTCTAGGTTGGCATTAGTACCCTCAACAATTGTCAGCACACTGTTCCATTTCTGTCTTACCTAGCCTCTGAATCCCACGTTTGTGATAATTTCCACCTTTGACAGGACCTCCTGATATATGTTTCACTTGATCTTGGATATTGGTATCATAATATGTACCTATATATTTATGTTATGCAGATAAATGCAGTCATTCTGTATCTGTCTCTCTCCTTCTGGCTAATTTCGCTCAACATAATCTTCTCCATGTCCATCCATTTATAGGCAAATTTTATAACTTCATTTTTCCTAACAGCTGCATAGTATTCCATTGTGTAGATGTACCAAAGCTTTTTTTATCCAGTCATCGATTTTCGGGCACTCTGGTTGCTTCCAGATTTTGGTTATTGTGAATAATGCTGCTATGAACATAAAAGTAGGGATGGTGTTTCCGCTGCGTATTTTTGGCTTCCCAGAGTAGATTCCCAGGAGTGGTATGGCTGGGTCAAATGGGAGTTCAATTTCTAGTCTTTGGAGGAAAGTCCATATTGTTTTCCAGAAAGGCTGTACCAGCCGGCATTCCCACCAACAATGGATGAGTGTCCCCTTTTCCCCCCACACCCACGCCAGCACTTGTTGTTCTTGTTCTTTTGAATGTGTGCCAGTCTCTGTGGTGTAAAGTGGTATCTCATTGTTGTTTTGATTTGCATCTCTCTGATGATTAGTGATGATGAGCATTTTTTCATATGTTTTTTGGCCATTCGAATTTCTTCCCTTGCTGAAGTTTCTGTTCATTTCTTCTCCCCATTTTTTGATGGGGTTGTTTGTTTTCTTCTTGTAAAGTTCTACCAGTGCCTGATATATCCTGGATATTAATCCCTTATCGGATGTGTATTGGGTGAATATTCTTTCCCATTCTGTGGACTGCTTTTGTATCTTAGTCACTGTTTCTTTTGAGGTGCAGAAGCTTTTTAGTTTCATGTAGTCCCATATGTTTATCTTTTCTTCTAGTTGCTTTGTTAGTGATGTTTCATCTTTGAAGATGCCTTTAGCTTCAATGTCATGGAGGGTTTTTCCTATATTTTCTTCAATGTACTTTATGGATTCAAGTCTGATATTGAGATCTTTAATCCATTTTGATCTGATTTTTTGTGCATGGTGTTAGACACAGGTCCAAATTCATTTTTTACATGTCGCTGCCCAGTTTTCCCAACACCACTTATTGAAGAGGCTTTCCCTTACTCCATTTTAAACTCGTTGCACCTTTATCAAAGATTAAATGATCATACGTTTGAGGTTGGGTGTCAGGATACTCAATTCTATTCCATAGGTCCACGGGTCTGTTTTTATTCCAATACCATGCTGTTTTAATTACTACTGCCTTGTAGTACAGTTTGAAGTTGGGTAAGGTGATGCCTCCCATCTTCCATCTTCTTTTTCCCGAGGATTGCTTTAGCTATCCTTGGGGGTTTATCGTTCCATACAAATTTCAGGATTGTTTGGTCAATTTCCTTGAAGAATGTCATGGGTATCCTTATAGGGATTGCATTGAATCTGTACAGAGCTCTAGGGAGTATTACCATTTTGACAATGTTGATTCTCCCCATCCATGAGCAGGGAATATGTTTCCATTTCCTTGTGTCCTCTTTTATCTCTTGGAGTAGTGTCTTGTAGTTTTCTTTATACAGGTCCTTTTACACACTTGGGTAAGTTGATTCCTAGGTATTTGATTTTCTGTGGCACAATTGTGAATGGAATTGTTTCCTTAATATCCCTTTCTTCTCTTTCGTTATTTGTATATAGGAAAGCCACCGACTTTTGCGTGTTTATTTTGTATCCTGCCACTCTACTATATCGTCTATTGTTTCTAGGAGTTTTTTGGTAGAGAGTTTAGGGTTCTCTAGGTATAAAATCATGTCATCTGCAAATAATGATAGCTTGACTTCTTCCCTTGCCTATCTGGATGCCCTTGCATTTTAACCTTTGTTTTAATTTCATTTTTTGCCACATGCTCAAGAGTCATGGAGACGATGCGGTGGCAGGCATAGAACCTGTCTTTCTGCAGGTAGAGCTGACACTGCCCCCCACGGAGATAGATCTCTTTCTGGCCCCCATGGCATTTGAAACATAAAATTTAGTTCATCTTGAAAAGCCTGGTTTACGTTCCTAAACGCTGATGAATAGAAAAGCTGCGCTCATTTAAAAACACCGATGTATTTTATTATTTCTCCTGTTTGAGACTTTATTTTTATTGAACTATTTTTTGCAGTGTTTATATTAAGTCTTTGAGAATACTTTTTATGCTCTTAACCCATTATTTGTTGAATATTTCTACTTCAGTGCTATATCAAATATTATTTACTTAAGCCATTTGCTAATTTTTTTAGAATATGTACACCAAAGTTTGAATTTAAAATGAAAGGGCTGAAAAAGCATATGAAAAAGTGCTCTTCATCTTTAATCATCAGGGAGATGCAAATCAAAACAACAATGAGGTACCATCTCACACCACAGAGACTGGCACACATCCAAAACAGCAAGAACAACCGGTGCTGGCGTGGATGTGGGAAAAAAGGGACTCTGATCCACTGTTGGTGGGAGTGCCGACTGGTCCAGCCCTTTTGGAAAACAATATGGGCATTCCTCCGAAAGCTAGATATTGAGCTCCCATTTGATCCAGCAATAGCACTCCTGGGAATATACCCGAGAGACCGAAAAACACATAGCAGAAACACTATCTGTACTTCTTTATTCATCTCTGCGCTAGTCACTATAGCTAGAATCTGGAAACAACCTAAATGCCCGAGAACAGAGGACTGGCTAAAGAAACTGTGGTTCATCTACACTATGGAATACTATGCGGCTGTCAGAAAAGATGACATTTGAAATTTACCTGCAAATGGATGGACATGGAGACTATCATGCTGAGTGAAATTAGTCAGAAGGAAAAGGACAGATATAGAATGACTGCATTCATTAATAGGACATAAATAGATACCAGTGTTTTACTAAATGTGGGAAATGGTAAAGGCAGATTAAAACTCACCATTGAATATACACAAAGAGACTTACGTGATAAACTCTAAATATCTGCAGGGCTAGCCACAATGTGTAAAAGAAGAGGGAGAGAGATGCAGAGACAGAGAGAGAGACAGAGAGAGAAAGAGAGGAAATTGGGGTACCTGCTATTAAGGCAGCCTGGGGGTGGCGGGAGGGGGTGGAGTACATTGGTGATGGAAATGGGGCACTGGTGGAGGGATGGGTGCTGGGATACTCTATTACCAAGAACCAATTATGAACACCTTTGTAATTGTATGTTTCACGGTGGTATAATAAAAAATTAAAAAAAAAAAAAAGAAAAATAGAATGAAGGGGCTGGAGTGATAGCCCAGCGGGTAGAGCGTTTGCCTTGCACGCGCCCGGCCTGTGCTGGCCCAGGTTCGATCCCTGACATCTAATATGGTCACCTGAGCACCGCCAGGAGTAATTCCTAAAGTGTAGAGCCAGGAGGAAACCCCCTGTGCATTGCCAGATGTGACCCAAAAAAAAAAAAAAAAAAAAAAAAGCAAAAAAGAAAAAGAAAAACACAATAAAATGAAGCTATATGCTCATCTCCACTTAAAAAAGCTGTTTTAGAGTCTGGCTTTATACTTATTACTTCAGATGCCCATGAGGTGGTGCTCATTCGTTTCTTTTTATATTAAACTTTGTAAAGTGCTCGCAAGTTAATGAATACATTGATCTGTGAGCTTCTAATTATTCTTTGGTAATTATAATGTTGTGAAGATCCGTGTTGTCAGTGTGATAATAAATTTGTTGTTTATCGTTATTTATTGGCTACATAATACGTTGATTTGCTGTGAGTCTTTAAATGAGTGATATCTGTAGTGCATCTGTTTAGATTACCTTTATTATAAATTTCAGACTGTATAACTTTTTAAAATAAAAATTGAATTCTTTTCCTATTTGTACCAATCTAGGAACACTTGGAAAATAGTAAATGGCATATGAGTGTGTTTTATTTGTGGTCACTGTTTGCTAAATAAATTTCAGTGTATGTTGTAATTAGAAAGAGGTTGGTAGTGAGTCTGGGGTGGTAGCACAGTGGGTAGGGTGTTAGCTTGTAGCACAGTGGGTAGGGTGTTAGCTTGTAGCACAGTGGGTAGGGTGTTAGCTTTGTAGCACAGTGGGTAAGGTGTTAGCTTTGTAGCACAGTGGGTAGGGTGTTAGCTTTGTAGCACAGTGGGGTAGGGTGTTAGCTTGTAGCACAGTGGGTAGGGTGTTAGCTTTGTAGCACAGTGGGTAGGGTGTTAGCTTTGTAGCACAGTGGGTAGGGTGTTAGCTTGTAGCACAGTGGGTAGGGTGTTAGCTTGTAGCACAGTGGGTAGTGTGTTAGCTTTGTAGCACAGTGGGTAGGATGTTGGTTTTGTAGCACAGTGGATAGGGTATTAGCTTTGTAGCACAGTGGGTAGGGTGTTAGCTTTGTAGCACAGTGGGTAGGATGTTAGCTTGTAGCACAGTGGGTAGGGTGTTAGCTTTGTAGCACAGTGGGTAGGGTGTTAGCTTGTAGCACAGTCGCGAGGGTGTTAGCTTTATAGCACAGTGGGTAGGGTATTAGCTTTATAGCACAGTGGGTAGGGTGTTAGCTTTGTAGCACAGTGGGTAGGGTGTTAGCTTTGTAGCACAGTGGGTAGAGGTGTTAGCTTGTAGCACAGTGGGTAGGGTGTTAGCTTGGCGCACAGTGGGTAGGGTGTTAGCTTTGTAGCACAGTGGGTAGGGTGTTAGCCTGTAGCACAGTGGGTAGGGTGTTAGCTTTGTAGCACAGTGGGTAGGGTATTAGCTTTATAGCACGTGGTAGGGTGTTAGCTTGCAGCACAGTGGGTAGGGTGTTAGCTTGTAGCACAGTGGGTAGGGTGTTAGCTTTATAGCACAGTGGTAGGGTGTTAGCTTTGTAGCACAGTGGGTAGGGTGTTAGCTTGTAGCACAGTGGGTAGGGTGTTAGCTTGTTGCACAGTGGGTAGGGTGTTAGCTTGTAGCACAGTGGGTAGGGTGTTAGCTTGTAGCACAGTGGGTAGGGTATTAGCTTTATAGCACGTGGTAGGGTGTTAGCTTGTAGCACAGTGGGTAGGGTGTTAGCTTGTAGCACAGTGGGTAGGGTGTTAGCTTTGTAGCACAGTGGGTAGGGTGTTAGCTTTGTAGCACAGTGGGTAGGGTGTTAGCTTTGTAGCACAGTGGGTAGGGTGTTAGCTTGTAGCACAGTGGGTAGGGTGTTAGCTTGTAGCACAGTGGGTAGGGTGTTAGCTTTGTAGCACAGTGGGTAGGGTGTTAGCTTGTAGCACAGTCGGTAGGGTGTTAGCTTTGCAGATGGGTGTGTGCCCCCCAACAAAATAAATCAATTTTTTTTTAATTAAAGACAGATTAGTAGTTAGTGATCTAGGTAGTGTAAACTGAATGCATTCTGTGAGCTCTTTGATTTTTACTTTCCTGAATATCGATTCAGTTCACAAAGAATGAAGTATTTTTTTCCTTTTAGAAAATAAAAATGTGGACCAGAGTGATTGTACAGTGGGTAGGGTGTTTGTCTTGCATGAGGCCGACCTGGGATAGATCCCGGCATCCCATATGGTCCCCTGAGCATCAGCAGGAGTAACTACTGAACACCGCTGGGTGTGATCCATAAAAGAAAACAATTGTTAAAACCATTTTATATTTTAACACCATGATTTAACAAGTGGCTCATAATGCAGTTGTTTCTGGCGTTAAATATTCCAGCACCAGCAGGCACCAGCGTGACCTGCTCCTCCCAGTGTCTCTGGTTACCCACACAGCCCCTGCCTGCCCCTTCTGCAGGCCCAAATAGATTTATTTCACACAAAGGCAAGTAGAATGATCAAAACATGCATCAATAAAAGTCAATATGTGATCATTGTTCTGTCTCACAATGGTGTTACTAAGTCGTTGTCTGAAGATAAACTGCTGGCTTGTGCCAGTTGAGCCTTCTGTGATTTTGTTCATCGAACTTGCGGTCTAAGCAACTTTCGCTCAGACTTTCTGCGATCCTGCTGCAGAGACAGCACTGTGAAATTTGGGATGCGTGTTGCCACGGGGTCTAGGATCTACGGGCCGGAATGGTTTGGAGCTTGAGGAGGTTCAGCTGTGGAGCTGGGCTGTTCCGTGTCCCAGAGTGTCGGGTGTGGCTGGAGGCTGCTGTGCCTGTATGGTGTGGTGGTTAACTAAAGTTAACAGAGGTGTAGAATAGAATTCTAGGAGTTATCTTGAACGACGGAGAGTTTATCCCAATGACTTCTCTCTTTCCTAGCTCTTGGTATCCCTGTTTCTATCTTTTGATTCCGTAACTTTGAACATTTTAGGTACCTTGTTTTAATGGGATCATGCAATATTTGTCCTTTTGTCATTGGCTTATTTTGCTTAACATAATGTCATTGGTGTGCTCCCACATTGTCACGTGTTGTAGGATTTTGTTTTTTAAGGCTGAATATCCTCTATTTTATTTATATCACTTGTATCACTTGTCTTCCCCTTGTTCATCAATTTGCTCAAGCGGGCACCAGTAACATCTCCATATGTCCCTGTGGCATGCTAGTGTAGCCAAGGGCATCTGCTCACTCCAGGAACACGAAGAGCCTCAAACCATTCCTTCAGGTCATGGAATGAGGTCTAAATCATTATTTATTTATTTATTTATTTGCTTTTTTTGGGTCACACCCGGCAATGCTCAGGGGTTTCTCCTGGCTCTGCACTCAGGAATTACTCCTGGTGGTGCTCGGGGGGACCACATGGGATGCCGGGGATTGAACCAGCGCTGGCACAGGCTGGCCACATGCAAGTCCTACCTGCTGGACCATCGCTCTGGCCCCTGTTTTGGCATATCAAATACAACACAGGTAGCTTGCCAGGCTCTGAACCTTAATATAGATAATTTTAAAAATAGAAAATTTAATTTAAAATTTAATTTCTTTTTAATTATATATCACTTTTTTAATTAAACATTTTGTTATACCACCGTGAGATATACAATTACAGCGTTTTTTCAGGTTTCGGTCACATAGTGTTCCAGCACCCGCCCTCCACCAGTGCCCATTTCCCACCACCAATGTCCCCAATTCCCTCCCTCCCATAGCCTGCCTAAATGGCAGGTTCTTTATCTCTTTTTCTCTCTCCTCCCTCTCTCCCTTCCGTCTCCCACACATTGTTGGTTGCACTACATACACTTGGAAGCCATCATGTGCATTTTTTTTGCCTGTATTTAACACTCAGTTCTATGTTGGCATCAGCCCTTTCGACATTTATTCACACATGTTTCCCTTCTCTGACTTACCTAACCTCTGACTCCCCACACGTTTGCGGTAATTTCCACTTTTGGTAAGACCACCTGATATATTTATCACTTGATCACTTGAATCCCGTTATTCATCGATTTGCTCGAGCGGCGCCACTAACATTTCCATTGGACCCTATCATGTGTCAATGTAGCCCAATGACATCTGGTTGATTCAGGAATATGAAGAGCCTCAACCCGTTCCTTCAGGGTCTTGACAAGGAAGTCTGACAATCTTGTAGGTGGGCGGCCACGTGATCTTTTGACATCCCGTGGGATCCAGTTGGTAACGGCTCTAGTCCAGCCGTCATCTCCAAATCGCATTGCATGGAGGGGTTGATGGAAATCCCTGGGGCCACTCTGGATGGTATTTGGATGACTGGGCCAGATGGTTCCGTGCTAGGGCTCAAGGATGTGGTCCTGCTGTGTGGGGCCATGGGGCCACCTGGGCGTTACTCAGGTGCCACCGAAGCCAAACGGAAACTGTGCTCTCGGACTCCTAGGGCTACACCTGCTGGCGTTGGCAGGGGATCAGACCGTCATTCGGAGCACAGGAAGCATATCCGCCTGACTCCTGTGCCTGTTTCCCTGGGCCTACCACATTTTCTTTATTTGTTCACGGACGTTTAGATTATTTCCACATCTTTGCTATTGGAGTAGTGCTAAAATGAACACCGCAGTGCCGCTTAAGTCTACACCCTAATTCCATTTCCTTTGATTAAATACCCAGAAGTGAGATTGCTCACTAATTTCGAATATTTTTAGTTTCGAGAATAACTCTTCTGTTTTGTTTACAAAGGGTTCTAATTTTTACCACTTTCTATTGCTTGCTTGCTTTCTCTTTTTGTGGTAGTTATTTTAAATGTTTGGTAATATCTCATTGTGGCCTTTTCATTTCCCTCAGTGGGGTTGAATTTCTTTTCAAAAAACTGTTGGTCTTTTTGGAGATAAATGTCTTTCAAGTCCGTATTCCATTTGAGATGAATTTTTAGTGGAGCTAGAGCAATAGTACAGCAGTTAAGGTGCGTGTCTTTCCCATGGCCAACCCGGAGTTGATCTCTGGCACTACTTATGATCTAATTGGACCACATATTGTCTCCCAAACCCTGCCAGGAGTGATCCGTGAACACAGAGCCAGGAGTGAACCCTGAGCACAGCCAGGTGTGGCCCAAAAAACAAACACAAATTCATTTTTATGGGGCCATTTAGAATGAGATAGTTAGGCATTTTTATTTTGTCGTTGGGTTGTAGGAGTTTATAGTTTTTACTGGAAGTTGACTCTATGATGTGTAGTTTGCAGCAATTTTCCTTTTATCTTTTTTTTTTAATTTTCCTTTATCTTAAGTTGACTTTTCAATTTGTTGATTGAAAAGTCAACTTTTTTCTTTTGTTGTATAGATGTTTTTTAGTTGCTACAGGCTCACTTGATTACATTTACTTTCATTTATTTATTTATTTATTTATTTTTATTTATTTTTTTGCCTTTTTGGGTCACACCCGGCAATGCTCAGGGGCTACTCCTGGCTCTGCACTCAGGAATTACTCCTGGTGGTGCTTGGGGGACCATGTGGGATGCCGGAGATCGAACCCAGGCCGGCACAGGCTGGCTGTGTGCAAGGCAAATGCCCTACCCGCTGGGCTATCGCTCCGGCCCTACATTTACTTTCATTGCCTATTATTTTGGCGTTCAAGCCAAAATATCATTCCAAGACTAAAGTCAACGAGCTTTTCTCTTTTTTCTTTTTCTTTTTTTAAATTTAAAAAAGAATATCTAAGGTTGAAGCTATCAATTATAGTAGTAGTGTTTTCAGTTGTGATGGTTGACTGAGTAAATTTTGTTTGTTTTGGGGCCACATGCAGCTAGACACAGGCCTTACTCTTGGCTCTGTCCTCAGGAATCCTAGTGGGACTTTGGGAGCCTTTGTTGTGCTGGGCATCAAACTTGGGCCGCCTGGTGCAACTCACGTACCCTCTTCATTGGGCTATCTCCATGGCCTCTTCCTTTACATATTCTTTGAGAGCTTTTATAAGCCTAAAATCCATTTTGAGTTGATTTTTGTGTTTGATGGGTCTAATTGAGTTGATTTTTTTGGGGTTGATAAGGGTCTAATTTCAAAAGTTGGATATTCAATATTCCAGTCCACTTGTTTAAGAGATTATTCTTTGCCTATTGTGCATATTTGATAAATATAATTAGGTCATATGTATATTTTTTGCCTTTTTTGTTTATTGATCTATGGGTCTACTTTTATGGAAGTACAGTGACATTTTGTTTATCGTAGCTTTATTACTTAGTTTGAAGTCAGGAGTTGTGATGCATAGCTTTTTTTTTTTTTTTCCTCCTTCAGTTTGCTTTGTCTCTTTTTGGGGTCTTTTCTCTTTTTTGCTTTTTTGGGTCACACCCGGCGATGCTCAGGGGTTTCTCCTGGCTCTGCACTCAGGAATTACTCCTGGCGGTACTCAGGGGCCATATGGGATGCCGGGGATCGAACCTGGGCGGCATAGGCCAGCCGTGTGCAAGGCAAACGCCCTACCTGCTGGGCTATCACTCTGGCCCAAAGTCTTTTGGAATTTTAGAATTGTTTGTGTTTCTGTGAAAAATACCATTGTACTTTTGATCTGAATTTCATGGAAGACGTGAATTGCTTTGGGTAGAATGGCCATTTTACTGATATTAAAATTTCCAGCCCAGGCACGCATGCTGCCCAAGCTCCTGTGCTGCTTAGCTATGTGGCCAAGCGCCTGTGGTGCCCGCATCTGCCCTCTTGCGATGTGTACTTCCACGCCGCCCTCCGTAATGCTGGGCCTTGGCAGAGCCTGGTTCTCTCGGGCGCGTTACTCTCCTTTCTCCCTCCTTCCCCTTCCTAAGGAGCCTCTAAATCAAATCTGTTTGCTTCACTAAATTAAAAAAAGAAATAAAATTTTACACTCCACGGAAAGCAACAAAGTGAATAAAATACTTATGAATAAATTTAACCACCATAGTAAAAATAGAGACGCTAAGATTATGAACCATCGCTGAAAGGTTCACAGCAGATACCAGGCTTGCTCCTCAAGCCTGTGTTCTCCCTTGAGCATGTATCTGGATTGCTGTCTCTATCTTTTGCTCGCCTTTTTCTACTCTGAAGAGGCTCGTGTTCTCTTGAACACGTAATTTCTCATTTGCTCTCCTCTCACTTTTTGGGGGTGTGGGGTGGGTTTTGGGCCACACCTGGTTCCTGGCCTGCCAGCTGCCTTGCGTGGCCCCCTGGCTTTGCACTCAGGATTTACTGCTGGTGATGCTTGTGGGCCCATATGGAATGCTGGGGATCGAATCCAGGTGATCTGCTTGAGACAAACACGCTGTCCACTGTGCTATTACTCTGACTCATTATTCTAAACAGGTTTCGTTCAATGAAAGTTATCTTGCTTCACACATACACGAATCATAACGGACACTTATAAATTGATACCCGGTGTTCATGAATAATAATGGTGTTGAATTCAGTTTGTGAGTAATTTCTTTTTTTTTTTTTAATTTTTAAAGTATTTTATTATACCACTGTGAGATATACAATTACAAAGATATACAATTAAAAAGTTCATATTTGGGGCCGGAGCGATAGCCCAGCGGGTAGGGCGTTTGCCTTGCAGCGCCCGCCCATGCCGCCAGGGTTCGATCCCCGGCATCCCATATGGTCCTCTGAGCACCGCCAGGAGTAATTCCTGAGTGCAGAGCCAGGAGAAACCCCTGAGCATTGCCGGGTGTGGCCCAAAAAAAAAAAAAAAAAAAGTTCATATTTGGGTTTGGTCATACAGTGTTCCAGCACCCATCCCTCCACCAGTGCCCATCTCCCGCCACCAACGTCCCCGGTTTCCTCCCCAATCCCCCAGCCCTCCTCCATGGCAGGTTCTTTATTTCTTTCCCTCTCTCTCTCTTTCTGTGAGTAATTTCTTAAGGAGTTTTGCATTATTGTTCTTCAGGTACATTGACCGTTAGTTTTCCTTTGTTCTGGTTTTTAGTCTGATTTTGATAATTTGGGTTATGCTGTCCTTATAAAATGAGTTTGGAAATATTACCCCTCTTAAATTTTTTGAAGAGTTTGAGAGGAATAGGTGTTAATTCATTAAATTTTAGGCAGAATTTACCAATAATGCCCTTAGGTTCTGTGCATTTCTTGAGAGATTTCTGATATTTTATTTAGACTTCTTGTTTGGGGTGTGTTTAGATTTTATTTTATTTTTTTATTTATTTTTTAACATTTTATTATACCACCGTGAGATATACAATTACAATGCTGTTCACACTTGGGGGTTTCGGTCGCACAGTGTTCCAGCACCCGCCCTCCAACAGTGCCCCCAGCCACAACCCATGTCCCCAATTCCCTCCCCCTCCCACATCCTGCCTAAATGGCAGGTTCTTTATCTCCTCTCCTCTCCCTCTCTCTCTCCTCCTTCTCCCACACATTGTACACTTCTAAGTGCACTACGTACACTTACAAGCCATCATTTGCATTTTTTGTCTGTATTTAATGCTCAGTTCTATGTTAGCATCAGAACTTTAGACATTTATTCTGTGTTTAGATTTTAAATGTTTATAGTTCTATGAGTTTTTCTGTTTCTTCAATTTGTGTGCCTATAATCGTTCATAGTTATCCTTTGTATTTATGTAATGTTAGTTACACTTCTGATTATAATATTTCTCATTTTGAGTTTTCTTTCTTTAGTGTAGCTAAAAGTTATAAATGTCAATTATTTTTCTTTTCCAAAGCCAGTTTAATTTCACTGACCTTTTCTGTTGTCTACTTCTAGTTCTTTTTGTCCTTTTTATTAATTATGGGATTAATTATTTTTTCTTATTCTTTGAGGTGAAAGATTAGTTGTTTTTTGCAATTTTTCTATTTTATTAATCTAGTCTTTATCGCTGTACACTTTCCTCTTAGAACTGCTTTTACTCTACATCGTGAGTTTTTGTCTCGCTTTTTCACTCTGTCTTGACACCTCTATTTTCCATTTGATTTCTTTATTGATCTATTGATCTTTATTGATCTATTCTTTGTTGATCTTTATTGATCATTTCAAGACCCTGAACGAACGGTTTGAGGCTCTTCGTATTGTTGAAGCAAGCAGATGCCATTGGGCTACCCTGGCATGTGATAGGGTCAAATGGAAATGTTACTGGCGCCCGCTCGAGCAAATCAATGAGTAACGGGATGTCAAGTGATCAAATGATTGATCTATTTATTATTTAAGATTATTTAAGAATATGTTTAGTCTCAATATATTTGTGAATTTTCTAGGTTTTCTATCATTACTGATTTCTGTCTTCATACCTATGTAGTTATAAAAGAGTTATAAAAGATAATTGGTATTCTGGGTATTTTTTGAAATTTTCATTATACTTATAGTATAATGTTATATGTTATTATATGTTATTATGTTAATATGTTATCGTTATTAATGTTATATGTTATTATATGTTACCTTTTTTCTTAGTGAAGCAAGAAAGTTTTTATTGAAACTTACTTAAAAAATATGAGGGGAGAGGGAGGGGAGAAGTACATGTTCTTGAGAAAGAGAACGTGGTCTTCACCAGAGTGAAAGTTAGCAAAGAGACATAGAGATACACAAGCACGATATGTGTTCAAGGGAGAATATAGACTGAAGACAAAGGTCTGAATTCTGGCTGTCTGAACTTTGTTTTTCATTTCGGGCTGTCTGAACTTTGTTTTTCGTTTCGGTCACGGTGGCGGTCTGTGACTACTCCTTGCTTAGTGCTTGAGTAATTTCTCTCAGTGGTTGAGGGACTTCATGCTGCTGGGAATTGAGCCCCCGACCTCCTGCATGCAATGCACATGTTCAGCCTAGTGTGCTGTTTTTCTAGAGTGTTACGTGTCAGGACTTTTTTGCTTACCGTATCCCGTGTGCTTGAGAAGTGTTGCAGGACACCTAAAAACCTAAAAGCCTCTGCATCTGCAATGGATTGCCTCCTGCAGCTCACGTTGTAGATAGAGGGATAGTCTAAATATGGCATTTTATCTGACCATATATTCTGTACTGGCTGGTATAAATATTCTCTCATGCTACCACAATCATCGTGGGACTACCTAGATTTTGCCAGCATATTTGCCTGGCCACGTTGGATCTGATCTCTAAGTAATTAGACCAGAGAGAAATACTGTTTGCCTCCAAGCAAGCAAGCATGGCTCCCGTCGGGGAATCAAACCCCTGGTCTCCTGCGTGACAGGCGGGGGGAGAGAAGGATATTCCTCTACTGTTTGACAGATTGGTTTGTAATATGTTTGTTTCAGGTCCAGTATTTCTTTATTGACTCATAGCTTAAATTTGTTTCATTTGGAACTTTGCTGAGAATTTAAAATTCTATATATTAAGAGTATATCATTAAGTGTATTTGGCCTTTAAATAGGTTTTGAGGGGCTGGAGCGATAGCCCAGCGGGTAGGGCGTTTGCCTTACACGCAGCCGGCCTGTGCCGCCCGGGTTCGATCCCGGCATCCCATATGGTCCCCCGAGCACCGCCAGGAGTAATTCCTGAGTGCAGAGCCAGGAGAAACCCCTGAGCATCGCCGGGTGTGACCCAAAAAGCAAAAAAAAAAAAAAAAAAAAAAAAGGTTTTGATACTCATTTCAGTGTGTGTGTGTGTGTGTGTGTGTGTGTGTGTGTGTTTCCACACCTACAAGCAACTAGAAACATTAGTTAGGTGTTCTATGATTCAGTTCAGTTTGACGCTACTGTGATAGCATCAGAATCCGCAGGTGAAGGGTCCAGTGCGCTAACCTCTCTTCTCCCATCCTCGATGCAGCTGCAAGTTTAGATGGTTCTCTGTGATCTCCACCTACCAACTATAAATCAGAGATTCCAGTGACTCCTTCCTTGAGTTCATTTAATTTGCTAGAGTAGCTCACAGAACTCAGACAAACATTTTACTTGCTAGGTGACTGATTTATTATAAAGGACTATCATTTAGGGACAGCCAGATGGAAAAGATACAGAAGACAAGGAATGTGGGAAAGGGTGTGGAGTTTCCATGTTTCTCAGGGTTTCATTTATGAATACAGAAACTCTTTGAACATGATTGAGTTGTTGATGCTTACTTTTGCATGATTGATTAACTCATTGGCCGTTGGAGAAGCGATCCAATCTCCTGACCTCTAGATCCTCTGACTGGAGTTGCTCAGGGGCCTGACATTTTCAGCTCTATTCATTTGATCGGTTCCTCAGTCCCCATCCTTTCTTTTTTTCAATTTTTATTATACCATGTGAGATATGCAGTTACAAGGATGTTCATAGTCCCCATCCTTCTGGGACTTCCAGAGTCTCTATCCCCATCTATTCCAAAGATGCTCTCATTAGTGTAACAGAGGCACCTTGACGACTTTCACCTTTGGGCTCTTCCAAGGTGTTTAGAGTCCCATGCCAGACACTGAGATGAAGATCAAATATTTATTTCTCATAAATCATATTCTGCTGTGATCACATATGTTCATCTGTATTCTTTATGTGTTGGTCATTTATAAAAACACACAAGGTCAGAGAGACAGTACAGGGGTATGTGGTTTGCACAGGGCAAATCCGGTGAGTGGCTTGCACAAGGCACATTCTGGCTTGATTCCCAGCAGTGCTTCTTCCCCTAAGCACTGTCAGGAGCTGTCTCTGAGCACAGAGCCCGGAGTAAGCCTGGACCCCCCAGATCCCCCACGTTTACAGTTTGAAAATGTTTAAAATTTATTTTTATTTTGATTAGTCTTATGCACTGCTTTTCTGTTGCTTCTTAGGTTATTATGTTCTATTTTTTATTATTCTAATATGCCATGACCAGAATATTTGCCATTATTTTATGCAACATTAAGAAAAATTTGTGTGTATGTTGCTGAGATCTAACCCATGTCTTCACATGTGCAATGCATGTTTTCTACACACACATAGAACTTCCCAATTTCTATATGAGTTTGTGGACTTCCTTTCAGTTCTTTTTAAAAAGAATTTGCATAGTTTGTATGTGAGTTGTATTTAAGGTAGAACGAGGTTGATCTCTGGCATGATCTTATGGCCCGTCCCCACCAAACCACCCCGGAGAGACCCCCAGGCCCGTGAGCACTGCTTGGAGGCACCCTAAGATTATCAAAAGAATAGTGGTTGAAATTATTACAAAGATCTAAAAATACATCTTTTATTGGCACAAATATTATTTTTGTACACTCTGAACTCTGCTCTTCTTTAAGTTGAAATAGAAAGTCTTTAAATTCTAAGCCCTGAAATTTAACAGTGTAATTTAAAATGGTTTAGAAGCATTGATGAGATGATATGTAAAAGAACTAAGCTTATTAAATTAATTAGGGATATAAAATGCCTGTTATATAACTTTCTTTAAGCAATCACAAAATCAAGGTCAAATATGGAAATCATGTGTTTGATTACGGAATGCAGACATTTTGCTTATCTCATTCTATGATGTTTTTATTCGGACTAATGTAAGTTTAGTGGGCTTCTGACTGGTTGTCATATAGTGACAGATTTCTGATTTTTAAAATATGTCATTGCTATAAATCACTAGTTTGCTAGATTGAGCTAGCAAGCTATTAAAGAACATGGCAGTATTTACTGTAGATAAATGCAAATTTAAAAAGGTTCTGTGTATGAAGGTTTAAGTGATTTATTAGCCTTCAGTGTACACATGAATCTGAAGTTATATAATGTATTTGGAAAATTTCATTTCCTGTTTTAAGGTTTAAATTTGCATATTTATTCTATAATGCAAATATTAGATCCAAGTCAATAGAATATATTATGAAAGTATGTGATATCAATATATGATTAATCATTTTTAAATATTTTATATGAAAAACTACTTTTAGTTGTTGTTAGGAAAGTCATTAAATATACCAACATTCCGTTTTAAATCAGAGTGGGCTGGAGAATTTGATTAACCGGATTGTATGTAACTTGGGTGGTTTTGTATGTAAGTTGGATTAACGGATTGTATGTAACTTGGGTGGTTTGTATGTAAGTTGGATTAACGGATTGTATGTAACTTCGGGTGGTTTGTATGTAAGTTGGATTAACGGATTGTATGTAACTCGGGTGGTTTGTATGTAAGTTGGATTAACCGGATTGTATGTAACTTGGGTGGTTTGTATGTAAGTTGGATTAACCGGATTGTATGTAACTCGGGTGGTTTGTATGTAAGTTGGATTAACCGGATTGTATGTAACTTGGGTGGTTTGTATGTAAGTTGGATTAACCGGATTGTATGTAACTTCCGGGTGGTTTGTATGTAAGTTGGATTAACCGGATTGTATGTAACTTCGGGTGGTTTGTATGTAAGTTGGATTAACCGGATTGTATGTAACTTGGGTGGTTTGTATGTAAGTTGGATTAACCGGATTGTATGTAACTCGGGTGGTTTGTATGTAAGTTGGATTAACCGGATTGTATGTAACAGAGTTGGTGCCCACAGGGTTTCCCCTTGCCCTTTAATTTGGCCCTCATTTCTTGTCTCTGAGATAATTATTTCGGTTGATTCATTTTCTCGGTGGGAAATATTTAGTGGGCTAGTTGCCTTTGGCATTCTATGTCATAATTCTGTGACAGTCAGACCTTACACTTTTTTATCTTTCTTTTTTTTTTTTTTTAATTTTTTTATTATGCCACCATGAGACATACAATTACAAAGGTGTTCATAATTGGTTCTTGGTAATACAGTATTCCAGCACCCATCCCTCCACCAGTGCGCCATTCCCACCACCAATGTACCCCACCCCTCCCACCCACCCCAGGCTGCCTCAACAGCAGGTACCCCAGTTTCCTCTCTTTCTCTGTCTCTCTGTCTCTGTCTCTGCATCTCTCTCCCTCTTTTTTTTTATTTATTTTTTTTTTTTAAATATTTTATTACACCGCCATGTGATATACAATTACAAAGATGTTCATGTTTGGGTTTCCGTCATACAGTGTTCCAGCACCCATCCCTCCACCAGTGCCCATTTCCCAACACCAATGTCCCCACTTCCCTCCCCCTCCCCAGCCCGCCTCCATGGCAAATTCTTTATCTCTTCTCTTACACATTGTGGATTGCAATACATACATTCAGAGATCATCATGTATATCCTTTTTTCCTATATTCAATGCTCAGTTCCAGACTGGCATTATCATTTTTGACAAATATTAGCACACTGTTCTCTTCTCTGTCCTACCCAACCACTGATTCCCACATGTTTGTGGAAGATTCCACCTTTTTTTTTTTTTATTGAAAGATGCTAGGTAGAGCTTTGGTTCTACAGTGTTCCAACACGCACCCTCCGCCCAAACCCATCTCCCATCACCAATGACCCCACCTCCCTCCCCGGCTCCCGCACCTCAACCACTTGGCGAGTTCTGTATGTCATTTCTTTCCTCTTTATATATCCTTCCCAACAAACTTTCCTGCTCTTCGTTGACTGCAATGCATTAAAAGACATTACTGTTTCACTATTTTAGTGGACCGCAAGGCCGCAAGCGGCCGCGACCTGGGCTCGAACTGGCTTTGCTCTGTTGATCTGGTCTGAGGCCGTTTCGCAGCGTCCGGACAGCAAAAATGGTGGCTAGTGTGGTGGGCGAGTCACATCTGGCTGCTTCCGGGACCCCTCAGAGGCGATGGGCCCACTCCCAAAACCCATCTGCCCTCCTCGGGGTCTCCATGGTCAGCTAGGCCCGGCGCCAGGCCGAGCGCCAGCCTCCCCAGCCTTCCGTGAGGCCCTGTGCTGGCCGTGGGCAGCTTCGCCGGCAGGGCCACCAGGCCCGACAAGATGGAGGGGGGAAGGGACGACCACGCCTCCACTGGCGACTTCCCAGTGATTCCCGCCTCTTGGAGCCGCCTACCTGGGCTCGAACTGGCTTTGCTCTGTTGATCTGGTCTGAGGCCGTTTTGCAGCGTCCGGACAGCAAAAATGGTGGCTAGTGTGGTGGGCGAGTCACATCTGGCTGCTTCCGGGACCCCTCAGAGGCGATGGGCCCACTCCCAAAACCCATCTGCCCTCCTCGGGGTTCCATGGTCAGCTAGGCCCGGCGCAGGCCGGGCGCCAGCCTCCCCAGCCTTCCGTGAGGCCCTGTGCTGGCCCGTGGGCAGCTTCGCCGGCAGGGCCACCAGGCCCGACAAGATGGAGGGGGGAAGGGACGACCACGCCTCCACTGACGACTTCCCGGTGATTCCCGCCTCTTGGAGCCGCCTACCTGGGCTCGAACTGGCTTTGCTCTGTTGATCTGGTCTGAGGCCGTTTCGCAGCGTCCGGACAGCAAAAATGGTGGCTAGTGTGGTGGGCGGAGTCACATCTGGCTGCTTCCGGGACCCCTCAGAGGCGATGGGCCCACTCCCAAAACCCATCTGCCCTCCCTCGGGGTTCCATGGTCAGCTAGGCCCGGCGCAGGCCGAGCGCCAGCCTCCCCAGCCTTCCGTGAGGCCCTGTGCTGGCCCGTGGGCCAGACCTTACACTTTTTAATTAAAGTTTTTTATTTTGAGATCATTGTAGATTCACATACAATTTTAAGAAATAATAGATGACCCTTTTATCCTTTACTCACTTTCCTCTAGTAACAAAGTATTATAAAGTTATAGTCCTACTGATATGATACAATCAAGATAAAGAAAATTCCAATCCCTTAATATTTTTTGGTTGCCGTATTGTTTTTTATTGAATCTCTGTGAATTACAAAGTTATTCATGATCGAGTTTCAAGTATGCAATGTTCCAACACCAGTTTCTTCACCAGCGTCCACTTCCCTCTGCCGATGCCCCGAGTTTCCCTCCCGTTCCCTTAGCCTGATTCTGTGGCTAGACATGTTTGTTTTCTTTTCCTTTTTTTTAGGCACTGTGGTTAACAGTGCTGTGACTGATAGGGTATCACGCATGATCACTTTACCGCCTTTGAGCATCCAGTCCTCATTCAGAGTGACCACTTCCCTTGCGTCCTTCCCTGAATTACTGCTCTCCCCACAGTGGCAGCTCCCACAAAGCACAGGGTCTCCCTATTCTTGGGTTCTGTTGTGTATATAGATATATTCGTATGTATGCGTATTTGTATCCTGCAGATGAGTGAGCTCATTCTGCTCTTTCCTTCTCCCTCTCGTTTCACGCAGCATGATGCTGCTGTCCAGATCCAACCCTGTAGCAACAAATTTCATAACTTCATCTTTTCTGTATGTTACTGTTTTAAAGCCACATTTGTGTTCCTCTTGCACCATTCCTAAGCTCCTAGCAATCACCAGTCTATTCTCTACTACTCTCTCATTTTCAGAGGGCAAAAAATTTTGAAATTATATTGAGATATAATTGATGTACATCATAATGATATCATCTTTTAATCATTTCTAAGTGATCACTAAAGTAGTTCTCATTAGCTTTCATCGCTAGTTTATAACTGTTTCCCTTATAATTGAGATCTGTTGCCAACTTTCAGATATATTATACAGTATTGTTATAATTATGCTATTATATTGTGATAACATTTATTCCTGGGAGTTTTTATCCTCTGATCCCTTTCATTTACATCCCATATCTAATTTATGACAACCACTAGTTTGTTGCTCTTTATGAGTTTGGAATTTTTTGATAATAATAATAATTATGATGATGATGATGATGATGATGATGTATTTGGGCCACACCTGGTGGTGCTCAGTCTTACTTCTGGCTTGTGCTCAGGGATCACTCCAGTCTGGGCTTGGGGTATCATGTGGGATTCTGGAGATCGAACCCAGGTTGGCTGCATGCAGAACAAGTGCCATACCTGCTGTATCATCACTCTGGCACTCATTATTTTAAAATAAAGATTGTTGCTACAAGTGGAAGGGCAGAAGGAGGGCAGTAGGATGGAAAAGGGACCACTGTGACGATAGTCGGAAATGATCACTTTGAGGAGAACTGGGTGCTGAATGCAGGGAAAGGGAGATATATGATAATTGTCAGTACCTGTATTGCAGCCATATGGGTGGGGGATGGGTGTGGAGGCGGAGAGAAACTGGGGACATTGATGGTGGATAATGTGCGCTGATGAAGGGATGGGTATTGAACATTCTGTGACTGAAACCCAACCATGAACAACTTTGTAATTGTGTATCTCATGGTGATTCAGTAAAAGTTGTTTCAAACCTAAAAAAAAATAAGATTGTTTTTCTTCTAATAAAATTCATCTATGTGTATCATATTATTGTCTTTCTTTGGCTTACTTTCCTGAGGACTGTGCCTTCAGAGACCATCCATGTTGTCTCAAATGGCAAATTTTATTAATTTTGTAGTGGCTTAAGACTATTAAAAGCTTTGTTAGATATATAGTGTACATGGAAGCTGGAATTTACCAAGATTACAACTAATGAGATACAAAAAATCATTTTGGTTCCAAACTCTTCAATGAATGAGTTTGACATAGGGGATCAATTGTGTGGACCTCCTAAGTTGTTTGACTTTTTTCACAAGAAAGTAATGGTCTGGATACATAAAAGTCAAGAGAATCAGCTCTCCCCCTTCTTTTCCAGAAGTGGATTAAAGAACTGATAATTTTAAAAGGAGAGTTTGCGTGGTTAAGCTCTAAGAGTAATTAATTCATTACTTAATTATTTTTTTTGCACTCCAACAGTTATATTACCAAGTAGCTGGAAGCCCTACACACCGCCAGGCTGACACAACACTCTGGGGACAGGGCGCAGGCAGGGGCTGGGCTAGAGCAAGAGCCATTCTGGACTGCTGGACAGACTGGACCTGCTGCTTCAGCTGGGAGCCCTCCTTGATGGTGACCGAGCAGGTGATGACCGGCCGGGACACCGCACAGGCCCTGCCCGGCGCCTGCTTGGAGCGCACGAACACGTAGGGCACCTTCTTGTCCCCACACAGCAGCGGCAGGTGCAGGGTGATCTCCGGGGGCTCAGCATCCGCAGCTACCACCAGGAACTCCGAGATGCCTCTGTTGAGCGTTTTCGTGGCCTCGATAGCCCCCTTTACGGAGACGTTTCTTAGTGGGGTGGGCGTCTGCGGAGGGGTAGGCCTTCGAGTTCACCTCTGCTGAGGTCCGTTTCGGGCCACGCCTCCCAGAGCTCGGCCGCCTTCAGATTCTGCGCTCTTCTACAATTAATTTAAACATGATTATAGTGCTCTTTTGAAAGGGGAAGCTTGCAGGGCATTTGATACAGTGCAATGAAGTATATGTAATGTATCTCAGAGAGGGAAAGGGTTTTGTGGTGATAATGATTACAGTAGGTAAATACAGTTCGTTAGTTAAATTAATAATGTCTAGAAGATGACCATGAGAATTATCATAAGGCATTGAGGAATGAGAGACGTTTTTCAATTTGGTGTGGTAGTATTTTAGGAAGACAGTCACATGGTTAAAAGTGACGTGGACAACAAAAACCTGGAGTGTAAATCTTTCTGTGGATCAGGAGTTAAGGATCACTGTGATTCTCTCCCACCAGTGTGTCCTGGGAACACAGAAGCATTGATAGGAGAAGGCATATGTGCGCTTAGTTAATTGCAGCACTGTTTACAACAGACACCATCTGGGAACAACCCCAGGCCTAGCAACAGACGAGCAGACAAAGTTGTGATTTCTTTAAACAGTGGAATGCTGATCTTCACTTGTATCACTGTCTTCCCGTTGTTCATCGATTTGCTCTAGCAGGAACCAGTAACATCTCCATACGTCCTGTCTCATGCTAGTGTAGCCCAAGGGCATCTGTTCACTCCAGGAACAGGAAGAGCCTCAAACCATTCCTTCCAGTCTTGGGAAAGAGGTCGGAATGCTGATTAGCCATGAGACAAGATGACAGTTTACAGTTTGACGCAATGGGGGGTGAAATTGGTGGTGTCATGCTAAGTGAAGTGAGTCAGAAATTAAAATACAAATATCAACCGATCTCGCTCGTAGGTGGAGTATAAAGAAACCGAAGAAGGGCTTAAGACAATCCCCAATGGAAATCATGTCTGAGACGCATCAGCAAAGCTGGGAGGACGGAACTGCTGGTGGTGCAGGGGTCTTGGCACACGCTGGGGGTTGGTGTGTAGCTCGAGCCTTTAAATAAGGCTCTAAAACTGTTGGAAACGGTGGTACCTCATTTAAAAAGGGAAAAAGAATTAAGGCTCATAGTGTCGAATAATGAAGTGCTTAGAACTTTATTATTTCAGTTTCAAATTTGGAATGATAAAAACATTAGAACTCTCTTTTAACTTAGATCTAAGTTATTGGATAATATCAGTGTGCTGTTTTAAGTGAAATATGCTTATTAATTTTTTTTTTTTTTTTGCTTTTTTTGGGTCACACCCGGCAATGCTCAGGGGCCAGTCCTGGCTCTGCACTCAGGAATTACTCCTGGCGGTTCTCGGGGACCATATGGGATGCCAGGGATCAAACCCGGGCGGCACATGCCGGCCTCTTGCAAGGCAAATGCCCTACCTGCTGGGCTATCGGTCCGACCTCTATGCTTATTAATTTTAATTTGTCTATTTATAATTTGTTGACAAATATTTTGACAAAATTTATTTTTTATTGAGAAAAATTTATTCCAAACTCGTTGACAAAAATTTCACTAGCGAGAGAAATAGACACACTATAACTTTGGTATTACTTTTTTTTTTCTTTTTTGGGTCACACCCGGCAATACTCAGGGGTTACTCCTGGCTCTGCATTCAGGAATTACTCCTGGTGGTGCTCGGGGGACCATATGGGATGCCGGATTGAACCCTGATCCGCCGTGTGCAAGGCAAATGCCCTACCGCTGTGCTATTGCTCTGGCCCCTGGCTTTGCTATTATGGATGTAGTGATATCATTCTCAGAGAAATTCATAGCGATTGTGAGTTTTCTATCCTTCTGTAAAATGCCAGGCATGAATTTGGATGAATTTAGATGAGTATTTTTTTTTCCTAATGAGACAAAATCCACACTTTATTTTCTTTTCAGTAAGTTTAAGTTCTTAGGGGATACAACATCCAAGAATTCTGTGACCAGTTGCCTTAGCATGAAGGTTGTTTGAAATTTGACTTGAACCATGTTTTCATGGGTGTGAGTGACATTTTATCACATCACTCTGCTTTTTGCTTGGTTTGCCAAACTGTTGGTTTACCAGCTGTGTTGTGCTTTGCTTTGTACACGTAAACACATCTCCTGCCCAGGTAGCATACAGTTTCGTCCCGAGCTTAAATACCTTCAATTTTAAGAAGAGCTGTAAGTTCCCTCTGGTTAGACACCCTTCTTTCAGCCAGCAAAGATGCCTTTGGACCACAGCCTTCCAGCCATTTCTGTTGTTTAGTTAGTTCAGGCCTCCATGAGAATCCAAGATGATAGAAAGAGCAGGTGTGTATTCTATTAATTCTCTCACTTTTCAAAGCTGGGTGTCATTATTACTGGCTTTAGGCAGTGAGGAAGTGAGCCATAGAGAGGTAAGCTTTCTGTTAGTGTTTTCCCCACCCCCTTCTGGCTATATACATGGTGTCTGGTAGATGAAGACACTATTATCTGTGTCAGATCCAGACACTTATTTGACACTTTTGTTTTTTGGCGGGGTCTATACCTGTTGTGTTCAGGACTAACTCCTGGCTCTGGCTCCGTTCTCGGGGATCACTCCTGGCATGTGCTGGGGACTGAGGGTGCGGGGATGGAACCTGGGTCTGCTGCCTCCAAGGCTCGGCCTTCTCTGCTATCTCCAGCACGTGTGGGGCGCACCAAGAAACTGGAGGCCTTACACTTGTGAGAAAGGTGCTTTTTGCCTTAAAAGCGTCCCTGGCGCCTCATCAACCCAAGCTCTTAGGTGAGCACGTGTTTCTGCACCACAGTGAAGTGTGACTTCCAGTGAGCCCTGAGGCTGATTGGGGCAGTACCACACCCAAGTGTGTTTGTGACTCCTGGCCAGTACAACAAAAAAGAATTTGGAGCAATAGCATTTAACTTGCCAATAGATTAAACTACTTCAGTGGTGGTCTAGAGCAAGGGGAGTAGGTAGCCAAGGAGCTATGTTGCTCCAATATTTAGATGATTTTTTAAATTTCTGAGAAAATGCAACTAGACATTACACACTTATGCATATATTTATATAATATAAATATAATGCATGTTTGTGTTTGTCATATGTAGCACATATGAGATGTATATCAATTATAATTAAGTATACATTAGTCAGGATATATATTCTCAGTTGATATAAGCAAAGTAGGAATCTTTGTTCCTTAGGTAGTTCAGGTAGTTAAATACTGCACTGCTGCTGTTTTCTCGGTTTTCCTCAAGTGAATACTTAGAAAGTTAATTCAAAGATGGTAACTCTGGCTCTTGCTAGTATTTCACCAGCATATGTGGGAGGAAGGAGGAAGTTTGCAAAGATAAAGCATGTCCTTGTCTTGGAAGAATAATATCCAGAAGTTGTACATATTTCAACTAACAATATAAGATGTAACAATATCTGTTCCAATTGTTCAGAACTTGGTCACATGGCTGTAGCTCTTCAAGGAACTTTAGTGGATACAGCAAGTTAGGCCCTTCGCCTAGGCTAATGAAAATAGCTAATCAAACGTTATTATTTTTACGGGTGGGGCGCTGGACCATCCCTGATGGTATTCAAGGCTTACTCCTACCTGTGTTTAGGAATCACTCTTGATGATTCTTAGGGGACCTTATGTACTGCTGGGAATTGGAATGGGTTCCACAAGGCAAATTCCTTAATCTCTCTCTCTCTCTCTCTCTCTCTCTCTCTCTCTCTCTCTCTCTCTCTCTCTCTCTCTTCTCTCTCTCTGTGTGTGTCTGTGTCTCTGTCTCAGTGTCTCTGTCTCTGTTACTCTGTGTGTCCCTGTCTCTGTCTCCCTCCCCCACCCCGATTTTTGGGTCACACCCATCAATGTTCAGGGATTGCTCCTGGCTCTGCACTCAGGAATTACTCCTGGTGGTGTTTGGGGAACCATATGGGATGCCAAGGATGGAATCTGGTTGGCCACATGCAAGGCAATCTCCCTATCTGCTGTACTATTGCGCCGCCCACCCCCCAACTGTCTCTTTGGCCCAAATTTTATTATTTTGGAAGAAGGTGATTACATGGGGATACATCACAGTTTATTTCAGAATTTTGTAATTTCTCTTCAACTTCTCCTTGTTTAATGTTTTTGATGACTGTAAATGCATATAAATGTTCACCGAGGAATGGATTCTAAGATTAGCACTTTTAGAAAGTGAATATATATTTGAAAAATGCAGATAAAAATATGTAGAATTCATATTACAAGTGAATAGATAAGAGAAAAAATGATTTGTCACTTTTTAAAATAAGAGATACCTAGTTAGGTGCATAAGTTGTGATATGGTTTTTGCCCTTTTTTCTTTCTTTTCCCTCCCCTTGTCGTATTTGACATGCCAAATACCAGTAACAATTATAGACCTCATTCCCATGACTCGATGGAAGGGTTTGAGGCTCTTTATGTTCCTGAGTGGGCAGATGCCCTTGGGCTGTCTCACATGTGACAGGACATATTCAGATGTTACTGGTGCCCTCGAGTAATCAGTGATCTACGGGAAGTCAAGTGATCAAGGGTATTGAACACAGTTTATTTAGATGTGTGTATGGTAGGGGTTGATGGGCAGGATGGGAGGAGAAAGAGAGAGATACATGTTCAACAGAGAAAAATGGGCTTCTCCAGAGTGGGAAAAAGTAGAGAAATGCTGTGTTTAAGAACGCAGGCTTGAAAGAGCAAGCTCTGTGCACTTTTTCTCTGCTACTATTGCACATGGTTTTTGAGGAAATATTTAGCAAATTCCTATGGCAAATGTAGCTTTGCAATTAAATACTTTTTTTTTTTTTTTTTTTTGGGTCACACCGGCGACACTCAGGGTTACTCCTGGCTCTGAACTCAGGAATTACTCCTGGCGGTGCTTGGGGACCATATAGGATGCCGGGAATCGAACCCAGGCCGGCACAGGCCGGCTGCGTGCAAGCCAAAAGCCCTACCCGCTGGGCTATCGCTCCGGCCCCATGAAATACTTTTTTTTTTGTGTGTATTGCAGTTCTTTTGGTTTTATAAGCCTTTTGAAGATAAATATTTTAGTGTTATGTGTTTCTTGATTTTCTGAAAATATTGGTTACTTTGGTGATTCATTTCAGTTGTGTGCATTTTATTAACATAAGCATTCACTTCACTTGAATCACTTGATCACTTGAATCCTGTTAATCATCCATTTGCTCGAGCGGGCGCCAGTAACATTTCCATTGGACCCTATCACGTGCCAGTGTAGCCCAATGGCATCTGGTTGATTCAGGAATATGAAGAGTCTCAAACCGTTCCTTCAGGGTCTTGACAAGGAAGTCTGACCATCTTGTAGGTGGGCGGCCACATCCCGTGGGTTTCATAAGCATTGAGAAAAATAATTATTGTGCTTAATTAAAATCTGAATATAAAGTTGTGAAGATTTATTTGGATTCTTCAGATAATATACTTTAAAATTTCTGTAATCTTGTACATTAAACAGTAACCTATAGAAAGTGTGTTATGCCACCCTGAAGGTTGCTATAAAAATTGTTTATGAAGTTCAGGCCAAGAGTAAAATATGTTGAAATAGAGAATTTTGAAAAATGTTCTATATAGCAAAGGAGACCAAATCATGCTAAAATGTAGAAAAAGACTATACATCAGTTTCTAGGCTACATTATTCAAAAAAAATACAACCATAAAAAAAGGTAATAAGATTACATTTTCACATTTCATGGCTAGTAAAGTGCATTAGGCTGCTCAGATATTCATAATTTACTGTGACATTTGGGAAGATTACATTTTGTGCAGGGCCATTACTACAGCTCAGATAATAACTAGCCAATGCCTGCACCTGGATTATGATCCCTGTCATTGGAAACAAATTTGTATTTTGAAGGTTGATCAGCTTCAAATAACTATTAGAAAGGGTTAACATGACATACTGTAGACCCTGTGCGTGCTTTTTAGGGATAATAGACATGCATACATATAGTATATCAAATATGCCACCCATTTGTATGTACCAATTTCTGCCATCAATTTTTTTTCCTTGAAAGGCATATTTTATAATATTTAATGCGAGGAGAAGCACTTGTCTGTGTACTGCTTCCACAGTATAAACTCAATTTAAGAGCAGGTGAAATATTTGGGTGTTTTTTTGGAAATTACTTAAAAAATTAATTCTAAAGCTTGGAAGTGGAGTTACTGATGGTAACAATCACAGCTCAGACTGAAAGATTGATATCAGTAATATTAAGGTGAAGGTTAGGTCTCTTAAGTTAGTTGTAACTAGGCATTTTACCTATTGGAGAATTTATCAAATGGTATGTACTGAAATCTCTGTTGTAGTCTCAGATGCTATTTTCCAGAAGCAGTTTTTTTAAAAAATAATATATTTGTAGACATCTGCATCTATATACATATATATTTGTGTGTATGTGTACATGTATGTGAATATGTTTCATAGTCTAATTGTCTTCCCCTCATCTATTATCATACTTTCTTTTATATATATATGCAGATAAAAACATACATATACATATACATATACATATACATATACATACATATACATATACATATACATATACATCGGTTTTTTGCGTCACACCTGGCAGTGCTCAGGCTGTACTCCTGGTCTGCACTCAGGAATCACTCCTGGAAGGCTTGGGACCATGTAGTGTTCTGGGGATCAAACCCAGGTCAGTTGTGTTCAAGGCAAGCACCCTATCCACTGTACTGTCACTCCGGCCCCAATCACAGTTTATTTTTCACCTTGATTTTTTCTCACCTATGTAGTTTAGAGATTTTTCTTTTGTGTGTCAGTTGGAGCTGCCTCTTTTCAATGACGTACCGAAAATCATGTGCAATTTTACTAACCATTGTCTTAAAGCGCTCCTTTTGGGGAGGAGGTGGGGTAGGCACTACTTTTTATCTTTTCTATGAAAAAAGACTCATGTGAAATTCTTGTGTCCAACATCATTACTTAAATGTATCATCTGTGCAATAAATATTTAGTTGTGTAGGTCGCCATTTGTGGTTGACTTCTGTTTGCATCGTTTTTTTGGGATAGGTTGATATTGTTAACTGTGTCAGCAATTCCATTACCAGTTATTCTTTGGAGGACCAGGCCCGTTGGTGCTCAGGACTTTCAGGACTTACTCCTGACTTTTTCAGGGATCACTCCTGGTGGAGGGACCATTTATTGTGCTGGGTATCTAACCTGTCGGCTGTGTGCAAGGCAAAGTGTCTTACCTGCTGTCTCCCAATACTTTTTTCAACGTTAGTAAAATTCGAATTGAAGCTCTTTGGCATTCCAGATATATATAATCTGATATATAATTCAGAATCTTCTGTTCTGAGGCTCATACATGTTGATGCCCTCTGACTTTGATACCTGTATTTTCTGAGTAATGTCAGCTGATCTCATATTCCTGACTTTGATAGGAGTCAGTTTTCCTATTTGAGCATAATGTTGACTTTTCAGATCAGTTAATGTGGAAAGAATGATAAAAATATAAGACTTCTATTTAACAACACCACAGTAATAACATGTGCTTAGTAATAATATAACATAGTAATAACAAGTAAATAATTTGCTGTAACAGTGCATCAAAGAGGGGGAAGAGAGAGAGGAAGAGACGGGAGAGAGTGGAGGGGGCTAGAGAAATATCTGCTATAAGGCAGGTTGTGGTGGTGGGGGTGGGAAGGTTCGGGACAGTGTTACTGGGAACTGTGCCTTGGTGGAGGGACGTGTTGGAACACTGTGAATGAAACCCAATCATGAGCAGCTTTGTAATGGTCATGTCATGGTGATTCAATAAAAATTAGTTAATGAATTAAAAAATAATTCAGCATAAGTAAATCATGAAGTTTCTTGTCCTGGGGACTGAACTCCGGGTCTTAAATATATGAAACTTGAACCCTATTGTCGGGGCGCCCGCGGGTCCCCGACAGTGCCGGGAAGCGAAGTTCCCTTCTACCTCCAAAGCCGGCGAGGAACGGATGAAAACTCAGGAATCCAATGCAGTTTTAAAAAGCTTTACTTATCACAGGTTCAGGCATACAAATCAGCAAAAGGAAAAGCCCGGTGCTTAGGATTCCAGGCTAGAACCCCAGCCACGTGTAGGCCAAGATGGCGACCACCACGTGTAAAAGAGAAAAAGTTTCCAAGGGGAATGAGCTCACAAGGAGAGATCCCACAAAGAAGAGGGCCCGGAGAGCGGGAACTGGCTAGTTTATATCCCTGTAACTCAGACCTTCCTCCTACTGTTATGGAAAGCAGGGAGGGTCCAATGCCCTTAGGTAATCCCTCCCTGCACCTCACCTAGGGCCTTTACTATGCTCATGTTTTGAGCTGAAATCTGCCTGGGAATGCCTTTGTAGTGTAGAGAAGGGGGGTTTCTGAGATGGCATGTCTCTGTACCAAAGACTAATACTAATGCCAGTTAAATATTTCTCCAAGCCTTCACAAGTCTCTTCTACTTCATTGTAGTTTTATATTTTAGTTGCCTTTGAGTATATCAGGGAGCCATGCTTGTTTGCTTGGAAGCAAACAGCATTTCTCTCTGGTCTAATTACTTAGGGGTCCAGCGTGGCCAGGCTAATATGCTGGTAAGATCTAGCTAGTCCCACGATGATTGTGGTAGCATGGGAGAATATTTATACCAGCTAGTACAGTATACATGGTTGGATAAACTGCCACATTTAGACTACCCCCTTATCTACGGAGTGATTTGTGGGAGGCACTCCAGAGCAGATGCAGCGGCCCTTAGGAGTCCTGCAATACATCAATAAATACTTTATTCAGAGGTGACTACAAGAGTATGCCACCCGCATGGCAAGCCTGGCAAGCTGTTAGGTGTCGTATTTGATATGTCAAATACCAGTAACACTTATATTAGGTCATTCCCATGACCTAATATAATGGTTTGAGGCTCTTTATGTTCCTGGAGCAAGCGGATGCCTTTGGGTTCTACTAGCATGAGAGGCCGGGACATATGGAGATATTACTGGTGCCCGCTCAAGCAAATTGATGATGAACGGGAAGATAGTGATGGTGATAGAAGATCTTAGTATTAGGTCATTGAGTAGTTATTTACCTAAGACATTTATTTTTGTTGAAAATTTTTTTTATTTTTTATTATTTATTTATTTATTTTTGCGTTTTGGGTCATACCAGGGGGTTACTCCTGGCTCTGCACTCAGGAACCACTCCTGGCGGTGCTCGGGGACCATATGGGATGCCGGGGATCGAACCCAGGCTGGCACAGGCCGGCCGGCGTGCAAAGGCAAATGCCCTACCGCTGGGCTATCGCTCCGGCCCCATGTTTTTATTTTTATGTTTTAATGTAACTTTAACCTGTTTGACTTGATGGTTTCTTTAGAAATCTGTAGTGTGTTAGAACACTGTTTTTTTTTTAAAAATATTTTATTATACCACCGTGAGATATATAATTACAAAGATGTTCATGTTTGGGTTTCAGTCATACAGTGTAGAACACTGTTCAAAGAAACGTTATTGTAGGAGATAGTGAAGAGTATGTCTGGGTGCTTAATTATTATTAACCTAAAGCTTTGGTGCATCTCAGCGAAAAATTACTAACACTTGTGAATTTTTTGATTTTTTTTCCTCCACCCTGGAAAGCTTGTTGGAGGGCAGTTTGATTTGGAAATGAATTTTATTATTCAAGAAGGTGAGAGTATCATCTGCATGGTGGATCTACTGGAAAAGTGTGACACTACTTGCCAAGCAGAAATCTGGAGCATGTTTACAGCCGTCCTGAAGAAAAGCATACGGAATCTGCAGGTGTGCACTGAAGTCGGCCTCGTCGAGAAAGTGCTCGGGAAAATTGAGAACGTTGACAATATGATAGCAGGTATGACCTCTTTCTCTAGTGGAATGAATGGATATGGACAAATCGTTTGATTCTCAAATACAGCAGTTATTACCTGAGAAATATTTAATCACTAATACATATATTGATTGAACTACGGTGTACAGTCTTTTTAAGTAAAACCCAAATATTTTAATTCTTTAACGAATATAAGTAGCTTAATTACTTGTTTTCTTTTGTTTCCAGATCTTTTAGTTGATATGTTGGGAGTGCTGGCTAGCTATAATGTGACAGTTCGAGAACTGAAGCTATTCTTCAGTAAACTTCAAGGAGACAGAGGACAATGGGTAAACATAAACCAGAAACCTTAACATTCTCTTAACAGTCTGAAATATTTGCACACCCCTTGCACATTATTAGCTTTACACTATTTTATAGTGTAAGATCAAAATGCGGGCTTGATCTCATTATACTTATTTCGCTCTGACCAAATACGGGTACAAATTGAGAGACGTAGGCTTTCTAGGTGCACTAATAATCTGACTCTTCTCACGCTGCTTCTCTTTAAGTATTCTAAGTTTACTAGAGGAAAGAATAAGGACAGAGGGGAACCCGGGCTCTAGCATAGTGGTAGAAGAGAAGCGTCTTGCGTGCACGAGACCCTGGCTTCAGTCCTGCTTCCCGTTCTGGTCTCCCCATCTTCATCCACCCCTCTTCAGAAAAGAAAGAAAAAGAGAATAGCGAGTAAGGACTGAGAGAAGTGTTAGGTAGGTTTCTGATAACCTCAGTTTGTTATATGCCTGCCGAGGGGCCAGGCTGGAGGTTGACAAGGAACACAGGGACGCTGGTGGTGGGATGGTTTCAGGCCACATTGTATGCCTGAAACAATTCTGTTATGAACAGCTTTGCAAGTCGTGCTGGTTTAATAAAAATAAAATAAGATAAAACAATTTTTTTTGATATATCTCTCTATATCTTAATATTAAGGAAGCAAATATTAATATTTGCTTTGGAAGCAGTTGACCCAGATTCAGGTCCCTGAGCCCTGCCAGGAGAGATCCCTGAGCTCAGAGCCAGGAGTAAGCCCTGAGCACTGCCGTGTGGTCCCTCTCATCTCTCCCCACCAAAAAGAAGGTTTGCCAGTCTCTAGAGGATCTACTTCCAAGTCACGTAAATGATGCTCATACCTTGTGATTAGCTCCATAAAGTAATTTACATAAGAATATTCACCAAACATTAATTCAGTTTACTGAAGCATTATTTTTGATGGTAGTGAATTTTCAACAAACATGTTTATCATTAGAACAGACGAAATATATTGGACTCAAAATATAGCTTTGAATTAAAGTTAGGATCAGTGCTTTGAGAAATAGGAAAACAAGAACAAAAGTAAAGACTGATATTTACTTGACAATTAAAATGTGATCACCAGCACACAAAACATTCTCAAAGCTATGTGTGTAGAAATGTTAAACATTATGTTTATGGGACTAGCATTAGAATGAGAAATGATTTGGGGAAAAAGGGAAAAAGTAATGAACTATTAAAAATAAGAACAAGGCCTTGTTTGGGACATTAATTGCACGTTTTTTTGCTTTTTTTGGGTTACACCTGGCAATGCTCAGGGATTACTCCTGGCTCTGCACTTAGGAATTACTCCTGGCGGTGCTCGGGGGACTGTATGGGATGCCGGGATAGAACCCAGTCTGGCACAGGCCGGCCGCATGCAAGGCAAATGCCCTACCCGCTGGGCTATCGCTCCGGCCCGAATGCATGAATTTTTGCTTTCCTGTCATAGAGTGAAAATTTTCTATATCTAAATCTGTCTCTGCCTTTCTAATTATTTAGGACAGATTTTACATGTGGAAATAATGTGTCAGTGACATGAGCATTCTTTTTTTCCTTTTTTTCCTTTTTTTGGGTCACACCCAGCAGTGCTCAAATGCTGGGGAGCAAACTGTCTCGGCCATGTGTGAGGCGATGTCCTGCCTGCTGTCCTTTCTCTCCAGCAGTTTACTCTGTCTGTCTGTCTGTCTGTCTGTCTGTCTGTCTGTCTGTCTGCCTGCCTGCCTCTCTCTCTCTGTGTCTGTGTCTGTCTATCACCTATCCATCTGTCTATCATCTATCTACCATCTTTCTGTCTGTCTGTCTGTCTGTCTGTCTCTCTGTCTCTCTGTGTGTCTGTGTCTGTCTATCTGTCACCTATCATCTGTCTACCATCTGTCTGTCTGCCTGCCCGCCTGCCTGCCCGCCTTCCTCTCTCTCTCTCTCTCTTCTCTCTCTCTCTCTATCACCTGTCTGTATCTATCATCTATCTCTCTGCCTGTCTCTCTACCATCTGTCTGTCTATCTTTTTTATTTTGCCCCTCCCCCACCCTTTCCAACAGTTTAAAGATTGTTGAAGTATTACCAAATTATTTTTTGAAAGGCTTTTCCGTCATGCCATCCCTCACCATTACTGATGGAGGAAAATGCCTATATATGTATTTTTTTTTTATTTTTTGGGTCACACCCGGCAATGCTCAGGGGTTACTCCTGGCTCTGCACTCAGGAATTACTCCTGCCGGTGCTCGGGGGGACCATATGGGACACCGGGGATCGAACCGGGCCGGCACAGGCCGGCCGCGTGTAAGGCAAACACCCTACCCGCTGGGCTATCGCTCCGGCCCCTATATAGTATTTTTTGTTGATTGGCTTATAGAAAGGAATTTTGAGGAATGACTTCTAGATGGGAATAATATAATGCTATGTTTTAGTGTTTTTGTTTCTGGGCCACACTGGTGGTGCTTAGGACTGTCACTTGGCTCTCTGGTCAGGGAACACTGGCGGTGCGCAGGGAACCATATGTGGGGCCAGGGGATCCAACCTGGGTCAGCTGTCTCTTTAGCTCTGCAGTTTAAGTTTTGACCAGAGAATCCTTTTCCCCCCCAAATTTTCATTTTGGAACATGTATCTATCTATCTAATTTGGTTTTGGGTCACACCCAGCTGTGCTCGGGGATCATTCCTGGCAGGCTCGGGAGTCATACAGGGTGCTGGGGATTGAACTCAGGTTAGCTGCAGGCAAGGCATTTCCTTACCCACTGTACTATCTCTCTGGCTCCATGAATCTTATTTTTTAAAATCAATGTGATTGTTGTTTTACACCTTTATAATTGAACATGGTCAATTGAAAGTTAATTCACTGTAAATATTTGGTTTACATTCTTTGAGAATTTTTTAATATTTTTTATATTTCAATTTCTTGATTACTTAACAATAGAACTTTCATTTAGCATGTCGCTTGATATTTAAATTTCTGATATCTTTAATATCTTTTAGGCAATTCGGTAATCATAACTTTGATCAGTTCCCAAATAAGATGAATTCTAACCCATGATTTCATTTGTTGTTTGATCCTGGTTTGAACTTTTAACTTTTAACAGAGGAATGTCCTATACTTTATCTTATTTGCTTCTAAACTGATTAAAATGATAATATATTTCCTATTGTCCTTTGCTTTCCTTGTAAATGTAAATGAACTGCTTCATTTTAGCTGTTGTTTTTTCCATGTATTAGAGGAGGCTTGTGGACCAAAGAAGCATTAATCAAATAAATGCAATATAGAAACTTTCATACGTGCTGTCTAGTGGAGATATATTGTAGAATGGAGTATGATAGGAGACTTGTTCCAGTCTCAGAGGTCAGTGAATGGAAGTGACCATTAAGATGAACTCCAAATGATGGGTAAAATTTATTTAGTTAAGAGGAGAGGGCAGTAGGCCTTCTGAGAACATTTCCTGCATGAGGAATAGCTTGTACTTAGGCCTGTGGGAATAGAGAAGGCATTGTGGATGGAGTGCAGAGAAAAGGGAAAGCTGAGAGGGAAGAGGAAAGTAGGCGGCTGATAAACTATCTTGTAGGTCTAGGGGGAGTTTTTGGTATCTCTTTTAAAGGCAATGAGGAGCTATAGGAGATAAAATATAAATGGAAAAGGGTAGTGGTTAAAATGTTTAAGTCTAGTGTTACGTTGAGTTCTGACCCCAAACTTAACCACTTACTACCTTTGTGATCTTCGACATTTTTTCAGTTAGCTTTGGATTTCTTCTCTGTGATGATAGTTATAAAATATGATAATAAATGTGATAATAACCCTTTCCAATGTATTATCAGTTTAAAATATTACCATTTTATAGTGCTTTTAGCAGTAGGTCATAGTGGGCATTACTTGTGAAATTAAAAATGGGTTTAAAGAGGGATGATTGTATTGACGTAGTTTATAACTTCAAAAGGTTGTGTTTGCTTCTGTGCGAGAGAGTTTGCAGAGATACTGGATCACATTAGTCAGTATCTCATGTTCTGTTTTATAAAAATGCTATAGTTTCATTTCTGTTTTTAAGATACTTGAAAATCCCTCTAGTTATTTTATATGTATTTTTAGCTAACATTCTTATTTGTATTAAATTATGAGTATATAAGAATAAATATTTGTGTGCATATGTGGTGAATAATGTGGCTAATGAACTATTGGTTATTTCCGTAGCCTCCACATGCTGGGAAGTTATTGTCTGTTTTAAAGCATATGCCTCAAAAAGTATGGTCCTGATGCCTTTTTCAACTTCCCTGGAAAGAGTGCTGCAGTAAGTAAATCTTCGTGAGGCATCACTGCAGTTCTTTGTTTTCTGAAAGTATAGCCTCATCAGCACCCTTGCTGTGTTCTGTGTTAGATAAAACATTATTTTTTGGGCTTAATTCTTGCAGCAGTTGCAAATGTTAATTTCACCTAACTACTTTAGAGCTGAAGAATTAGAGGTTCAAAGAAATTTAGAACACAGCTCGCTTACAGCGTGGTCAGCAAGGGAATACAGTTCCTTTGAACTTGAACCTGCTGTTGTAAAAGCTCTGTATTCTCTGAATTAAAGTTTCAAATCGTGGGTAAAAGTCATTTATGGAGACACTTATGGATACATTAAACAATGTTATGAAAAAAAGTCAAACCAGTCTTCAGAAACTAAGCATTGGCAGTTAAACATTCATGTTCCGTGCATTTGCTGCCCGAGCCCATGCGCTGCCTGTCCCCAGGTGCTGCTGCCCAGCACATGAGGTGCCACACCACGTGTGTGGCCGTCATCCTCTTGAGATGTGCGCTTTCATACTTTTATAGCTCATGCCTTGATCTGTACCTTTCCACTCTGCAAAAGCACACGTTCTCTCTGAGCACATTAATCTTTCTCTCTCCCCTTTACTCAGAACTTCCAAATAAAATGCTTATATATATTTTATATATACATTTCTCATAACTTTTTATATACATATATATACATACATACATACATACATATATGTATATATATGTATGTATGTGTATGTATATATATGTATATATATATATTCCATAACCTTTTTTTGTCTATCTTATACTAGAAAATTAATGACCAGAAAAAATCTCCAATGTGATTTGACTATTTTGATTGGAATCTCTCTGGTTATGTTCATTGTATGAAATGATTCAAACAAAATTATTGTGTTCATCAGTTCACCTGGGATGCTTACATTGTTTTAGTGAACTAACTTTGATTTTGTTTAAAGATTTAGAAATTAATTGAAAGTTCTCTGTCAGAAAGGTATTAGTAGATATTTAAATGATCACACAGAAGGACATGTAGCAGAAATATATGACTGTCAAGTAATGATTTCAGTAAAAGTTTTTCACATGAGTCAGTAACTCAGTTTATTCTTTTAGGCTATTGCATTACCTCCTATCGCCAAATGGCCATACCAGAATGGTTTTACATTTCATACTTGGCTTAGAATGGATCCTGTGAATAACATCAATGTGGATAAGGATAAACCATATTTGTACTGGTACGTATTTCTGAACTTAGTGTTACTGACTTTTATTTTTTCCTTTGGGTCACACCCTGCGATGCTCAGGGATTACCCCTGATTCTGCACTTAGGAATTTTTTCCTGGCTGTGCATGTGGACCATTTGGGATGCTGGGGATTGAACCTGGGTTGGCTGCGTGTAAGGCAAATGCACTCTGCTGTACTATCGCTCCCGCCCAGTGCTACTATCTTAACTTGAAATTAGGAGAATGTTTAGAGTTTAAGTGAAAAATTTTTCTTTACAGTTTCAGAACCAGCAAAGGTCTTGGTTATTCTGCTCACTTTGTTGGGGGCTGTTTGATTATAACATCAATAAAGTCAAAAGGAAAAGGGTTTCAACACTGTGTGAAGTTTGATTTCAAACCTCAAAAGGTATGTGATCTTCTCAAGTCTTATTTATGTCTTCAAGGTAGTCTAGCCTTCAGAATGTTTCAGTAGTATTGATGTAATATGTGGTAAATAACAACTGTTTAAAAAAATGAATGTCAGTCACTAGAAAAGTCACTTTTGATCTTTTTAATAAAAGAATGGCTATTTAATTATTATAAAGTAGAAAGGAAAATAAAAGGAGAAATTGTCAATGCCCATAATTTCAGTAGTAATAATATGCTTTTTTTCACATCTCAAAATTCATAGTAAATAAATGGTTTCTTAACCAAAGAAATGCTATACATGTAAATAATTAGGTAAAACAATATGGTCAAGTGTTGATTGTGGAATCTAGGTATTGGAAAATAAATTTTTACTTTCTTTAGGAATATTTGAAAAATTTCATAATGAAAGTTGGCAAAAACTTGATTAAGTTCTTACCTATTGAGCTCTCGCGGAATATCGTTTAGTAGCTTAATATAAAATTCAGTATAATAGTCTTATTTTGTGTAGAAATTCATTATAGTATTTTTTGCGTGTTATTATCTGTGTGTGAGTTTTTTTGAAGAAACTTTTTTAAAACTTTTTTCCCCCTTTAGTGGTATATGGTAACCATCGTACACATTTATAATCGATGGAAGAACAGTGAACTCCGATGCTATGTAAATGGTGAACTTGCTTCCTATGGAGAGATAACATGGTTTGTCAACACCAGTGATGTAAGTAGCTTGCAGTTGTTAAAGTAGGAAAGGAAAAAATCCTGAAAAGCTTAAAGTTTTCAAATATTTAACTTGGTCATAGATTTCGAAAGCATGGATTTTTCTAATCACAGTTTGGCTAGCATGTTGCTGTGTAAGCAGAGTAGCACTGTGTGATTGTGACATAGTATGCATTCCTTGTTATAAGACTATTCTGGGTGGGCCCGAAATAAGGATCATTTCTATTAGCACTGGGTATGCTTTGAGTATGGAGGTGTCTTTGCTCCATTGATCAGATTAGACTGGGAGCTCAGCCATGAGGGTCCGACCATTTTTATTAAAAAGGCAGATGATTGATTTTTGCACAGTTTCATATAATTAAAGGATGTTTATTTAATCGGTTTTGTGCCACACCTGACTGTCCTCAGTGCTTATTCCTGGCTTTGTCACTCCTGGTGGTGCTGCGGGATCACAATTGGTGCTGGGGATTAGACCAAGCTTGACTGCATGCGAGGCCAGCACTCTTGTCTGCTGTCTTGTGTTTCCAGCCGCGAGGAGTTTTTCATGTTAGCAGATGAATAAATGTATAAATCCTGCCTTTCTGGATTTATCCATTCCTTTTGAGTGATTGGATTTACTCCCAGGACTTAACTCTTTTCTTTATTTTGAGGTCTACAAAAATCTTTCTTTACATCATAACCCAAACTTGACCTCTGTTCCGCATTGCTTCCCTATGTCATTTTCTTCTCTTCCCCTTGATTTCTTTCGTATAGCTCCATACCCATAGAACAGACCCAGCAACACTGAAACCATGAGACTAGCCTGCAACCACCTCTCTCTCTCTCTCAAGGTGGTGGGGCGGGGGGGTGGGTGGCCAAGAGGGGCGAATGGACTATGGGAACACTGGTGGAGGGAAGTTGGCTCTTGCGGTGGTATTGGCATTGACATATTACATGCCTAAAATTCAGCGATCAATAATTTTTTTTTTCTTTTTTAAAATTTTTTTAATTTTCTATTTTTAATTTTTTTTTTTGCTTTTTTGGGTCACACCCAGCAGTGCTCAGGGCTTACTCCTGGCTCTTTGCTCAGGAATTACTCCTGGCGGTGCTCGGTGAACCATATGGGATGCCGGAGATCAAACCCGGGTCGGCGGCATGCAAGGCAAATGCCCTACCCGCTGTGTATCCCTCCGGCCCCATCTTTTTTTTTTTTTTTTCCTTTTTGGGACACACCCAGCAATGCTCAGGGGTTGCTTCTGGCTCTGCACTCAGGAATTACTCCTGGTCAGGGGACCACACGGGATGCCGGGAATTGAACCCGGTTGGCCATGTGCAAATCAAATGTTCTCCCGCTGGACTATCACTCTGGCCCTCCAATAACTTTTAAATTAATTTTTAAATTAAATAAAAATTATAAAATTTAATGAAAAAATATTCTGTCTTCACAGTATTTACTTCTCATCAGATTTACTAAGGCTTGTTGATGTTTTAATCTTTCTTGATGTTTGCACCATTCTTTTTTGCTCATAAGGCAGATTTATTATCCCAAAAATTTTTTAAGGGGCTGGAGCTATTTTTTTTTTTATAGTCAGTGATTTTATTTATTTATTTATTTATTTTTTTAATTTTTTATTTTTACAATTACAAAGATATACAATTAAAAAGTTCATATTTGGGTTTTGGTCATACAGTGTTCCAGCACCCATACCGCCACCAGTGCCCATCTCCCACCACCAACGTCCCCGGTTCCCTCTCCCCTCCCCCAGCCCTCCTCCATGGCAGGTTCTTTATTTCTTTCCATTTCTTTCTCTTTCTCTTTTCCTTCCCCTCCAGACTATGGATTACAGAACATACATTAAAGGGTTGTCATGTGTATCTTTTGCCTCTATTTAATGCTCAGTTCTAGGTTGGCATTAGTACCCTCAACAATTGTTAGCACACTGTTCCATTTTCTGTCTTACCTAGCCTCTGACTCCCACACGTTTGTGATAATTTCCACCTTTGACAGGACCTCCTGATATATGTTTCACTTGACCTTCGATATTGGTATCATAATATGGACGTATATATTTATGTTATGCAAATAAATGCAGTCATTCTGTATCTGTCTCTCCCCTTCTGGCTAATTTCGCTCAACATAATCTTCTCCATGTCCATCCATTTGTAGGCAAATTTTATAACTTCATTTTTCCTAACAGCTGCATAGTATTCCATTGTGTAGATGTACCAAAGCTTCTTTATCCAGTCATCGATTTTCGGGCACTCTGGTTGCTTCCAGATTCTGGCTATTGTGAATAATGCTGCTATGAACATAAACCCTCTTACCTTGCATGAGGCCAGCTGTGATTTGATCCCCAGCAATCATAAAGTTCTGACTATTGCCAGGCGTGATACCAATGGGTGTGGCCCCCCAAATAAATTAAAAAAAAACCTCATAATTTTTCTTTTCAAACTTTGCTCTTATATCTGATTCTTTGGCTGCCCGGTATGAATATTCAGAATCCATACTGATTTCTCTGAATTCGCTTTTCTGGATCTAATCAGCAAGTTTCGTTGGTTGTCCTTGGGAAAACTTGTGTTCTCTCCTTTTTATACGTGTCTTTCCTGATAGCTATGGTAGATGGAAATAGATGAAGTGAAATACTGAATAAATTTCCTTAATGCAGATTATAACTTAGAATGGGCAACACCAGCCAGAACACCTTCTCTCTCAGTTCTGTTTTGTAACCATACCCAGTACTCAGTAACGGTACTCCTGGTTCTGCACTCAGGAATCACCTTTGGTGGGCTCAGGGGACAGAATGGGATGCTGGGATTGAACCCAGATCAGCTGTGTGCAAGGCAAGCGCCCTACCTGCTATACCGTTGCTCTGGCTCCAACCCTCTCCTTCTGTTATCCTTCCAGGTGGGCAGAGCTCGTTGGTGCTGTTTCCAGAGCATTCTCCCTCCCCACCCCAAGCACCTAATCTCATCCAGTAAATAATTCACTGCCCCTAGAAGTGTTATAGATGTGGCTGCGGTGCCCAGCTGTGTCGGCAGGTGGCAGACAGGAGACAGGCTTGTCTACACCCAGAGCTCTGCCCTGTGGGCCCTGGATGGTTGATGGTCTGACATAGAAAAAAACAGGGCCCCCTGGGATGAACCCAGAGCCATGGCAGAGCCTAGGAAGCTACCCGTGGTGTATTCAATATGCCAAAAACAGTAGCAATAATGGACCTCATTCCCGATGAATGGAGACGTTGCTGGTGCCCGCTCGAGCAAATTGATGAACAACGGGAGGACAAGTGACAAGTGACAGTGGGCAACACATTTATATAAATTGCTTTTGAAGATATTTTTGCTGTTTCTCTCTAAAATCTTCTCTTTTCTTTTACAGACCTTTGACAAATGTTTCCTGGGCTCATCAGAAACAGCAGATGCTAATCGAGTGTTCTGTGGTCAGATGACTGCAGTTTACCTTTTTAGTGAAGCGCTTAATGCTGCCCAGATTTTTGCCATTTATCAGTTGGGCCTTGGATACAAGGTACTTAATTTGCTGTGCACTCTTAACCAGTGTTAGTTGAGCTTGAGCTTGATTTATAGGTGGTGTTGCTTGGGACCGCTGACCTTGGTCACCAAACTGTCATAGTAATCTGCGCATCACATGGACATCTCAGGAGACTAAAGAGCGCTTTCTAAAGCTTTGAGGGAATACATTATACTTGTCATATATGGAACATTGTGCAACCTAAGAATTCAAGTTTCAAGGATCAAGGATGGTATGGGCCTCTCCCCGCTTTGAGTTCATGTATTCCCATTAAATGTAAAGTTTTAGTGCTAAGTTGATTTTCATATCTTTAAAATGAATTCATACAATTTTCTAAGTACATTGAGCCAGTGGGACTGCTTTAATACTGCCGGGAAAATGATCAGTGGCCCATTTCCTTCAGTCTTTATGGTGCTTTATATCAAGGTATACTCTCTCAGGTGTTCTTCCTTTTTGCTAATTTTTTTAGGGTACGTTTAAATTCAAAGCAGAAAGTGACCTGTTCCTTGCTGAGCATCACAAAGTTCTACTGTACGATGGCAAACTCTCTAGTGCCATTGCGTTCACATACAACCCACGAGCTACAGACGCGCAGCTCTGCCCTCGAGTCGCCCCCCAAGGACAACCCCTCAATTTTTGTCCATTCACCACATGCACTTATGCTACAGGTACTAGTTTCGCTCTTTAAAGAATATTTCTTATGGTAAATTTTGGATCGTTATCGGGTGTATATGGTAGTTTCTGGTAAACACATGCAACATGCTACTGTTGTCATTGCTCTCTGTTAAAGGAATAATTGGAATCTTTGTTGTGGCTTCTGTTTTATAAGGATGTGAAGGCAGTTCTAACACATTCTATCCAAAGTGCTATGCATTCAATTGGAGGAGTGCAAGTTCTCTTTCCGCTCTTCGCACAGTTGGATTATAGGCAATATCTATCTGATGAGGTTGACTTGACTATATGGTGAGTATCTTTACCTTTTCAGTGTTATGTGGGGTTTACACTGTGTAACTTTTCTGTCCTTTAAATTCGCTTTTAGAAGTAAAAGAATATTTATGAACTATAAATGTTATTCAAATCTATCACTTGATCACTTGATCACTTGAATCCCGTTATTCATCGATTTGCTCGAGCGGGCGCCAGTAACATTTCCATTGGACCCTATCACGTGCCAATGTAGCCCAATGGCATCTGGTTGATTCAGGAATATGAAGAGCCTCAAACCGTTCCTTCAGGGTCTTGACAAGGAAGTCTGACCATCTTGTAGGTGGGCTGCCACGTGATCTTTTGATATCCCATGGGATCCAGTCGGTAATGGCTCTAGTCCAGCGGTTGTCTCCAAATCGCATTACATGTCCAGCCCATCTGATTTTCAAATTTATATGAACAATAATAGTAAATTCTTTTGGGGAGAGGTTGGGCCTTACTCTACTGTGTCAGGGCTTACTGCTGGCTTTGCACTCAGGAATCATCTTGGAGGGACTAGGGGGACCTTATGTGGGTAATGGGCATTGAACCCTGGTCAACAGCATGCAAGGAGAGCATATCGCCCATTAATCTATATTTCTGGCCCCTAAATTCTTCTTTATCAGTAGTAAATAGGAATGTTGTGAAAGGTGTAATAAGTTGTTCCTGAATAAAGTTGGAAATAGTGATAATAGGTCCCAGATAGAATCTCTTGCATGTGGCCCACCCTCTTTTGATCCCTGGTACCACATTGTCTCTGGAGCACTGCCGGGTGCTGTTCTGGGTTCTGAGCATCACTGAGGTGGCCTGAGTAGTCCTTGACATTGCAAGGCCCTACGAGCAAAAGGCCCTTCTACTGAATCAGCTGAGTGGTTGGTTTGACTAGTAGGGGCCCTCTGACTTGCAGAGTGCTGGTTGGGTGCCCTCACAAAAAACTGAATGAAATAGTGATAATTATCAGACCTGATTCCATAAAGTACGTTGAAGAAAGTATAGGAAAAACCCTCCACGATATTGAAGCTAAAGACATCTTCAAAGGTGAAACACCATTAACAAAGCAACTAGAAGAAAATGTAAACATATGGGACTACATGAAACTGAAGAGCTTCTGCACCTCGAAAGAAACAGTGACCAAGATAGAAAGACAGTCCACAGAATGGGAAAGAATATTCACCCAATACCCATCTGATAAGGGGTTAATATCCAGGATATATCAGGCACAGGTACAGCTATATAAGAAAAAACAGCCATCCCCATTAGAAAATGGGGAGAAGAGATGAACAGAAACTTTAACAAGGAAGAAATCCTAATGGCCAAAAGGCATATGAAAAAATGCTCATCATCACTAATCATCAGAGAGATGCAAATCAAAACAACAATGAGATATCACCTCACACCACAGAGAATGGCCCATATCCAAAAGGGTAAAAGCAACAAGTGCTGGCGTGGATGCGAGGAAAAGGGGACTCTCATACATTGTTGGTGGGAATATCGACTTGTACAACCTTTCTGGAAAACAATATGGACATTCCTCCAAAGACTAGAAATTGAGCTTCCCTTTGACCCAGCCATACCACTCCTGGGAATATACCCTGGGAAGCCAAAAACACACAGCGGAAACACAATCCGCACTTTTAGTTTCATAGCAGCACTATTCACAATAGCCAGAACCTGGAAACAACCAGTATGCCCGAGAACTGATGACTGGATAAAGAAACTGTGGTACATCTAAACAATGGAATACTATGCAGCTGTCAGGAAAGATGAAGTTATGAAATTTGCCTATAAATGGACATGGAAAGAATCATGTTGAGTGAAATTAGTCAGAAGGAAAGAGAGAGACATAGAATGACTGCATTTATTTGCATAACATAAATATACCAGGTGATCTTACCAAAAGTGGAACTTACCACAAGCGTGTGGGAGTCAGAGGTTAGGTAAGATAGAGAAGGGAACATGTGTGAATAAATGTCTAAAGGTCTAATACCAACATAGAACTGAGCATTAAATACAGACAAAAAAAATGCAAATGATGGCTTCTAAGTGTATGTAGTGCAACCCACAATGTGTGGGAGAAGGAGGAGAGAGAGAAAGGGAGAGAGAGAAGAGATAAAAGAACCTGCCATTTAGGCAGGACATGGGAGGGGGAGGGAATTGGGGACATGGGTGGTGGGTGATGGGCACTGGTGGAGGGCGGGGTGCTGGAACACTGTGTGACCGAAACCTCCAAACATGAACGACGTTGTAATTGTATATCTCACGGTGGTATAATAAAATGTTAAAAAAAAAAAGAAAATTCTGGACAATGCCAAAAAAAAAAATAGAATTTATAGAATATGGTGGTGTCAGAGATGATGGGGAGATAAATATAACAACAAATGTTGGGTCTCCTGATTTCCACTCCAGAGTTATACAAGAACAGTTCTATTCACTCATATTTTTTATTTGAAATAAAGTCAGATTTTTTTGAAGTGAAAAAAAAAAAAGAAATAGTGATAATGGAGTTATAAAAAAAAAATACCCTTAAGGAGCTGGAGAGATAGTACAGCAGTTAAGGCACTTGCCTTGCATGTGGACACGCTGGGTTTGATTCCTGGCATCCCATATGGTCCACGGAGCACCACCAGAACACTTAGTGTGTATAGAGCCAGGAGAAGCGCCTTGCTAGGTGTGGCATGTGAACCAAGTGAAAATAATAAAAAAAAAGCTTTTGTCCAACATGCTAATTATTTTCATTTATTTTGGCATTAATTTATTATTGTATTTTATATTTTATTGTTTATATGTTGACCTTATTTTAGATAAAAAATTCAAAAATTGTGTGCAACTAAATGAAATTTAAAAAAAGAATGTACATATATATTTTTTTTGCCTTTTTTGGGTCATACCCGGCAATGCTCAGGGGCTACTCCTGGCTCTGCACTCAGGAATTACTCCTGGTGGTGCTCGGGGACCATATGGGATGCCAGGGATCAAACCCAGGCCGGCAGAGGCCGGCTGTGTGCAAGGCAAAACGCCCTACCCGCTGGGCTATCGCTCCGCCCCCAAGAATGTATATATATTTTTTTTTTTTTTTTTTTTGCTTTTTGGGTCACACCGGCAATGCTCAGGGGTTTCTCCTGGCTCTGCACTCAGGAATTACTCCTGGCGGTGCTCGGGGGACCATATGGGATGCCAGGGATCGAACCCAGGCCGGCATGGGCCGGCCGTGCAAGGCAAATGCCCTACCCGCTGGGCTATCGCTCCGGCCCCAGAATGTATATTTTTTTTAATAAAATCTTTGGCGTATGCCCAAGCTTGGTATGTAGGGGGTGTCACTCCAAGTGGCTTGGGGGACTGTGCGGTGCCCCCAACCCAGCTCTCATTCCAGCATACAAAGCGAATGGTCCAGCCTTTCGGGTCATTTCCTCACCCTGAAAGCAAAAAATTTGACTACGATGTGTAAGTAGATGATTAAGTCTATTTTTAAAAAATGACATTATTTGGGGCCGGAGCGATAGCCCAGAGGGTAGGGCGTTTACCTTGCACCGTGGCCGGCCTGTGCCGGCCTGGTTCAATCCCGGCATCCCCATATGGTCCCCGAGCACGGCCAGGGGTGATTCCTGAGTGCAGAGCCAGGAGTAACCCCTGAGCGTCGCCGGTGTGACCAAAAAAGCAAAAAAAAAAAAAAAAATACATTATTTGCCTCTGTTTTAAGTTGAGTCTAGGTATAAAACATTGGAGAGGATGTTTATATAAATTCAGCCTGTTTTCTGGTAAAACTATATTCATTAATTTAATTTTCTATTTTTCTTTTTTTTTTTTTTTTTTTTTTTGCTTTTTTTGGGTCAAACCCGGCAGTGCTCAGGAGTTAATCCTGGCTCTTGGCTTAGGAATTACGCCTGGCGGTGCTTGGGGGACCATATGGGATGCTGGGGATCGAACTCGGGTTGACCGTATGCAAGGCAAACATCCTACCCTCTGGACTATTTAATTTCTTTTTTTTTTTTTTTTGCTTTTTTGGGTCACACCCGGCGATGCTCAGGGGTTACTCCTGGCTCTGCACTCAGGAGTCACTCCCTGGCGGTGCTCGGGGGACCATATGGGACGCCAGGGATCGAACCCGGGCGGGCAGAGGCCGGCCAGTGCAAGGCAAACGCCCTACCCGCTGGGCTATAGCTCCGGCCCCTAAATTCTTTATTTGAGTAATTTGAAAATTTTTCCCCTCATTTTTTTGGTCTTGACAATACATTAATTTCTCTCTGTTTTAGTGAAGTTGTGATTTTTTTTTCCAGATTACGGTTAGGTAATAAAATAACAATTTTTACAAAAGAAATGATATATCATATCTGGACCCAAACCTTCGTAACAAGGCCCAGTTTCTCTTTCTAGTGTCTTTAAATTTATTTAAATTAAAATTTTTTAAATTTAAAGTTTTAGTCTTTTGTTGGGATGTGTGTGTAGCCAGTAACCCGGGACACTGGTGTGTAACGCATGTATGGTCACCGTTTTGAACCATTTCTCTAGCGTCTACTTTTCAGAATCCTTGTTGGAATTGCTGACAGTGTGGAAGATGAAGGTGGCCCTCAGTCATGTTCTTCATGACGGTTGGCCGTATTCCATTAGGTTTTGGGTGTCAGGCCACACCCCTTGTTGCTCAGGGCTTAACTCCTAGCTCTGGACCCAGAGATCACTCCTGGCAGGCTGGTGGCGCTATGGGATGCCGGGGATTGCGCCCGATGGGTTTGTCCAAGGCAGATGTTTTCCTCTTTCCCTGCGGTACTGTTGCTCCAGCCCCACAGTGGTAAGGAATTGAACATGACTGCAGTCCCTGTTTGTTCTTAAATGTCTTTTTTTCCCTTTTTAGAATAATGAAAACAATTTTTTAAATAGTAATAAGGACTCCAGTTTGTCTCAAGCTTTACTTGTCTTTTCCTCATGTCGCCTTCCCCACCACTCAGACTAGTTCCATCTGGAACCCTAACACGCTTTTGAGATTATTTCACCTCATCTGTTTTTCATACTTCTCTTATCTTGGCCCTGTTTGAATTCTTCACTTTTTTTTTTGTTTGTTTTTTGGGTCACACCCACCAATGCTGAGAGGACCAGGTGGGATGCTGGGGCTCTAACTCAGGTTGGCAGCGTGTAAGGCAGACACCCTACCCACTGTACTATCACTCTGGCCCTGTATTCTTAACTTTCCAAAATGAAATATATTTATGATTTAATCTATAGCATTCTTCGAAGCCTTTATATCATATGTTAGTGCTTTTTTTTCTTGTATTGGACACAGCTAATTTTTTTTCTATTTGGTGAATGTCATATTATTTATATGTTTTCACATGTTAATATATTTATGATGAAGCACATGAAATAAATATATAAGTAAATCTTAATCATATATTAAATTTTGTCCTGAAATCATATTATGATAGGAGCTGGAATCGTAATGCAGCGGGTAGAGCATTTATTTGCCTTGTATGCACTTGATCCGGTTTGATCGTCCCCCTCCCATATGGTCCCCTGAGCACCATCAGGAGTAATTCCTGAGTGCAGAGACAGGAGTTGCTCACACCCTGAGCATCTCCAGCTATGATCCAGAAACAAAGCAAAACAAAACAAATAAGGTAATTTTAATAGACTTCAGTTTTTTTGAAATATGGAGCCCTTTTTTTGGTATTATTGTAAGAATTTAACACAAATGTTTAAGAAAATGTGTAAGACCCAATTTATATATTATCACAAAACATGCAATAGAGCGGTACATGAGAATATTTGATTTCTAACACAACCCTTGTTTATACTTGTCCCAAGGCTTCTAACGACATTACACTATTTTCTTGCATTACCACCATTGCATTATTCTGTTATTCACTGTTGCCGTCTCCATATAGTCATTCTCACAGTTCCTAAGGGATCAGATCCCCACAGTAGTTGGGCACATCTGCCAACATTTAATTTCAGTGAACGCTTTCTATCTCTATTAATTTTTAAGTCTGGATGGTGAGCGTTATTCACAGTGTCTCCTCAAAGATGCCTTCAGAACAAAATTCAGGATGTTTTACTGAGGCATGAAAACTGTACCTATCCCTTAAAAAAAGAAATGAATTAAAAGAACATATTTTCAACCAGTGCTTGTTTTTTCTTATTCCAGTTCAACCTTGCTGTCTTTTGTCATGGAATTGTTGAAGAACTCCAATTGCTATGCAAGAACAAATGCTTGCTTGCAAGGGCTTCTTGGTAATAGGATATAGTCTGGAGAAGGTAAAGTACGAAATGCTTTACTTTTTTTTAATTTTTAATTTGCTGACCTGGACTTGATCTTCTTTAGTGACTGAGAATTTCTTCAAGTGTGTCTCAGCTACAAGGAATTATATAAATTATTTTTTTTCTTTTTTTTTTTTTTGCTTTTTTGGGTCACACACCGGCGATGCTCAGGGGGTTACTCCTGGCTCTGCACTCAGGAATTACTCCTGGCGTTGCTTGGGGGACCATATGGGATGCCGGGCATCGAACCCGGGCCGGCATGGGCCGGCCGCCGTCAAGGCAAACGCCCCTACCCGCTGGGCTATCGCTCCCGCCCTATAAATTATTTTTCGTCACTTTAACCATTTAGAAGAGCAACATGGTATTGAGTGTCATGGCATTTTAAGTTTTGAACCCAGCTGTGGACAAACGCCTTATTTCGTTATTGATAGTCTTTAGCTTTTTGTACCTTGTGTTGGCAGTGACCTTTTCCAACTCCCTTTCTCTGCAGTCGTCCAAAGCCCATGTCAGCAGATCAGTGCTCGAACTTTGCCTTGCGTTTTCTAAGTACTTGAGTAATTTGCAGCACGGGATGCCTTTACTCAAGCAGTTATGTGATCACATACTTCTGAACCCAGCCATATGGATTCATACCCCAGCCAAGGTAATGGATCGATTAATTGTGGTTTACTGTGTTCTGTTTTTCTGTTTAGTGGGGGGGCAGATAATTGTGCGAATTTTCTTGCATCTTTACAAAGATAAATATTCATTTGAGGGGCTGAAGAGTAAGTATGGCATGGAGAGTGTTTGCCGTGCCCGTGGCCAACCTGGGTTCGATCCCCAGCACTCCATATGGCTCCCCAACCTGGCAGGCGTGATCCCTGGAGTGCAGAACCAGGAGTTAAGCCCTGAGTACTTTTGGGTGTGGCCTGCCTGCTTGCCTGCCCGCCTACCTGCACCAGTGCATTTATTTTCTTTATTTTACTTATCGGGTGATTTTTGGCACGTTGAGGGTGCTCATTCCTGGCTGGAATGACCTGAGTACAAAGCATGTACTCCAGCCTTTTGAGCCATCTCTTTGGGTCATTGTGTCTCCTTCCTTCCTTCCTTCCTTCCTTCCTTCCTTCCTTCCTTCCTTCCTTTCCTTCCTTCCTTCCTTCCTTCCTTCCTTCCTTTTCCTTCCTTCCTTCCTTTTCCTTTCCTTCTTCCTTCCTTCCTTCCTTTCCTCCTTCCTTCCTTCCTTCCTTTCCTTCCTTCCTTTCCTTCCTTCCTTCCTTCCTTCCTTCCTTCCTTCCTTCCTTTCCTTCCTTCCTTCCTTCCTTCCTTCCTTCCTTCCTTCCTTCCTTCCTTCCTTCCTTCCTTCCTTCCTTCCTTCCTTCCTTCCTTCCTTCCTTCCTTCCTTCCTTCCTTCCTTCCTTCCTTCCTTCCTTCCTTCCTTCCTTCCTTCCTTCCTCCCTCCCTCCCTCCCTCCCTCCTCCCTCCCTTCTCTTTCCTCCCCCTCCCTCCCACCCACCCGCCCACCCACCCACTCACCCACCCACTCACCCATGCATCCAATTAAGTTGTTTTACTGTGCCAGAAATGAAACTCAGGGCACCTCACATATGGAAAGTAAGTACTCTAGCACTGATCTCCATCTCTGCCTCCAAATGTTAGTATTTCATTTTTGGTGGCAATTGGCGAGGGGGCTCTGGGCCACACTTATGGGTGCTCAGGACTTACTTCCAGCTCAGAGATCACTTCTCATAGGGCTGGGAACCATCTGAGGTGTGGGGTATCAGCTCTGGGTCAGCTATATGCAAGGCCTTTCCCACTGTTTTCTCTCTGGAACCCATTGTTAGTATTTAAAAAATATTTATTTATTGCCTTTTGGGGTAATTCCGGCATTGTTCAGGGGTTACCCTGACTCTGCACTTGGGAATTCCTCCTGGCAGTGCTTGGGTGACATATGAGTTGCCGGGGATTGAACCCAGATTGGCCACGTGCAAGGCATACACCCACCCTACGGTACTGTTCCTCTGGCACTATCAGTATTTATATTTATATTTATATTTATTTATTTATTTATTTATTTATTTATTTATTTATTTATTTATTTATTGCTTTTTTGGGTCACACCCGGCATTGCTCAGGGGTAACTCCTGGCTCTGCTCTCAGGAATTACTCCTGGCAGTGCTCGGGGACCATATGGGATGCCGGGGATCGAACCCGGTCGGCTGCATTCAAGGCAAATGTCCTACCCGCTGGACTGTCACTCAGGCCCCATTTTTTAATTAAAATTTTTTTTTTAAATAAACATTTCTCCATATCTTTATTTGCTCATTCATATTCATTCATTCATTCATTCATCCATCTATTCATCCATCTGTTTGTTTGCTTATTTATTTATTGCTTTTGGGCAATGCTCAGGGGTTACTCCTGGCTCTGCATTCAGAAATTACTCCTGGCGGTGCTCGGGGACCATGTGGGATGCCGGGTATGGGTTGGCTGGCGTGCAAGGCAAACAAAATGCCCTACCCGCTGTGCTGTCGCCAGGCCCCTGTACATTGTAGTTTTCACATTAATGAATTTCCTCTTCCCCTTTATTTTATTTATTTATTTATTTATTATTATTATTTTTAAATATTTTATTACACCGCCATGTGATACACAATTACAAAGATGTTCATGCTTGGCTTTCCGACACACAGTGTTCCAGCACCCATCCCTCCACCAGTGCCCATCTCCCACCACCAATGTCCCCACTTCCCTCCCCTCCCCTAGCCCGCCTCTATGGCAAATTCTCTATCGCTTCTCTCTCTCTCTCTTTCTCTCTTCTCTTACACATTGTGGATTGCAATACATACATTTAGAGATCATCATGTATATCTTTTTTCCTATATTCAATGCTCAGTTCTAGGCTGGCATCATCACTCTTGACAAATATTAGCACACTGTTCCCTTCTCTGTCTCACCTAACCACCGATTCCCACATGTTTGTGGTAGATTCCACCTTTTTTATTTTTAATTGAAAGATGCTCATGTAGAGCCTTGGTTCCACAGTGTTCCAACACGCACCCTCCGCCCAAACCCATCTCCCATCACCAATGTCCCCACCTCCCTCCCCTCCCGCACCTCAACCACTTGGCGAGTTCTGTATGTCATTTCTTTCCTCTTTATATCTCCTTCCCAACAAACTTTCCTGCTCTTCGTGGAATGCAGTGCACCAAAAGACATCACTGTTTCACTATTTTTAGTGGAGCGCGCGGCGCTACGGCCGTGCGACCTGGGCTCAAACTGGCTTTTACTCTGTTGATCTGGTCGTGAGGCAGTTTCGCAGCATCCGGACAGCAAAAATGGTGGCTAGTGTGATGGGCGAAGTCTCATCCGGCTGTTTCCGGGACCCCCCAGAGGCGACGGGCCCACTCCCAAAACCCATCTGCCCTCCTCGGGGTTCCATGGTCAGCTAGGCCCGGCGCGAGCCGAGTGCCAGCCTCCCCAGCCGTCCGTGAGGCCCTGCATGCTGGCCCGTGGGCAGCTCCATTGGCAGGGCCACCAGGCTCGACCTTCCCCTTTATTTTAATTTACTTTCCATGACTTAGTTTGAAATAGCATATACTTAGTGTATTGTTAGGGAAAAATATCTTTTGGCTTTTGGGTGGCTTTTTTGCTTTTTTGAGAATCATAGTAACTTTTCAGCTGGTCTTTTCAAATATTAGGGAGAAAGAACAGCTGCTGACTCTGCCATTTGGAAATAATCAGAGGAGGCAGCTGTAGGTTGTAGCTTTTTATCTTTGGTTCAAGTTTGACCTTTTTTCTCTTGTGTAACCTTTTAGTCTTATTTCTTTTCAAGGATCGTTTCAAGTTACTTTTAAAACCTTTTACTAGATACTTTTTTTGGTCTTACTATGCAAGATATTAGTAAGGCTTTCCGTCTTTGAGGTGTTGGGAAAGCCTTAGTTTAGATACTTGGTTATAGGGTAGCATTTAAAATGTTTATCATTTTTCTATATTCCTGCTATACGTCCTATTTTTCAAACCTTTTCTTACAATGATTTCATTTAATTTTTTCTTTAAAATTCATGATTTATTTGGAAATTTTAAAACTTAAAATTTTGAAACTGTTTTATGTACTCATGAAGGATTTTATCTACTCTTTTTTAATATAGGGATGATTATAATAGAGGAATGATTCAAAGGTTGTTCGACTTAAAGTCATCCCATTTGGTGGAGAGGGAAAAGACCCTAACCAAATGCTTACGTAATTAGAGCTAGGGTTTTAGAAGGACTTTGTAGAGATTAATGGACATAAAGTAAAGACTCATCAGCTTTACGGAAGATTCACTTCTGCTTATTAAAGTTGACTCTGTAGATATGAGAGTCAGTGTTTGATTTTGGATAAGGGTGTTCATGTGATTTATGATAGTCTCTGTCATATATATGACCACAGATAGTTTTTCTGATGAGTTTAGACATATCTTTTGGGTAAGGGTGTTCATGTGATTTATAATAGTCTTTTGTCATATATATATGACCAGAGATAGTTTTTCTAATGATCTTAGACATGACTTTTGGTAACATTGATATATTGATGTTATAAGCTTTGAGCTCTTTCAAAGAAGACATAACTTGTTTTAGATTTTTTTTTTTTTGGCTTTTTGGGTCACACCCTGCAATGCTCAGGGGTTACTTCCTGACTCTGCACCCAGGAATTACTCCTGGCGGTGCTCGGGGACCATATGGGATGCCGGGGATTGAACCCGGGCCAGCGCAGGCCGGCCGCATGCAAGGCAAACGCCCTACCCGCTGGGCTATTGCTCCGCCCCAACTTGTTTTAGTTTTATAAGGTATGCCGATACATTCGGTGTGTGTGTTAGCATACATGTGTTGTCTGTTAACATGGACGCAATTATAAGTCTCATCATCAGAATTTTTGGTGTAGGTGTTACTGGTTGGAACAGGTATTAGCAGAGATGTGTTTCTTATATACAGTAATTTTTCCTTTGGCGAGTGACTGCTTTATGCCAGTACAGTGAATACTGTGTGGATAAGCGGATTCAGTCTGGTCCTCAGAATTAAGTCTAATGACAGAGAGATGTTGATGTTTTATTGCTGGAGCTATTAGATTTTATAAGGAGTGAATATGAAAAGTTTTTTATAATTAAGATTTCTGGAGATCTGCATTTTATTCATCTCAATATTTTGCAATTAATTTCTATTTATTATTTTACTGTAGTGTCATTTTTGTAGACTTGCTCCATTTTCTCATACTTTTTTATCACTTTAAAAAAATTAAAACTCTTCTGTTATTAATGTATTTGATCATTTTTAGCCCTCCAACTTGCAATAGTCTTCAAGTTTTTTCAAAGTAGACTACTCCTTATTTAGGTGAAGTCTCATGTCTGTTCTTTGGGCTTTCAGCTTGAAAATGAGTTGTCATCCGTGGCTAGGCATATACCAAAAGGTGTTTATATGTAGTGGCTCTCAGTTTTGGCTATTGATAGATTCAGTTCAGGCAGGTTTTATATTTGTTTTGTTTTTGCTTTTTTAAAAACAATCATATTATAACCTTCCCCTCAACCCCCTTGATTTTACTTTAATTGTCTTGGAACAGGGCCCAGACATTTGAAAAGATAGCTTTCCAGATATTCAATAAACAGTCATGTTGACAAGCATTGGTCTATAGCTGGGGGAGCCTGTCATTTAATTCTTGTTTCCCTTTTTTGAAAATTTTCTTTGTTTTTCTGTACCTGTTCTGTTTATCTTGAGACTCTGTCTCAGCAGCTAGCCTTTTAGTGATGTTCTCTTATTTTCAGTTTATTGTATAGTAATTTCCTGGACTCTGAATGAATGATATTTAAGATATTTAATAGCCCTGTGCCTCTTATTTTGCAGTTACTTACGTATTTCCCATGAGCCTTCTTCTGCCAGTATGCTTTTCTATGTTTGTTTTCACTTAAATTCATTTGTATATTTCAGTTTTTCAATTAAATTTCAGCTACCAAGGCATTGTGTATATGCCATTGTATTCTCATTATTCAGCACTATGCTTATATGTGAATATAAATATTCTGAAAGATTGAAATAACATGGTTGATAACTCAAATCATGTTATAAGAAGTGTATATAGCTCAGTGACAAGTAAATTTGATCTGTCTACTTGAACAGCAGGAGCTACATCAAAAATGATGTTATCTTTCAGCAAGTCAGTGGATTGTAGCATGTATATTAGTCGTCATCTGAGAAGAAAGCATGCTTTACCCAGTTTGGGATCCTGTCCTCTTTGCGTTGTACTATGTTTATTGAATTTCTAACTCATTCATTTATTATTATTATTATTATTATTATTATTGTTATTATTATTATTATTATTATTATTATTATTATTATTATTATTTTGCTTCTTTGGTTCACACCCAGCGATGCTCAGAGGTTACTTTAATCTGTACTCAGAAATTACTTCTGGCTGTGTTTGGGGGACCATATAGGATATTGGGGGCTTGAACCTAGGTCCGTTCTGTGCAAGGCAAACGCCCTCCCCACTGCTGTTGCTTGGGCCTTAGTCTTGATTATTTGTACAGCTGCTCGAAGATAGGCACCTGATTTGAGCTATTTCAAGATTCCCAAGTCACATTGAGGAGTGTGACAGGTTGAGCATTATAATATCTTATATTCAATAAAGTAGCATAATTATTCTGTTATAAATGGTGAGAAAACTTTGGTCTTTGTCAAGGAGAGAATAAGTGTGTGCCCCACTTAAGAGTTTTTAGTTGATACAGAATGTTCATTAGCAATGACTTAAATCCTGATTTTGGCATATCAATAGTAAAAAATATCACTTTGTGATTTAATTTTATAAGGAGGGAAGATAGTCTCTTCTGTGCATATGGTTTTGTTTTATGAGCTTGGTGGGATTTTTAAGTTCCGCATCTTGAGTTTTGGAACCACGGTGATCTGTTTTCTGACTTAAACTCTTTATTTTGATTCTTTAGGTTCAGTTGACACTTTATACTTACTTGTCCACGGAATTCATCAGTACAGTCAACATATATAATGCCATTCGGAGAGTCGGAACGGTACTTCTTATCATGCACACACTTAAATACTACTACTGGACAGTGAATCCTCAGGATCGAAGTGGTATCACCCCGAAAGGATTAGGTATGCAGCTCTGTCTGGATTTTAATGCCTTTAATATGGTCGCTCAAGATTCTCTTTGTTTCAACCAATTCTATTATTATTACTTTGAAAAATTATCCTTAAGTCATTTATAAATGCCGTTGCAGTAAAACTTAATTTTGTTGAAATTTTGAATATTGTCTAAATTATACTTGTTAGTTAACTTGCAAGTTTATGGAAAACAGTACTCAGGCTGTGATGAGTTGTTTGAGGAACAGATATGACTAGGATGATTGTTGGAGAAGAAATCTTAACTGGCTGTGCATTGATGCTGAGGCCATCTGCGGTTGAGATACATTAAACACTTGGGGAGCTCGAGGTTTCTTGCAGAAGGGAGGAATGTTGTTTTCTCATAAATAACACTATTAAAATTTCAGGAATCATTTTCTTATGTAATCAGAACTAAATTACTAGAAAGACAATACAAGTGGGTTAATTTGTTTGTATAAGCTGACAATTTCAGTAGAAGTAGGATTTGTCTCTGATTTCCAGTCCTCCTTTGTAGGCTTGTTTCTTTCCTTTTATAGTAATAGGGAGCACACTCCACCTGCATTTCTAGTAAGAGTGTAGTTACTTGGTTAATTTGCTGCTTCTGATTGCATTATTGTTCATCTGTGTGACAGACACTCATCAGATTGGCCTGATACGAAGGCCTTTTCCACCTCTGAAACACTCTGTGACGGATGGGTTTAGTCCATAGATAGAAATTGATGACTATGGAGACTATAATGCTGAGTGAAATTAGTCAGAAGGAAAAGGACAGATATAGGATGATTGCATTCATTAATAGGATATAAATAGATACCAGTGTTTTACTAAGTGTGGGAAATAGTAATGGCAGATTAAAACTCACCATTGAATATACACAAAAAGACTTAAGTGATAAACTCTAAATATCTGCAGGGCTAGCCACAATGTGTAAAATAAGAGGGAGAGAGATACAGAGACAGAGAGAGACAGAGAGAGGAAAAGAGGAAACGGGGGTACCTGCTATTGAGGCAGCCTGGGGGGTGAGTGGGATGGGGTGGGGGTACATTGGTGGTGGAAATGGGGCACTGGAGGGATGGGTGCTGGAATACTGTATTACCAAGAACCAATTATGAACACCTTTGTAATTGTATGTCTCATGGTGGTATAATAAAAAATTAAAAAAAAAAAGAAATCGATGACTGTTGCTTGAAATTATGACATAGATGCTGGAAAACCAAACAGACATTCCCACTGTCCTCATGGCATAGGCTCTGTGGTGATTTACAAGGACAGGCTTTCATATTTGCGCACTACTTCTTAAGGAATTCATTTCAAAATAAACTCAATTTATTGTCAGAGAGCGTGCTGGTTATAATTTAGAGTGCTATAAGAGCACATAGAAGTTGCATGATTTGTGTAACTGGTAGGGTTGTGGCAGATCTAGAATTAAGTCATAACTTTTTGATGATGTTAGTGGCATAGGCGTGCCATATACTGTCCTGCGAGTTAGTGTAGATTCTTTCCTTGGTTTTATAACTGCTTAGTGACTTTGGGCATTCACACTCGAATAAGAGATATATAGGTAAGCCTTATAAGACTTTCGTGTAACCATAGATTCTATTCTTTCCCTAGGAATTGTCATGTGGAACAGATTTTAAACAATTTTCTTCCTGTTTTAATTGATCTGTTCAAGGTCATGGTGGTCTTATGCTTTGGTGGTCTAGGAACTGCTGTAAATAGTGATTAGTAGGGGAAAATTGCAGAAAATATGAGGCAAACAGGTACCTAACAGGGCTTAGAACAATGGGTGTTTGATTTCAAAGCTTTCCACTTGGAAATTATATGTTTGAGACATGAAAATTGACTTTAATGTGAGCCATGTGTGACCAAATACTGTTTCAAGACATTGAGGAGATGTCAGAGGTTCTGACATAATGTTCCCCCTTCTTCTCGGGCCGTGCTTTGCTGGGGTTTACTTTCGGAGACTTTCGTGTTAGCATACTTAAGAGTAACAGTAGTTTTCTCTAAGCATATTAACATAAAAGTTTAGATTTTCACTAAATGCAGATGTTGCCTTGCTTTCTTTTTTGGGGGGATGTAACTTCTGCTTAACATATTAACTTTTTAAGTTTTTAGAAGGAAATAGAAGCACATATTATTTAAATTAAATATATTTTATGTTTTTAATGTTTTGGAATTCTTTTGACATTAAAAAAATGACTTCTTTTAGCGACATAACCCATTTTATAATTTTGGGATATAGTAAAGTTATATGTACCTTAGAATGTTGTTTTCCTATAGGAATGACACTGTAAGAAACTATGTATTTCTGATATATAAGTGAAAAGCTAGTGAAATAAGAATTTCATAGTTTTAAGATTTTTTGAAAATGAAGTATATGTATTTTTTTTAAAGATGGACCACGACCTAATCAAAAAGAAATACTTTCCCTACGAGCATTCTTACTGATGTTCATTAAACAATTAATTGTGAAGGTGAGTTTATATTTCTTATCCATAGCTTGCTGTTCATTGTAATTTATACTTTCACATAAGTGTGTTGATTTTTTATTTGTCCTATTACTGGGTTTACACATTAAGAAATCTTTTAAAAAAAACTGACGGGTTTCTTTTTTTTTTTTTAATATTTCTTTTCTTGGCCAGTTATAGATAATATAGGTTAAGTTGCTGCAAATTTGTAGATTGTTAATTGTAATATACATTGCATTAATTTCTGTACAAGTAGATTTATTCATTTTAGGGTAAATTCATTTTTTCATTAAATATTTATTGAGTTTTGGAGTAGTTTTTAGGGTAGTAGTAGTCAGCAACACTTCACAGAGTTTTCATATTTAGTAGACTCTGTCTTGAGAAACTATCTCTATGTTTTGAGAAATAGATTTACTGTGTAAATATACCATATAGTTGTATCAGCCTTTAGAAAATATTTTGTTCCACTTCATTTTATTGTCGGTAAACTTTAATTTTTTTTTTTTTTTGCTTTTTTTGGGTCACACCAGGCAATGCTCAGGGGTTACTCCTGTCTCTGCACTCAGGAATTACTCCTGGCGGTGCTCGGGGGACCATATGGGCTGCTAGGGGTCGAACCCGAACCCGGATCTGCTGCATGCAAGGCAACGCCCTCCCGCTGTGCTACCACTCTAGCCCCTAAAATTTAATATTTTTAAGGAGAATGTTTTTGTTTTATAAGATGGAAATATATAAATGTATTTATTGCCGAGATTTTATTCAGTATCTTATTTTTTAGTGTTATTCATTTTAATGCTCTATTAGTTGTTGCATAATACAAGGTAAGAGAAGTTAATTTTAAATATGTCTTCTAGGTGAGATAACTTGCTGTGTTTCTTTTTCTGGCCCAGTAGTACTCAGCGCTATGTCTAACTTTGGTGTGCATTGCGTGGCAGTGCGTGGGATACTGTGTTGCCGGGAATCAAAGTTGAGCCCCCACCTGTGAAACATTCACTCTAAATTCACTCTAGCTGGCTGAGCTGTCTCCTAGGATGCTACCATATCTTTATGTACAAAAAGTGTTATTTTTATATTCTTTCCTGGTGTGTTTCCTTATTTCCTTTATTATTTTGAGATTGCAGCTTTATTTTTAATGAATTGATAGAGGGATTGCAACAATAGTACAGCAGGTAATGTGTTTGCTTGCAGGCAGCCTACCTGGGTTGGATCCTTGTCTTTCTTTATGGTCCCCGAGCACCTCCAGGAGTAATCCTTGAGCATTGCTGGTTGAATCCTCCAGGAGTTAAAAAAATATGGATTGAATAGGTTGAACATTTTATGCTGTGTTTTTATATTTTGCAGTGTGGCGTTGAGAGTGGATCTTGAAAGTTTGTCATCACGAGGAAAAAACTTGTATTGGTAGAGACAGGTGTCAGGCTGAAAGTGATGATGATTTTATCATCTACGTAGTACGGAAGCATTATGTTGTTCACTGAGACATATAATGGCTCATGTCAGTTATATTTCAAAAAAAGAAAAAAGGGCAGTGATTTTCCCAGAGTTTAGTTTACTAGTACCTGATACTTTAATATATTTAATTTTGCAAATTTAATAGAAAAAATGAGTAGAAAGTTGTCTTCTCATGGCTCCCGTAGTACCCAGAGGGCTGGATGTAAGGTGCATTTGGCTTCTGCACAGCCTTGAGTATGGCCTGTCCTTAGTGCGGCCCCAACGCTTCTGCTGCAGTTCAGTGGTCTTCACCTTACCTGCTTACAGATGAAAAAAATCAGGTTGACAAATATCTGTGTATAATTTTTTCAATTTGTTCTTATAGAAATATAAGATTGTTTAAGACTTTCATTATGTTTTAAAGGATTCTGGAGTAAAGGAAGACGAACTACAAGCTATTCTTAATTACCTGCTAACTATGCATGAGGTACTGTTGGACTTTTTATTTTGGAATTTGTTTTTAGAGTTTAGTTAATGGTAAATGTAAAGTTGGAGCTTACTGTTTTTTTTTTCCCATGAGAAAGAACATGTGAGGTCTGGGGATGTAACTCAATAGTAGAACACTTGACTTGTATGTGAGACCCTGGGTTTGATCCCTGGCACTGCAAAAAAAAAAAAAAGCATTATTTTACTAGTAGCAGATTTTCAACAGGCAGTGACTATCACCAGAATTGAAAAAATAATTTTTTTTTTGGTCTGATTTCGGCTCCACCAGGGATTTTTCCAGGACTGCGCCTGGCTCTGTGTTTGGGATTGCTCTGATGGTGTTCTGGGGCCGCCCGTGCAAGGCTTTGAAGTTGGTTTGGTTTCTTGTATTCAAAGTGTGCACTCAGCTCTTAAGAGCTGTCTCTCTAACCCCTAGGATCTAATTCTTAATTTAAATATGATTTATTGGGGTACTGCCTGTTAAAAACTGGAGTATCCCTTTTCTGGTTGTTGCTCAAAAACTCAAAATAAATATCGTTTATTGCCGTAAGATAGTTCTGAGAATAATTGTGAAAATTTTAAAGTTTGTGAAAATTCAATCCCATCAAATTCAAAATGAAAGCATACTAAGGTATGGATCTGATGTAATAATTAGAAAAGCGATCCAAAAATGGATTGAATTTTAAAATGTATAAGATAGTTTTAATGCAATTTAAAATTGTGTGGTTGGTAAAAGTTTGAACAGCTAATAGTTGGTTGGATTAAATTGGTTTTAATAAGTGAAAGTTAGAAACCGAGAGGCTGGAGAGCTAGTACAGCAGGTAAGGCCCTTCCTTGCCCGGGGCTGAGCTGGATTTGATCCCTGTGCCCTGAGCGGGCCCTGTGCCTGCTGGTAGTGATCCCTTCTACAGAGCCAGGAGGAAGCCCTGAGCACTGCTGGTTATGTGCCAAGAACAAAAACGTGGAAAGTGATGCATTTTGTAATAGTTTAAATGATAATTTATGTTTTAAAAATCTTTTTACAATTTTGTGCTTTACAGTGATAGCTTCTCATGCGTTATTCTAACACCACACCCATCACCGTTATTCCAACGGCCTCCCTCATCGCCCCCAAGCCCTTTTAACTCCCCTCGCTTGCATTTCTTGTGTCATGCTTTGTGGGTTAATAATGCCGTAATATGAATTATATTTTAATGTTTGAAAAAATCATTTATAAAGGAGATATATTGTTGGGACGTGACTTTTGTTAATTGGGTGGAAAGGAATGGATAAAATTTCTTGATTAGGGGCCAGAGCGATAGCACAGTGGGTAGGGTGTTTGCGTTGCACGCAGCCAACCTGGGTTTGATCCCTGGAGTAATTCCTGAGTGCAGAGCCAGGAATAACCCCTCAGCATTAATGGGTGTGACCCAAAAAAGGAAAAAAATTCTTGATTAAATCATATTTGTCTCAAAATTTCAATATTGGAAATATTTTTCTCTTCAGAGGATATTTGTGTTTTTATTTTTTCTCACATGATTATAATGGTTGGAGATTTTTTCAGTAGAATTTTATAGTAATCTGTGATATGCATGGTTTGATTTTTTGTTAACCCTAAGGAAGTGAAGTGCTTCACAAGGGAAAAATGAAAATCACGGTGTTCTTTTGAGTCTATAAATTAAAGGATCATTTTGTAGTGCTTCCCCAAAGATTAAGTTTCCTACTTCTAGATCATCTACTAAACTTAGGTTAGACATTCAAAGAAGGTACCATAGCATTTCACTTGATTAGAGGTGAGGCAACTGTATATCACAAACTTTAAGAGTCAACACTATTGTAAGCAGGTGACCTGAACTTTAATAAGTAAATTAAACACAAACTAATTTGCCAAGGAGGCCGGCTGGGGAGAAAGAGAGAACCTTGTATGCACTGATAGTGGGGGGGTCTGGAGGAACATAACTCCTTGCTCTGTTGTCAGGGATCACTGCTGCTGTGCCTGGGGACTGTATATAGATCCGGGATTGAACTGGGTTGGCGGCCTGTGAGGCAAGCACCTTATCCACTGTGTAATCCCCACACCCAATATGGTGTTGCTTTTATTTTGCTTTTTTTTAACTTTCTTTTTTTTTTTTTTGGCTTTTTTTTGGGTCACACCCAGTGACGCTCAGGGATTACTCCTGGCTCTGCACTCAGGAATTACTCCTGGCGGTGCTCAGGGGACCATATGGGATGCCGGGGATCGAACCCGGCCGGCACAGGCCGGCTGGCGTGCAAGGCAAATGCCCTACCCGCTGGGCTATCGCTCCAGCCCCAGTGAAGCAATTTTTAAACTTGTTCTTTAAGGTTTTTTTTTTTGAACTGTTATTGAGGTAATGTGGTTATAATAGTGTAAGTATTAATGCTTTTGTTGGACAGTTACCCTCACCGGCACCGAAGTGCCAGAACTTCCTTCTTCTCCATCCCTTCCTCCCCTCTCTCCAGCCTCCCATTTCCTTTGGATGTTTGTTTGACTAAGAAAGATGTTGTCTGTGTGAGGATACGTATTTTGAACTATCTCATAGGTGAATATATGTAAAGAATAAATATATTTAATTTTTGTTGAATGTGCTTTTTTTTTAAAGTTGAAATTACGATTTCAGAAGTGTTCATATAAGCGTTTTGTTGATAAACGTGTCTCAATGATTGTAGGATGACAATCTGATGGATGTTCTCCAGCTGCTTGTGGCACTAATGTCAGAACACCCCAACTCAATGATCCCGGCCTTCGACCAGCGGAATGGGTTACGGTGAGTGTTTACTATCTTGAGACATGTCATACATTTAATGGAAGAGATTCATTTTGCTCTTTGCTTCATTGGATTTTCTTTTAGCAGTGCTGGTGACTGAACCCAGGTCCTCTCTTATTCCGATCAAATGCTTACAGCTGAGCTGCATCCTGGGCCTCTAGAAGAGATTAGCTTAGAACTATGGAAAGATTTTTTTTTTTTAATTTTGCTTTTTGGGTCACACTCAGGGAAGCTCAGGGGTTACTCCTGGCCTCAGGAATTACTCCTTGTGGTGCTAGGGGACCATATAGAATGCTGGAGATCGAACCCGGGTTGGCCACATGCAAGGGAAACACTCTCCCCTCTGTGCTGTCGCTTTGACCCCTATGGAAAGATTCTTAGACATGAAAAAATGTACTGGATCTTGTCTCATGAAATGAGTTTATAATATACAGTGAGTGAAAATAAAGACTGCTTTATTTCATTTATTCCTCCTTTGAGTAAATCTTCATTCAGCACATTTCATGTTTCATGTGGAAACATAGGCCAGTTTGACTCATAGTTAGTATTATTAGAATTGCTAAGCTATTATGAGGTTGAATTCTTCAGTCCCTACAATAGTAATATTTCATTGTGATCTGAGAGATTATCCTTTTAAAGTGTTATTTCCTTCATTTCTAATTAATCCAACTTTTTTTTTTTTGGCAATGGCAATTTTTTTGGATCTCAGAGGTTTTTTTTTTTTTTTTTTTGGTCACACCCGGCTATGCTCAGGGGTTTCTCCTGGCTCTGCACTCAGGAATTACTCCTGGCGGTGCTCGGGGACCATATGGAATGCCAGGGATTGAATCCAGGTCAGCATGGGCCGGCCGCCTGGCTATCGCCTCCGCTTGGCTATCACTCCAGCCCACAAAGGTTATTTTGATCATTTTTCATGAGTTACCTTTGTTTCCTGTTGTTTCTTTACAGCTATAACAATTTTGTTTGAAAATGAAAATTTCAGATAACTAACAGCTTCTGGACTCTTGTTTTTCTGTGGGCTGTTGGTTTCGTTTGTTTTGATCATTTGCCTTGTGTAGTCTCAGGTTTGTTTGCTTCAGATGTGCACGTTTGGCTTCTGCTGTCCTTTGGCCTTCTCTTTTCCTCTTTCCCTTTCCCTGGGCTTTTCTTTTTTTTCTTCCATTTTTTGGGGCACATCCAGCGATGCTCAGGGATTACTCCTAGTTGAAGAGCTCAGGAATTACTCCTGGTGGTGCTCCGGGGACCATTTGGGATGCCCAGGATTGAACCCAGGCTGGTCAAGCGCAAGGCAAATGGCTTACCTGCTGTGCTATCGCTCCGGCCCCTCTTTTTTTCTTAACTGCACTCTTGAGCTGGTGATGTAACTCAACCTCAACAAACAACAGAACAACCCCCAGTATTCTTCAGGTAGTCCGTATTTCTGTGTGTCACTGAGAGTCAGATGAGGTTGTGAGCAAACAGTGTAAGCCCCTAAGCCTCACATCATCAGGCAGCTGGTGTTAGAAGTTTCATTCACACTCTCTCGTGTTTTGAGTCAGTGACTCTTGAGTCACGCTCTTTTATGAGTTTGCTACTCAGGTCTTGCCATACATAAAAAGTTCGTTCCTGGTGAGCTAGGTATGCATGAAGAAATATCTCAGTTTTTTCCATTTTCCATTTCCCTGTTCAATTTTTTGAGGGCAGGAGTTTGGGCACATCCAGTGGTCCTCAGGGATTGCTTCTGGCTCTGTGCTCAGGCAGTGTCAGCGGCTTGGCCTGAGTCACATGCTTGCAAGGCCTTACCCCGATGGTGTCTCTGACCTACTCTGCTAGAGTTCTGGCAGGCCGCTGCTCATGTAAACTGTGCTTACTGTATGCTGTTCATGTAAACTGTGCCTACTGTATGCTGCTCATGTAAACTGTGCCTACTGTATGCTGCTCATGTAAACTGTGCCTACTGTATGCTGCTCATGTAAACTGTGCCGCCTGTAACCTTGGCTGACAGGCCTGCTGCTCATGTAAACTGTGCCTACTGTAACCTTGGCTGCGTTGGCGTTTCTTTAATCGATTTCCATTTTCTGAACTAGCGTATGTAAAAATTTAGTTTCCTATTTTTGGTGGAAGTACACACTAACCTCTGTGTTAGCATTAGTAGAAACTATTTATTGTTTTATTTCTTTTTGGGGCCTGTATCTGACAGTGTTCTTTTTGACATGGTGTTCAGGAGCTTCTGACATTGTTGTTGTGGCCATGTGACATCTTGCTGGGACCCCTGCTTCCTCTTGCAACGCATGCACTGTGGCCCTTTGGTCCATCCCCTGGGCTATAAAGAGTAGCTGTGTTTTAATTTAGGGTACTTCCCCAGTCTTTAACTTCACTCATATGAACAAATAAAAAGCTATAATTTATTTGTTACTAATGTATAGATATTTGAATAATTATTTCCTTATATATATGGTTTAACATTATTTTGAAATAGGTAAAGAGATTGACTAAATAGTGATAATAGGTTAAAAATAACACGATTGATGATTAGAGTTTAGAAATATAATCAGAGTTGTATGGAAGTAGTATATAAGCAGTAGTATAAAGTATACTACGATAGAAGTTGTATAAGTAGTAGTATAATGGGGGGGCCCTTTGATTATTGACTTCAAGCCTTCCTTGCTAATATTTGCATTTAAGGCAATAGTATTTCCTTGTAGTACTTTCCCTGCATCCCACAGATTTTGAAGTTGTTTTAATTTTCATGTAGTTGAAAATACTTTTCTCAGGACCAGAGCAATAGTCCAGCGGGTAGGGCATTTGCCTTGCACGTGGCCAACCCAGGTTTCATACCCAGACATCCCATTTGGTCCCCTCAAGCACCACCTGGAGTAATTCCTGAGTACAGAGCCAGAAATAACCCCTGAGCATTGCTGGGTGTGGTCCAAAAAAGCAAAGAAAACAAGACAAAACAAAAACCTTTTCTCTTTGGATCTCTTCTTTGACCTATATTATTGTCAATTTTTTCATAAATTACATTTAATAAAAAAAATCACAACTATTTTATTATGATAAGCTACAGTAGTGTTCAGGGTTCTGGCATTGATGCGCCGAAAGTGTCCATGACCTTCCATCTTCTTCTCTCTCTGCTCCAGTCCAATGGGGTGAGGGGTGTGGCTCGCCGCAGGGAATGCTTGTCTGGTGTGTGAGGACCCTGGGTTCCGTCCCTGCCACCATGTTGTTGTCAAGTTCTGCTGGTGGCCCCTTGGGCTTCTGTATTGCTGAGCAGATTGCACTAGACTGAGCATCTTGGGCAGTGCCCTCGGACCATCTGGGCCTTGATCAATGATCCCCATTATGTCCCCCCCCAACCCCCCAGAAGTTGTCATTTAATCTCCATGTATTGAGGATTTTTCAGCTACTGTTATTTTAATTTTAGCTCCCTTGTGGTCGCTGTGTAATTCCTAATCCTCACACTTGCACAGGTGTGCTTTATGCCCCGCGGGTGGCAGACCTGTGCATGTGCCATGGCTTGGGGAAGAAAGCATTTTGCTGCCGTGGGATGAAATTTTGGAACGTCAGTTATGTTTCGCTTGATGGTAGTGTTGAGTTCAAACTGTCGTGATTAATTTTTTGGTCACTGGATTTGTTCACTCCTGAAAGAAGGATGTTGAAGTTTCTAACTACGACAGTAGTTCATGTATTTCTATTCAAGGTTCTATTTATTTTTGCCTCACATAGACCTATTATTAGGCAAAGAAGTTTTAATAATTGTTATAGCATTTAAAACTTGACCCATTGCAATTGTGTAAGGCTGTGCTCCCCTAGCTCACCCTCTCCCTGACCCCTGTTTTTTTTTTTTTTTGAAGGGCCTCACACTTTAGTGCTCTGGATCACTCTTGGCGGTGCTTTGGGGACCGTACTGGTGCTGAGCTCAAACCAGGGTTTCTGCATGTAGAGTATGCCTCTGGTTGTTTGCGCTATCTCCTCGGTCCCTATAATTTTTTTTTTTCTCTTTTGGTTCACACCTGGTGATGCTCAAGGGTTTCTGTTGGCTCTTTGCTCAGGAATTACTCCTGGTGGTGCTTGGGGGACCAGGGGTTTCTGTTGGCTCTTTGCTCAGGAATTACTCCTGGCGGTGCTTGGGGGACCATATGGGATGCTGGGGAATCGAACTCCGGGTTGGCTGCATACAAGGCAAACACCCTAACCGCTGGACTATCGCTCTGGCTCCATCATTGTTCTTTTTTTTAAATCCCTGACAGCTTCCTTACTTTGATGTCTGCAATTAATCGTACTTGTTTTCTTAGTTACAGCATTGTATATTTTCTTTATTGACTTTCAGCCAAAGCTTCTTTCTCTTCCTTCCTTCCTCCCTTTCTTCTTTCTTTCTTTTCCTTCCTTCCTTCCTTCCTTCCTTCCTTCCTTCCTTCCTTCCTTCCTTCCTTCCTTCCTTCCTTCCTTCCTTCCTTCCTTCCTTCCTTCCTTCCTTCCTTCCTTCCTTCCTTCCTTCCTTCCTTCCTTCCTTCCTTCCTTCCTTCCTTCCTTCCTTCCTTCCTTCCTTTCCTTCCTTCCTTCCTTCCTTCCTTCCTTCCTTCCTTCCCTCCTTTCCTCCTTCCTTCCTTCCTTCCTTCCTTCCTTCCTTCTTCCTCCTTCCCTCCTTTCCTTCCTTCCTTCCTTCCTTCCTTCCTTCCTTCCTTCCTTCCTTTTCCTTCCTTCCTTCCTTCCTTCCTTCCTTCCTTCCTTCCTTTCCTTCTCCTCCTTTCCTTCCTTCCTTCCTTCCTTCCTTCCTTCCTTCCTTCCTTCCTTCCTTTTCCTTCCTTCCTTTCCTTCCTTCTTCCTTCCTTCCTTCCTTCCTTCCTTCCTTCCTTCCTTTCCCTCCCTCCTTCCCTCCCTCCCTTCCTTCCTTCCTTCCTTCCTTCCTTCCTTCCTTCCTTCCTTCCTTCCTTCCTTCCTTCCTTCCTTCCTTCCTTCCTTCCTTCCTTCCTTCCTATTTCTGTTTTTTTTTTAACATTTTATTATACCACCGCGAGATATACAATTACAATGCTGTTCACGCTTGGGGGGTTTTGGTCACACAGTGTTCCAGCACCCGCCGCCTCCACCAGTGCCCCCCAGCCACCACCCATGTCCCCAATTCCCTCCCACCTCCCACATCCTGCCTAAATGGCAGGTTCTTTATCTCCTCTCCTCTCCCTCTCTCTCTCCTCCTTCTCCCACATTGTACACTTCTAAGTGCACTACGTACACTTAGAAGCCATCATTTGCATTTTTTTTTGTCTGTATTTAATGCTCAGTTCTATGTTAGCATCAGAACTTTAGACATTTATTCACACATGTTCCCTTCTCTATCTAAACTAACCTCTGACTCCCACACGCTTGTGGTAATTTCCACTTTCGGTAAGATCTCCTAGTATATTTATGTCATGCAAATAAATGCAGTCATTCTATGTCTCTCTCTTTCCTTCTGACTAATTTCACTCAACATGATTCTTTCCATATCCATCCATTTATAGCAAAATTTCATAACTTCATTTTATCTGACAGCTGCATAGTATTCCATTGTGTAGATGTACCACAGTTTCTTTATCCAGTCATCAGTTCTCGGGCATACTGGTTGTTTCCAGGTTCTGGCTATTGTGAATAGTGCTGCTATGAAATTTTTTATTTTTGGCCACACCCAGTCATTCTCAGGGCTTGCCTGTGCTCCTGGTGGGGCTCAGGAGACCATCTGGGAATGAATCAGACTTGGGTGAGGCAAATGCAAGGCACGTCCTTTACCTGCTCTCCTTTCTCCAGCTAATGTATATGTGTGTGCGTGTGTGTTTATGTACAGATATATACACATACGCCTATCTGTGCATATGCACACATGCCTATGTGCATAAATTGGTAAGTTTTTAGATAAATTATATATATATACATACATATATATATATATATATATAAGTTCACCCGTATATTGGGATTAGTTTCAGAGTAATTTGAATATATTTAAAAAATGTACATGTATACACACATCTATACCTTAAATATATATTTTTGAGGAATACTGAGGGTGACTTGTTTTTCCTTTCCTTTTCATTCAGTGTTATATATAAACTTATGGCATCAACCAGTGAAGGAATCCGAGTGCAAGCTCTCAAGGCAATGGGTTACTTTTTTAAAACACCTGGCCCCTAAGTAAGTAGATAAAATTTAGAATGGACTCATGTATATCACTGTTGATACTTTTAAGCATTTATTTATAAGTATGTTCTGTTTTCTCTAATTTTTCTTTGTACTTCCCCCTGAAATGCTGTATGAGTTTATGTCCATTGCCAAATAGACATAAAGAAGAAACAAAATTTAGATCAGTATATATAAATTTTACTCTGTGTGTGTGTGTGTGTGTGTGTGTGTGTGTGTGTGTGTGCGTGTGCCACACCTGGCTCAGGACTTTTTATGGTTCTGTGCTCAGGAATCACTTTTGGTGTTGGATTCTGGGACCATTTGTGGTGCCGGGAATTTAATCCTGGTCTGCTACATTCAAGGCAAGTGCCCGACCTGCTATACTGTTACTCCAAGTCTGTTTTTCTCTCAGTGTCAGCTTCACATGAGTTGACTTCTAGAGCAGTGGAGACTTAATTTTTGATATCTTGCTTATCATTTGCTTTATCTGAGCTATAAATCTAATGTTAACATGGATACGTATCACATAATAATATATTACTTTTTGTGTAAGTAAAAATTAATGATTCCATTTTTTTCTTAACTGAATTCAGACATTCTTATTCTATCTGTTGTTCATTATTCCAAGATTGGTGTATAATAAAAATGAACAGTTTGGGGGATATGGTAATTTTGTAGACTGTGGTCTTTGTGCTGAATCCAGCTTTCTGGCTCTAAGGAAAATTCCACTGTATCCAGCTATGCTAAGTCGCTACGTCCTTGTGCTCATTATCTGTTACCGGACATGTTATAACAGTAGCTTTGGGTGTTGTGGCAGCGTCCCCATGGCCCACAAAGCTTACAGTATTCGCTGTCCGGTTATTTTCGGAAAAAAATGAATAGGTTTAAGGGTAAAATTAAAATTTATGATGTTTTCATTTTCTAAATTTTTGGGGGAAGTTTAATTTTGATATATTTATCTTTATAATACTCATTTTCTTCATTCTTTGACTTTATCCTCACATTGTTTTCCTATTTAACTACTAACTGGATTTTAGATGATCATCCTAGAAGATTCTTGTGCAGTACTGACAGATCGTAGCAATTAGTTAACAAACAATACTATGAATATTTTGGTTAGAGGTTTTTTTTTCTATTATGGCATATTCATTTACTTTTAAAATTTTAGCTGTAACTGTATTGTGGATACCAATTCTCTCTACTTAAAGGTTTTGTGGCCTTTTAGTTTTAGATTGAGATAATTGAGAAATGCATTGAATTAGAATTTGTTTCTTGTGTACCAGTAACCATATTAAACCTTGTTTACCAACATGATGCTAAGTTGGATAGTAAAACTCTAATTATTCTTTCTATAATTATAGAAGAAAAGCTGAAGTCATGCTTGGGCATGGATTGTTTTCATTGCTGGCTGAAAGACTCATGCTTCAGACAAATTTAATCACAATGACCACATATAATGTCCTGTTTGAGGTAGGATTATGGTTAGAAGTTAGTGTTAGAAATTTCTTATTATAAAGATGACTATACAATTGAGTTGAAAGTGTCAGGAAAAAACTGTTTATGTTTGATGTACATTATATTTCTGTACTAAATAAAATTGCTCAGCAAACCTGGTGGCCTTTGGATCTGGTTTTGTACTCGTGCTGCTGGTCATCTGACCATATGATGTCAGGTATCACACTTGCCTGGGACTTGCGCAGCAGAGAAGGTAGTTCAAGCTCTGAGCCATGTCCCTTGCCCTTGATGGACAGTTTTGAAATTAGTTACGTAAACGAGATGTGGCTGCATTTTAACAGATATATTAAGTTTTGAATTAAGAAGTAGTGTGATTATCTTTGTTTCATGTTTGTATTGGCTATTTGATGTCTCAATATATAATTAGGTTAAAATAGACTTATATTGTTAAAATCATTTAATATAATGCAGTGGGTATTTAGTATCTTACTGGATTTTATAAGTTATGTTGATTAGTATTGCCTTAAAATTTATTAACCATTTAAATATAGTAGCTATGGTAATAAAATCTATTGGTTTCCTTCTGTAGATTCTCATAGAACAGATCTGTACTCAAGTGATACATAAACAGCATCCAGATCCTGATTCTTCAGTAAAGATACAGAATCCTCGTATGTATTTTGTTTTCATATATATCTATGTATATTTCAGTTTTATTGAAATGTGGTTGATACATTAGGCTGTATAATTAAATGATTTGGTATATGTATATTTATGAAAATAGTTCAATAAAGTCATTAGCAAATCAATCTCTTCACACAGGTCCAGATTTTTTGGGTGTGGTAAGAATATTTTGTCTACTTAGCAATCTTCAAGTATATAATACAGTATTTTTATTGCAGATACCATGTATATTAAGAACTTAATAAAACCATCTAATTGGAAGTTTACTCTGAGCACTTTCATCTGTTTCTTCCCTTCTACTTTTTAGAAGTAGAAAAAGAGGAACAATAAAAAATTACCTTTTCCTAATGAAATGAAAATTACTGTGTGAAGCCTAAGATTGCATTTAAAAAAAACTTATACAACCGTGAGATATAAGTTACAAAGATGTTCATGTTTGGGTTTCGGTCATACAGTGTTCCAGCACCCATCCCTCCACCAGTGCCCATTTCCCACCACCAATGTCCCCAATTCCCTCCCTATCCTCCCCAGCCTGCGTCTATGGCAGGTTCTTTATCTCTTTCTCTCTCTTTCTCTCTTCCTTCCCTTACACATTGTGGATTACAATACATACATTTAGAGGTTATCATATGTATCTTTTTGCCTGTATTCAATACTCAGTTCTAGGCTGGTATTATCATTTTCAACAATTATTAGCACTCTGTTGCCTTCTCTATCTTACCTAACCTCTGATTCCCACACGCTTGTGGTAGATTCCACCTTTGACAAGACCTCCTGTTTCATGTTTTGCCTGACCTGGATATTGTTATCGTAGTATATGTGTGTACACACACACACACACACACACACACACACACACACACACAGAGACAGACACACATATACATATATATTTATATCATGCAAATAAATGCAGTCGCTTTATATCTCTTTTTTCCTTCTGGCTAATTTCTAAAGATGGCATTTTTTGAAGACACATTGAATATTTTATGATAGGCAGTATTATAGTGCTAGTTTAATTTGCATTGATGTTACCTTTGGACTAGCCTTAGGTTGTATGGAAATGTTTACTTTGAACTTTTGAAATATTACAGACGTAAAATCTTGACTTAAAGTGTGTTCAGGTTTTTGATTATACTATTTAATGAGGTCTAGTTAAATTTAATGTACCATGGAGGTAACTTTCTTCTTAAATTACTGTCCATTCAAGAAGATTAAGTTTGGAATTCAAAGTATCTGTCATCTTCATAGTTTATGTAAATAATGTTTTCAATATTTAAAACTCTTAAGTACTTGTTCAAGATATACATGTTTATTTCTTTTTAGTAATACTAACTAATTTATGTAATTTTGAGATTTTATTGCTTTTATAATTGTGTTTCTGCTATTCTATTTCAATTGAATTTTAAAAACACAGGTCTTTAATTTCTTTGAAACTTTAGAGAGATACTGTCATTTTTGAAAGTCAATGAAATAACCTCAAGTATATATATATTGTATAATATGATATATGAGTATATAAATAAGTACATATCATATATATGATATAAAATCAATAGTGTATGGGATTGTAGGGGAGATGGCTTACAGAAGTAAGAATTTCAGTCTCTCCTCTTATACTCAGATAAGACAGGTAGTATGTAGTATTGATTTTCCTTTTTTAATGTTAATAAGTCTATTTTAATGAGAGGAGCATCATTGGAGCCAGGGATGTATTGTTAGAGTAGCTTAGTGGTAGATCACTTTGCATGATTGAAGGCCCGGTCTGTTCTGAGCACCTCAAAAGAAAAACCTAAAACATCAGCTATTGATGGGCAGAAGTTAGGAGAGAAAGCAGTTTTAGAATTATTGTGTTTCTTTACAATTTTAATTTATTTACTTTAAACTGTAGTTTGTGGCTGGAGCAATAGTACAGTGGGCAGAACACTTGCCTTCATGTGGCCAACCCTGGTTTAAACCCTGGCGCTGTATATGGTCCCTACAAACCCTGCCAGGAGTGATCTTTGCGCACCGAGCCAGGAGTAAGCCCTGAGTATTACTGGACATAGCACCCCAACAAAAAAGTCTTCTGTGTGCATTCCGATGAAATTGAAATAATCTTGTTTGTGGATTTTTTTTTGTTGTTCGTGGATATTCTGTAATGAATGCATTTCTGCAAGTGATGATTCTTTTTTTAGTCATAGAAGAGGATGTTGTCAATAAAAACACCAGAGAAGCTAAAGAAATTGCAATTTATTTATAGTCTCCTTTATGATTTCTTTTTAAATTGTGCTTTGGGTTTTACTAACTTGTGAATTGTCTTACAGAAATTCTAAAAGTAATTGCGACCTTACTTGAAATTCTCCCCAGTGTCAAGAGAGCCTGGAAGTTCGCAGAGCCTTTCTTTCTGACATGATTAAGCTTTTTAATAATAGTAGAGAAAATAGAAGGTAAACAAGTTCAGTCAGCATTTATCTCTTGTTGAAGTCTAGTTTTAAATCAGCCTATTTTGTTCTAAGGAATACTGGGATCTGGAAGTAGACAGGCGTTAGGACACGTGCTTGCATGTGCTAGACTGAGTCTGACTCCCAGCTCCACATGGCCCCGGTCCAGTCCTTGTACCCTAAGTACCCATGTGGTAGTCGTGTCCCTGGCCCTGGGAAGGCGTGAATTGCATGGCATCCCCAGGGTCTTGCACTGACGCACCGGCCTGGTTGGCCAAGTAACACCCAGAGGGTCCTGTGCCTCGGAAGGCCAGTTGGGAGCACACTCCAAAAACTAACAAAATTAAACAAACAAACAAAAAAAAAGAAACGAAAAGGAAAGAAATAGTGTAAAACATTTCTACTAGGATGTTTTCCATTAATGTTATAGTACTAACTTGTCATCCAGTTCAGATGAGTTTTTAGTGGTCTTGAATCCATAGATTAGGATTTTGTTATTGTTGTTGTTTGCTTGTTTTCAGAGTAAAATAAATAGAATAAAGAATAGCTCTGAACACTCACTTTTGGAATTCTAAGTGATTTCATATTTTAAAGTGACCCTGCCGTCTTACTGTTCTCAGGAGCTTGCTGCAGTGCTCCGTGTGGCAGGACTGGATGCTTTCGCTCTGCTACTTTAACCCTCAGAACACAGATGAGCAAAAGATAACAGAAATGGTCTATGCCATATTCAGAATCCTGCTTTACCATGCAGTCAAATACGAGTGGGGCGGCTGGCGTGTCTGGGTAGACACCTTATCAATCACACACTCAAAGGTAAGTTTCTTTATGAACTGATTTGTTAGGATTTTTTTTTTTTTTCTTTCACACTGCTGAGGATCAAATCCAAGTCTCATGCATACAAGACGCTTTAACACTGATCCATGTATCTGGTTAGAATTTTAAAAGTCTATGATTTGAGTTTCCTTACCTGGAAAGAATTTATATAGTTAAAATCAAGGATAAAGGTACGATCTGAATGTAGTGAAACTAAAACCTATAAAAGAACATCACTAAGTAGAAACATAAAATAAAATATTCTCATATTAATATAAAATATTTTTCTATTGTGATTTATGTCTGTTTTCCTAATAAAGTGAAACTTTATGCCATAGAGCAAAGGCATTTATATTTTTATTTCGCCCCTCCTTAGAAACGTAGGACTTTCTGCTCTTTATGGTAGTGCAAAACCTTTTGAACACACGGTGGCGCTGTATATTCAGAGATAAGTTAATTTTAGTGTTTTCAGGGTGGTTGAATAAACAAGAGAACTAATGTTGCTATTTGCTTGTTTTTACTGGTTAAAAAATTGGTTTGGAAGAATATGCTAGTTTTCTTATTTTTTTGGCAGTTAAGTCAGAGTAGTTATTTATGTACAATTTTTGTTAACAACATTTATGAATTATTTTAGACATCTTTAGGCCACAAAAGGTATAAAGACAATAGTGAACTATCAGAATTAGAGTTCACATTCCACTGGCTTTGCTGCCATTGCTAATCCCTCCTTCCACCCCAGCTAACCATAATTTGGTGGTGTCATTATTACTGTGTCTTCTGTATGTTTTTCACAGATGTGTGTATCTATATACATACGTGTGTGCAAGAACACACATATGCACACAAACTCTAAACAAAAAATTGTACTTTCATGTTGGTACTTGAAATGGTATTACATCAAATGCATTTTTTGAAACTTGCTAATTTTATCATTGTTTAATATTAGGGCATTTGAACCATTTATTTCACTGTATCTCTGTCTTCCCGCTCATCATCGATTTGCTCGAGCGGGCACCAGTAACATCTCCATATGACCTGTCTCATTTCTGTCTTGTTATATTCTATACTATGACTACCAGTAGATAAATAATTTTGATAGAATTTTTGTAGATTTGGCATTTTCTCAGTATATATTCCTAGAAGTGCTGTTATTAACTTACAGTGCAATATTCAGTGTTACCAAAGCATGCACTTCTTTGCAAATTTGTACGTCAGTTTGCATTTTCCCCAGTGATACGCAAGTATTCATTGCTTCATATCAGTCCATCACTTGGGATAGTTGGGTTTCAAAACTTTGCAGATTTCCGGAGCTTTAAATGCTGCGCCTTGTAGACTAGAGAGAGAGTGCAGTGGCTAAGGTACTGTTCTTCGTGTGACCAACTGGAGTTCAGTCTCTGCCAGGACTGATCTGTGAGCTCAGAACCAGGAGTAATCCCTGAATGCTTCTGCTGTGGGCCAAAAAAATATTTTTAATAACGTTTTCTTAATTAGTATTTTGTTGTTTAATGGGTATTCTTATATGTTCTTGATTTTAGTCCTTTGAAAACCATATTGTTTATGAGTATTTTTGGCCACATGGTCAACATTTTAGCACCGCATGTCCTCTGTGCTCTGCCGGAGTAGCCCCCGACTCTGTCAGCTGTTGCCCAAAATTAAATTTTTTTTGGGGAGCCCACATTTTGCTGTGCTCTGGGTTTACTCCTGGCTCTGCACTCAGGATTCACTCCTGGCAGGCTCAGGGGACTATATGGGGTGCTGGGGGATCAAACGTGGGTCATCTGTGCGCAAGGCAAGCGCCCTACTTGCTGTACACCTCTTTGGCCCAGTACAATTTTAACGAAGCGCTGGAGTGTTAACACAGCGGGTAGGCGTTTTCGTGGCACGTGGCTGACCTGGCTTTGATCCTCGGCATCCCACGTGGTCCCCCTGAGCACCTCCAGGAGTAGTTCTTGAGTGCAGAGCCAGGAGTAACCCCTAAGCATAACCAGGTGTGACCCAAAGAAAAAAAAAAAAAAAAAACTAAACGCTTTATTGAAAGTTATTATTCTGGAATATTTTGCCATTCTATTATAATATATTATCATTTTCTGTGTAAGACATATTAAATAGGAGTGCATAAGTTTTTTTGGGGTTCACACTCAGGAGTGCTCAGGGGTTACTCCTAGCTCTGTACTCAGAAATTACTTCTGGCGCTGCTTAGGGGATCGCCATATGGGATGCTGGGGATTGAACCCGGGTTTGCCATGTGCAAGGCAAACGCCCTACCTGCTGTGCTATTGCTCGCCCCAGGATTGCATATATTTTATTTAAAATATTTGAATTGCTTTCAGTTTATTGGAACTTTCCTTAAGAATTAATTCTAGTCCTTTTTTAAATCCATGAAAATAAGGTATGTTATGGCATAGAATTTAAAATGACAGTTTAGAAAAGAACTGTTACAGTAGTAAAGTAGAAATGAATGTGATTTTATAAAATATCTTTTAGTCACTGTGTTTGAACTTATCAGTTTCAAACATAGGACCAGACCATTGGACTGACCTGTTTCTGTAAATAAACTTTAATTGAAATACTTGTTCTTGTTGTTGGGCTATACCTAGCAGTTCTCAGGGTTCTATGTTCAGGAGTCACCCCTAGTGGTACTTAGGAGATCATCTGTGGTGCCCAGAATTGAAATGGGGTTGGTTCCATGTAAGCAAGGGCCTTAACCAGCGTACTGTTTTTTTTTTTTTTTTTGCTTTTTTGGGTCACACCTGGCAATGCTCAGGGGTTACTCCTGGCTCTGCACTCAGGAATTACTCCTGGCGGTGCTCGGGGACCATATGGGATGCCGGGAATTGAACCCGGCCGGCATGGGCCGGCCTCGGCAAGGCAAACGCCCTACCCGCTGGGCTATCGCTCCGGTCCCAAATGGCTACTTTCTTTTTTTTTTTTTTTATTATTATTATTATTTTTTAAATTCTTTATTATACCACCGTGAGACATACAATTACAAAGGTGCAATTGGTTCTTGGTAATACAGTATTCCAGCACCCATCCCTCCACCAGTACCCCATTTCCACCACCAATGTACCCCACCCCTCCCAATCACCCCCCAGGCTGTCTTAATAGCCGATAGCCCTGCTTCCTCTCTTTCTATCTCTGCATCTCTCTCCCTCTTCTTTTACACATTGTGGCTAGCCCTGCAGATATTTATTTATTTATTTTTTCCACCTTTTCTCCTTTTTTTTAATTGAAGGATGCTCATGTAGAGTCCTGGCTCCACAGGGTTCCAACATGCACCCTCCACCCGAACCCATCTCCTATCACCAACGTCCCGCCCTCCCCCCTCCCGAATCCCAACCACCCGGCGGGCTCTATATGTCATCTCCTTCCTCTGTATATCTCCCTCTCAGCAAACCCTCCTGCTGTACGCGGAATGCAGTGTACCAAAAAACATCATTGTTTCACCACCCTAGTGGCCCGGCGCGCCGCTTGCGCGGCCGACCTGGGCTCGAACTGGTTTTGCTGGTCCTCTGGTCGTGGGACATTTTCCCAGCGTCCGGACAACGAAAATGGTGGCTAGTGTGATGGACGAGTCCCATCCGGCTGCTTCGGGACCCCCGGAGGCGACGGGCCCACTCCCAAAGCCCATCTGCCCTCCTCGGGGTTCCATAGTCAGCTGAGGCCCGGCGCGAGCCAGGCTCCCGCCTCCCGAGCCGTCTGCAAGACTCTGGATGCCGGGCCCGTCAGCGGCTCCTGGGCGGGAAACCGGGCTCGTCACGATGGAGGGGGAAGGGGTGACCACGCCTCCACCTGACGACTTCCCAGTGCTTCCCGCCTCTTGGAGCCGCCTACCTGGGCTCGAACCGGCTTTGCTGGTCCTCTGGTCGTGGGACACTTTCCCAGCCGTCTGGACAACGAAAATGGTGGCTAGTGTGGTGGACGAGTCCCATCCGGCTGCTTCCGGGACCCCCAGAGGCGACGGGCCCACTCCCAAAGCCCATCTGCCCTCCTCGGGGTTCCATAGTCAGCTGAGGCCCGGCGCGAGCCAGGCTTCCGCCTCCCGAAATGGCTACTTTCTTAAGGACAGAGTGACGATGTATACGCTATCACCCTTAAGCCTTACATGTGCCGCAGAAACGGCCCCCACCCCACCCCAGCTTTATTTATTTATTTTTTAGCTTTTGAGCCACGCCCTGTGATGCTCAGGCCTTGTTCTGGACTCTGTGTTCAGGCATCGAACCCTGGTTGTCTGTGTGCAAGGCAAGCATGCTACCTGCTGTACTATTTTTCTGGACCTTGTACAATATTTTCGTGTCTGTTTCAGTGTGACCTTTTTGCTTTCTTTCCCTGTTGCCTGTTTTCTACTTCCCAACAGATTATAAGGAAAACAGGGTTGAGTTTGGGCTCACGTACATTTGAGGTGAGTCTAGGTGAGAACTCTAAATTAGGGCAGTATACCAGGGCATGGTAGCTTGCTTCCTCTTTCCCTCCCTTTGCTGCTCTCGCTTTGTTAGTGGGGTTCTGCGGGTTTGGCTGCATTGCTTGTACCCTTGGTTGTAGTGTTTCATTAGTCTTTGCACATCTGGTTGTGATGCTCTCACACTTGATGTGGTCCTTGCTAGGGGTCAAGTGTGTTAATTGCGATGCTTCCAGTGTGTTGCAGTGTGGTAGCTGAGCTCTTGCACATTCAGTTCTGTTGCTTGGGTTACCCCTGCTGCAGTGCTTGAATATGTACACCTGGCTAGGTGCCGGAGAGCCCACTCTGTTGTAAATGGGTCCCAGATCTCACAGCTGCACGAAAGACTGCACGGGCATGTGAGAGACACCAAGAATCAAAAAATAGAACCAGGCAGTTTAGCTGCTAGCCATCCTGCGCTCCCCAATTGGACATTTCCAACCTTTCTAAATTGTGTGTTAATTTGTTACCTTTGTACATACGTTAGTTTATTTAAGTCTTTAGGAAATCAGTCGTTAGATGGATATGAACCTTTGAACAGTAATATTTAAAATTCTGCCTGAGCACCCTTGGAACCCAGGCGAGTTTCTCAGTCTGGGTGTGATGTCCTCTATCCCCGATTAGCCTTTGCAGGTGTTTTGTTTTCTTCTACAAAAACCAAAGCAGTGTAATGCCAGTAATGCCATAGAAAACCAAATAAATAGTAAGTAAAACAGTAAATTAAGTAGTGAGCTTTTTGAATATGTAGATATATTTCAGCTATCTTCATTTAAACCAAAATTTACACGTTTGCAAAGTATGAAATAGCATTCTTTTATTTTTTGTGTCGAAACACTTTCCAAAATACACATTAATAGCCAGTGAGTTTATTATTAGTTTGAAGTGCATTAATATTTGTATGTTTTCTTATTTTTACTTATTTCTATTATAAGTAGTTGTATCTGTTCTACTTAAATATTTTTGCTCTTAGTATTTGTGTTTTAGGCCACACCCAGTAGTGTTCTGGGTCGTTCCCAGCTATCTCTTTGGAGGTTATTCCCAGCTAAGGAACCAGGGTACGTCAACCCATTGAACCGTCTCTTTTGCATTAGATATCCAATTAAAATAAAGGATTTTGGCTGCCAAAGTGCTTTTTAAGATAGTATTCCAAGACCAATAAAGCTTGCTGAAGTTATAAGATATTTAGGGTTTATACTAGACTCTTAGCTTCCTGTAAAGAGAAGGGCTGGTTTAGGAGATAGTTCTGTTGCCTTTGAGTATTTATGGCAAAATATTTTAATTTTATGAAATTATTAGTTTCCAGTCCACTGTGTAATTAATGAAAAAAACAAGTACTTTGGTGGCAAAATAGCTATAGGTTTGGATTCCGGTTCAAATTGTGATTATTTGTATAATTGTAAATAGGCTTCTAACCATAACTATCAGTGTCTAATCTTAGACCTGGTCATGTGATAATATATATGTCCTTGAAACTAGGAACTGTTGAGTGAAATCACAGAAAACAGAATTAAGTGCTCAGTGACTACTTTTATTACAGTTTCATCATTCATTCTTTTCCTCATTCTTACTGTCAACATGCTTGTTCAGGCCCCAGTTTTTTCAGATATAATATAGATAGAAATTTTAACAATGAAGGGTGAATTACATCTACTATAACTGTGTAACGTAAAAGCAGAGGTTTACAGGGCAGAATTGTGAATATTATTTTTTTTTTTTTTTTTATATATATATATATATATATATATATATATTTTTTTTTTTTTCTTTTTGGGTCACAGCTGGCGACGCTCAGGGGTTACTCCTGGCTTTGCACTCAGGAATTACTCCTGGCGGTGCTCGGGGGACCGTATGGATACTGGGAATGGAACCCGGCCGGCACAGGCCGGCCAAGGGCAAGGCAAACGCCCTACCCTCTGGGCTATTGCTCGGTCCCAGAATTGTGAATATTTTATTTGTTTTGTTTTGTTTTGAATTTGTAATATATTGGTAAAGATTGTTGAGTTACTGAAAAATTTTTTTAAATGCAAACAATTGTTTTGAGGGGCTGGAGCGATACACAGTGGGGAGGGCATTTGCCTTGCACTTGGCCTACTCGGGTTCGATCCCCGGCATCCCATATGGTCCCCTGAGCACCGCCTCGAGTAATTCCTGAGTGCAGAGCCAGGAGAAACCCCTGAGCATCGCCGGGTGTGACCCAAAAAAGCAAAAAAAAAAAAAAATTGTTTTGAAGCTTTAAATGTTATGCATTTGATGCTTATTTTATTCTATTGCAACTGTCCACAATCTCAGTATTACAGATTTATATGGTTTTTGATAAAGAACTGGTGTGTTAAGAGCTAATGTTGCAGAATTGAATAGCTTTTGCGGAGTTGCATCAAGTTACACTCAGCTGCTATAAAAAGCAAAAGAGACTCAATTGCAATTTTATTGTCCAGTTTGATAGATTTCCTGCCACCTTTGTAGTAGGGAGGCTGTTTGTCACTGTATCCCTGTCCTCCAACAGCTGAAGCGGGCTTTATGAGCAGTAATGGACGCTCTTGTGGCGGAACTGCTCTGCTCTCCTGCTTTCAAATCCATGCCTTTTAGGAGTAACTTTTGTAATTTCATTTTCTTGGAATTTAGCAAGGTTTTTTTACTTATATGTTCCAGTTTGAACCACATCTTGAGGAATTCTATTTTCACTTGATATGCTAAAATATTTTTACTCTGTAAAATATAAAATTAGGAATTTAGAGTATTCTAAATGTATTATAACTTTAGATAATTTTTTGGTCTAATCCCAGTTTTACCCAAATGTGTGATAGCATACCCAACCCAGGACGCAGGGACAATTTTGAGACCAATAAGTAGCCTCGGGTATAGTTGGGGGAGGATACTTTCGGTTTGCTTAAAGGAGATAGATTTTCAGGGGTATTGAGTGTTTTTTTGTTTTTTTGCCTGTACAGTGGAGTGTGGGCCACACATATCAGAGCATCTGCTGGCACCTGTGTTGTCATAGGTTATCATAAGTAGTCATTGGTATTGTCGACAGGCAAGGACTTAACTTGCATTTAAAAACACAGTATTTAGACCAGCGCCAACTCAATGGGCATAGTGGATGCTTGCATTTAGGAGGCTGAGATTAGATCTTGGCATCATATGGCCCCTCTTCTGCCTTATGGCCCCTAAAAACTTCAGGGCTGTGGCTCAGAAATTAAAGAAAAAATTACAGTAGTAGTCCAGGAAGGTAGTTAAGGTGCTGTAGTGCGTGTTTTATATATGGAACCCTCCACCCCACTAGGTTTGAATCTTGCTACTGTTTCCTTGAGTGTTTGCTCCAAACACCCAAAGAAAAAAACCCTAAAGTATGAATAATTTTTCCCCAAGATGAATTTTGTTGAGTATCTTATCTGAAATATCTTAAGGTTTTCTTATTAACGTAAGTAATTTCATTACTTATTATGTAACTACATGGTTTAAGCATAAAAGTGTAATTTTATGTAAGAAAATGAGTCCATTAGATTTTTTTTTTTGCACCACCTAGTGGTGCCCAGAGCTTACTCCTGATCCTGCTCAGCGATCACACTTGGCAATGTTGATGGTTGGGGGAACATAGACCTTATTGGGGTTTGATCCAAGGTTAGCTGTAGGCAAGGCAACCCTGGCGCTATCTCTCTGGTCCTGAAAATCATCTGGTCTTAGCAGTATCACTGTATCACTGTCTTCCCGTTATTCATCAATTTGCTCGAGCAGGCACCAGTAACCTCTCCATACGTCCTGTCACATACTAGTGTAGTCTAAGGGCAACTGCTCGCTCCAGCAACATGAAGAGCCTAAAACCATTCCTTCAGGTCATGGGAATGAGGTCTGTAATTGTTATTGGTTTTTGGCATATCAAATACAACATGGGTAGCTTGCCAGGCTCTGCCGTGCGGGTGGGATACTCTTGTAGTAGCTTCTCATCACGTGCATTTATTGATGAATGGGGAAAGATCAGCTTTTCTGCTGGGTGGAGCTCTGACGAGCTGTGGAGTCCAGATGTTGAAAATGGCGGCCCTCATGGTGTGTGTGTGTGTGTGTGGGGGGAAGGGTCTTCTGGCTTCTTGCAAGGGTCTGCTGGGATGGCGGACCAGGGCTAGAACCTGCCTTCCCTCCTAGGCACCTCACGATCAGCTAGGCACAGGGAGAGCCGGTAGTAGCTCTACCCAATGTCTCTGAGTCTCTGGATCAGGCATACCTAGCGTTGGTGGTATAGTGGTGAGTCTTAGAAGAATTTTTTCTTAAATTATAAAATATAAAATTCTGGCACATCTATATGTTTGGATGTCTGACTTTTTGGTAGCCTTTAATAAAATGAAAAGCTACATAATTTTAAAGTAATTTCAGAATTAAGAATTGGCCAATTTTTATAGACTGCCATCATTTTATACTTAATTGATAAAGTATACTTTGACTTTGAATTTTTTTAGCTCTATATGTGCACATTGTGGGAAATCTGGAACTAAGTGTAAATGAATTTACATGAAAATAAGACTCACCCACCACCTAGTCACCTGTGTGTGGCACATTGGTTCATGTCTGTATAGTCTTTTAGTATGTATATATGATATGTATTATATATAATGCATTTATATATATTATATATTAATATGTTCATTTGTATCAGTTGTATTACTTATCTTCCGTTCATCGATTTGCTTGAGTGGGCACTAGTAACCTCTCCATACATACTGTCACATGCTAGTGTAGCCCAAGGGCATCTGCTTCCTCTAGGAACATGAAGAGCTTCAGACCATTCCTTCAGGTCATGGGAATGAGGTCTATAGTTGTTACTGATTTTTGGCATATCATATATGACACGGGTAGCTTGCCAGGCTCTGCTATGTGGGTGGGATACTCTCAGTAGTAGGCTCTCATCTTGTGAATTTACTGATGAACCACACGGGGAGAGATCGACTTTTCTCTTGGGTGGAGCTCTGACCGAGCTGTGGAGTCCGGATGTTGAAAATGACTGCCCTCATGGTATGGGGGTTCCTCTGGCTTCTTGCAAGGCTCTTGGGATGGCGGGCCAAGGCTGGAACCTACCTTCCCTCCCAGGCACCTCATGATCAGCTGAGCACAGGGAGAGCCGGCAGCAGCTCTGCCCCTTGTGTCTGAGTCCAATTAAATATAGAAACACAAAATAATGCTTTTTCCCTGTGATGTATACTGCAAAGTACAATAGGAAGGCAAACAGTCCAAGAATTAAGAGACATTTACTTGGGGGGGTCAGGTTGCCGGGCTGGAGCAGGTGTTGCATAGAGGAGATAGGATTTGATCACACGGTCCCCAAGCACTGCCAGGAGCAGCCCTGATCACAGTGAAGGGAGTAACCCTGAGTACACCGCTGTGACACCGTCCCATAACGAAGAAAAGTTTATTTTGTTTCAATAGCTTTCTTTTTTTAAGGGGGGGTGGGGGAGCAGATATATAATATATGAAAAAAACTTCAATATATACTATTTCTTAGTATATATAAAAGTTTATAATATACTATTTTTAAATAAAACATATCATGTTATTTTATACTAATGTTTTACTTAGTGATATATGAATTTTCATGGCCATGTATTACTAACTGTATATATAACATATTATGCAGTGAGTAAATTAAAGCTATAGCTTCGATGTAACTTCTGAATTGTGTCAAATCACTCTTAATTTTATATGACAGTTTCCAGTGCATATAATTGCAACATCACGCCTCTGAACAGTGTTCCCACTTCTTTCCACTGGAGCCTCAACACTCTCCTAACACCCCGCATCCTTGCCTGTTCTCCGCACTCGGTTGTATGACTCAGTTCTCCTGCTGCCTTTCTGTGGACATAGGAGAGGGATCACTCTGTGCCTACCTCATTCTTATGGCTCATTTCACTCAGCGTGATACTCCTTAGTTCTATCCATATTGTGGCAAGTTGCATGACTTTTGTTCTTCTTAGAGCTGCATGGTATTCCTTGTGTATATACACCTCAACCTCTTTTTATGTGTGTCTGGTGGGGCACACCCAGTTGTCCTGAGGGCTTACTTCTGTCTCTATCTGTGCTCAGGGATCACTCTGGCCCTCTTGGGGACCAAGTGGGGTACTGGGAATTGAACCAGGGTGGACCACATGCAAGGCAATTGCCCTACTCACTGTATTATTGCTTCAATCCTCCTCTTTTCCTTCCTCCTCCATCTTCTCGGCCTCCTCCTCCTCCTCTTTACACATCATTCACTCACTCACTCACTCACTCTCACTCACTCACTCACTCACTCACTCACTCACTCACTCATGCACTCACGCACTCACTCAGTGCTCCAGTCCTCTGAATCTCCACCCCCCCCCACCCCCAGCCCTGTTGTTTCTCAGGCAGGTTTTATACAGATGTTGTCCCTGTTTGGGTTCATTTTGGGGTGGATGTGTGTTTAGTAAAGATTAAAAAACCCTTTAAAACATTGAAACAACGTAGGAGTAGTTTAGTAGAGTTCATGAGTTCCATTCATCTGAAAACATTTATGCTAACAACAGCAGCATTAAATGCTTAGGAATGAATTTAATAGATGTTTAAAACGCTAACATACATAACCAGGAAAATTCAGGTTCTGGTAGGTCACTAGACGTGGACTGCAACTGACATTCATATCAGGATTCAGCACAACCACAAGTAAAAGCCCCAGTTTTCACTTTCTCTTTTTTTCTTTTGGGAGGGTCACATAATTAAATTATGTTTTAATTAGTAAATTTGAGTAACATGTTAATAGGAAAGGCAACAGAAATGTAATTATTAGCTCTGGAGTATCTTTAACTAGTAGTTTATGGAAGTGCTTTCCAAACATTGCAACCGATTATGGATTAGCTATCAACCAATTGTGAAGATTAATAGCTAGTCTTTTAGTTGGGTAATTTAGAACAATATCTGGTAATTAATTAGGAATTATCAGTAACAAATACCTTTAGGAAAAGGATTTGAAAGAAGATTACAACAGCGATACTCAATTGCCTTTTAGATTTTAAGTGTTGGGTTACATCAAAGAAAAGTATAGAGTAAGTCAACCAGAATTAAAAAAATCATTTTTAATATTTACACACACACACAAAGATTGTAAACTTTTTTATGCCTATGAAGGATAAAGTGCTATTTATTTGAGTTCCAACCTGTATTAATAGAAAAGGTGGTATTCCCTTTGGCACATTCGTAATGTATTTCATTAAAGTGTTTATTGCTTTTGAATCTTTTTGTTGATTTTGTTTTGGAACTACATCTGACAGTGCTCAGGGCTTACTCCTGGATCTGCGCTCAGGGATTGCTTGTTGCGGGATTCGGGGACTATATGGGGTGCTGAGAATCTAATCTGTATTGGCTGTCAATCCAGGGCAGCCCCCTTCCTGCTGTATTTTCTTTGGCCGTGTGAGACATAAATGCTGTGAAATTCAAAATGCCAGTGGGACTGTCATAGGCATTGTTGCAAGATAATTCTCCTTAGTGAGACCAGAAAAATATAAACTTTTTTGACATTAAAAATAGTACTGAAAAATTTTCCCACTAATGAGAGTTTTCCATTTAATTGGGTAAAAAACAAAGTTGCTGAATCGAGAGAGTAGTAATTTTTAAAACAAAATAGTATTTTTTTAAAAAGTACTGTTGAGGCCAGAGCGCTAGTCTAGGTGGTAGGGCGTCTGTCTGCCTTGCATGTGACTGACCTGGGTTCAATTTCTTGGCTTCCCATATGGTCCCCCAAACACCGACAGTAGTAATTCCTAAGTGCAGTAGTAATTCCTAAGTGCAGAGCCAGAAATAACCCCTGAGCATTGATGGGTGTGACCCAAAAAGCAAATCTATATATGTATATATATATATAATTAAAAGTATATTATTTAGCATAGTAAGTAAAACTTTCAGTATCTCATAAGTATGTGGAGCTGTTATAGTAGTGAGAATAATGATCCCTTTTTATCTCTGCGTAGGATGCATTACGAGGAGCTGGGTTTTTCTGCAGTTGAGATAACGTATTACCTAGCTTATAAAACCCTTCCCCTTGGTACATTTTTCCCGGTACAGGTCCTGGAGGACAGCAGAGTAACGTGTTCTCTGACCTTAGAGATGAAGCATAGGCTTGATAACTGCTTTTGTGGTTTTATGTCATGCGACCAGTGAGCCTTAACATCACCTACAGTTCTTCTGAGATATTTAGATTTTATTGCAAAAGTCTTTTTAAAAATATCATTTAGGACACAAAATACTGTGGAAATTATTTAATTGTTATATCCACCACAGATTTGAAATGCTACTAAGCATTATAGTTTCATGTTGTATGTTACATTCATTTGTAAACGTATATTTGAACTGATTGTGTGTTTTTCATTTAGGTCACTTTTGAGATACACAAAGAAAGTCTTGCCACTGAATTTCGAGAGCATCAAGGAAAAGTGGATGAGGAAGTAGAGCAGCGCCCTTCCAATCTGGTCCAAGCTGTGTCCGGCATTACCGTGGATGTTCATGCTTGGTAGCATCCCAGTCACCAGATACCAAGGATTCTCCTGTATCTTCTCACAGCACCAGAATTAGTGATGAAAACTCAAGTACTCAGAAGACAAGCTTCGGAGACTCTCCATCCAACATTGAGCCCCAAACTCACCGTCCATCCGACGAGGAAAGGAAAGTTGGGCAAGAAAATCAGGAGTCATTAGATGAGGTTTCCGTAGAAGAAACACACGGGAATGAGGCCGTGCATGCGGGTGGCTTGGAAGTGTCTTCTGCTCTAGAGGAAGCTGCGACTCTGCCGGCTAATGCTTTGAAAACTGCTGACAAAGATTTAGCGGCAGTCAGTGAAGTAACTGCTGCTGTCAGTTCTCCTTCAGAAGATGATGCTTCAGAGGTGCCAGAATTACTGGAGAAGTCTATTGTAGAGGAAGAAGAAGATGATGATTATGTGGAGCTGAAGGTGGAGAGCCCCACGGAGGTGATCAGCCTGCCCACAGAGCTCCACGACAGCAGTGAGTCACCAGCTGCCTCTGAAGCCAGGGAAAAGTTGGACATGTTCAGTCATGACCACGAATCACCAGGTCAAGAGGAAGAACCGGTAGGAAAGCAAACTGATGCCGACACACAAGGTTCTAAAGGTTCTGGAACCCTGACTGTGACGGCATCGGGATCCGCAGCCGGACTCTCTCTGCTTCTCAGACGGGACAGTCAGACACTGGCCAGTTGCTCGAGGAAGGGAAGCAAATGGCCAGGGAAGAAGCTCAACTAATAAGCGATTCTCACGCTAATAACTCTGAGTGTCCTACGCCTGAGCAGAGAATCGCTAAATTGGATGTTTCCAGTGTTGCTACCGATACGGAGAACCTGGAATTGAAGGCCAGTGTGAGTGCAGAGGCGGCGCCACCCGCAGCCCGTGCTTGAGGTGGCGATGAGTATTGTTTCCTGAGATGGAGTTACGTTGAGTTGGAATATAGCAGTGCTGAATGCTTACTCTTGTTGTAGAATTGGTTCTCATGCTATTTTGAGTCATATAAATATAATGAAGATAAAGTTTATATTCATTGTCTTTACTATAGGTTTGGATTATATGTATGTAATACAAATATACTGTAGGTTTGGAATATATATATATATATATATATATATATATATATATATATATATATATATATAGTTTTGGGGTCACACTTAGCAGTGCTCAGGATTTACTCCTGGCCCTGCACTCAGGAATCACTCCTAGCAGTACTCCAGGGACCACATGGGATACTAGGGATTGAACCTGGTTGGTCACATTCAAGGCTAGTGCCCTACCCTCTACTGAACTGTCTCTCCAGTCCCAGACTTGGATTTTAGTGTGAATTCATTAAATGGCAAATTTTATTATTAGTTTTACCATAGAATCCCCTCAAAGTTACATTTTCAAGTTGGGAGATTGGCATTATTATAGTTCACAAAGCAAACGTTGAAAATGCTTGCCTTTTATCTTTTATGTGGTAAGCTAGTCAAATAAAGGTAGCATAGTTGTTTTCAAGCAAAAGCTAGGGCTACTGTCTTGCAGACACCTTCTAATATATAATTTTAAGTACAGTGTCTATGGTTTTAAATTATTCCATGGGGTCTGTTTACTCTGTAAGAAAAGAGCCTTTGTGAGATCTAGAGACACAGATTTCTCCTTCCAGTGTCTCAGAGTGATTTATGAGACAATGGGTGCTTGCATATTGTCATCTCAGCATAGTCTGACTCTTTTGATCTCTATTTGTTCTGTGTTCTATGTCTTCATTTGTTTGTTCTTAATTCTGTTCAATTTATAATAGCTCTACCTCTACCCTTTATTGCTAATTTAAAGCATTAAGGACTCCGTGGTTCTTCCTAAAGTGCTATCTCAGCTGGTAGTAATGCTAACATAGTTTCAAGATAATTGCTTTGGAATGTGGCACTTCATCACTTTTGATAACTTGCTTTAAGTGTGTTAAAGTCATCATATTATTATTTCTCATTAATTATTTTGTCTGATTCTTAATATCTTTGCATGAGATTGTCCATTGTACTTACATGGACACTATTATTTTCTGTATTAGTAATCTCCTTTAAAGTTACTTTGTTACTTTTCAATTTTTTCCCACTAGATGTCCAGGCAACAGGAACGGCCAGTGCAAGGGATAGCAGCAGATGCAGTTCATGGACAGAGGAGGGATTCCAGGTCTACTGTGTTTCGTATTCCCGAGTTCAAGTGGTCTCAGATGCATCAGCGTTTACTCACAGATTTGCTGTTTTCAATAGAAACAGATATACAGATGTGGAGAAGGTCAGTGTCTGTGTTTATTACCAAGGATGTGTGTAAACTTTAGTATTTGCTATTGTAGATATTTATATAGTTAACATTTTGTAATTTTAGAAATTGGTGAGAAAGTAGAGCAGATATTTTTGTGGTAGGGTATTTTTTATTATTTTTAAAGGTAGTTGACCATTTATTTATTTAATTGTTCATTCATTCAGCCATCCATTTATTTATCCATCTGCTTATTCATTCATTCATTCATTCATTCGCTTTTTGGGGTCACACCCAGTGATGCTCAGGGGTTACTCCTGCCTCTTTGCTCAGGAATTACTCCTGGCACTGCATGGAGGACCTTATGGGATGCAGGGGATCGAACCCGGGTCAGCCACATGCAAGGCAAATGCCCTACCATTTGGACTACCATTCCGGCCCCTTATTTTTAAGTTAAATTAAATGCTCTTTATTTTTTACAAATGAGAGCCTTCCCTATCTGGATTATAAGAAGTCAAAAATCAGATTTTTTCCTTGAAAAAATATGCTGAAGGTTTTCTGTAGAATACTTCTATAATGTGCCTAGATATTTGACATTGACTTACTGTTAATAGCAATAGAAAAATATAAGTGTTTTAATATTAAAAAATAGTATTTCAAATTATCCTACTGTGTGTAATTTGTGATTTAAAGTTGTACAATTTATTATTTTGTTTAAACTGTTTCATGGTATTACCTAAGTATAGATGTGTAGAAAGTTGCTGTTTTATAGCACTTTGAGTAGCGTTTGCCTCTCCTTTCTTGCCATTACCTCTCAATTTTATTCACAGTTAAGTTTAATTTTGCCTTTTTGTGTGAAGTGAATAGCGTTTGTTTGAGGCCAGTGAAGGGCCGGCAGTACCTGCTGATGTGGAATGGTCTTCTTTCGAGGAAGCGGACCCCTGCGAATGCCACTGCGTCGTCTTTCCACAGCTTTCAGATGAAGCAAAACCGTCTTCTTAACCTCCCTCCCCTCAAGCACGCAGACTGTGATTTCCTTTCTTTAACTTTATCAGTAAACATCATTTATCTTTGGACAGCCATTCAACAAAGACAGTTATGGACTTCGTGAATAGCAGTGATAATGTCATCTTTGTACACAACACAATTCATCTCATCTCTCAAGTGATGGACAATATGGTCATGGCTTGTGGGGGTATACTGCCATTGCTTTCAGCTGCTACCTCGGCTACAGTAAGGACTTATCTACTATATAAAATTGGTGTGAGAAAATGACTATTAAGCATTCGTATTGATTAAAACCCGAATGTGGTGGTAATGTGCATCATAGGTGCTATCAATCAAAAGTAATAGGGTCTTCCACAGTTACCCGAAAAGAACCTTAGAATCTGTTCCAGGAACGAAAGCACTACAAAAGACAATGATTTCTTAGGGTTGAGTCAGTCAGTGACAAATATGATTGATAGTATTTAACTTAATGTTTCCATTGCCTTTTAAGAAGGTTTGATAAGGAATTCATCATCCTTTTTTGTTTTTATTTCACCTGAGAGTTGAACTATATTTTTTGATTCTGGATTTCTGTAAAATTGAGGAATTTGGGGAATGTTTCGTAAATTTTGGTTTTTATCAATATGTAGATGTAAATGTTGGACTTTATTCTTTCAGCACGAGTTGGAGAATATTGAACCCACTCAAGGCCTTTCAGTCGAAGCTTCTGTGACATTTTTGCAGAGGCTAATCAGTCTTGTGGATGTACTTATATTTGCAAGTTCTCTTGGCTTTACCGAAATTGAAGCTGAAAAAAAATATGTCGTCTGGAGGAATTTTACGACAGTGTCTTCGACTAGGTAGATCGAAAATTATTTTTATCCTGTTGCTAGAAAAAAGTGTACCCGTTTCAGGACTCAAAGGGAAGTTTCCCAAGACCATCGTGTTCATCTTCTGAGACTGCATGAATGAATGAATGTAGATTACTCGAGGCATTAAGTTCTAAAGTAAAGCAAACCAGAGGGGATACTGCTTTCATGGGTCTTAGGCATCCAGGCTAAGAGGAGGAGGGTGTCACATGCATGGAAGGGATGACGTCTTCTTAGAGAGTCAACGGTAACTTTCTCAGGGAGTGGACGTATACCTGGATGATCGCTCCCACACTGCGTTCTTCGATCTCCTTAGAGGGATTCATGATACTTTTTTGATTTGAAAGTTCCTCTCCCTCTTAGGGAGTCACAGTCTCTTCTGTTAGGGGAAGGATAAAGGGATTAAGAGAAGATAAAAGCTTCTGTTTAACCTTGTGGGTTTCATTGCTCTTCATCTCAGATCTGTAGCTGCTAACCATTTGATGGTGGAGCTTAAAGTCCCACATCAATTTGAAGTTTTATTAGTTTTGGTTTTGGTTTTTGGTCACACCCAGCTTTGATCAGAGCTAGAGCTTATTCCTGGCTCTGTGCTCAGAGCTCTTTCCTGGAGCGGCTTGGGGGACAAGGTGGACATGGGTTGGCCGTGTATAAGGCCAGTGTCTTGCCCTCTGTATCATCACTCCGGCCCCAGTTCTGACCTGACTTTTTCTCTGTCAAATATTCAGGTATTTTGAGTGCTACTGATTTATTTGGGAATTGAGAAGATTAAATGTTTTTGAAGCAATTTGTAGTCAGTTGTGCACCCTCTGATTAATTGTTAAGAATCAGTACTCAAGTAGCATGGTAACTCTGTGGTTGTGGGTCCTTTAGAGAGGTCAATTTTGATGTTGACCATCACCTGTTTTTCTGTTTATTAAAATTAAGCAATTTTAATAGGTGTAAGAGGAGATCTGTAGGATCTGGGAATTGACTTAATGGCTTAATACTCAGCTTATGAATTCGAACCTTGGTGCTATACTGCTGCTGGGATCCCAGTGAGAAAGGGCCTTCTTCAAAGATGTTTCAGTGATTCAGTATGTGCCCAGGGCAAGTGTGTGGTTCTGAACTGGATTTCTGGTTCTACACCTGTACTGAGGTGATCCTGAGCACCCCTTGATCTGGTGATTGTGATGTGGAAAAATTAAAGTACAAAAAAAAACCTCCTAGAGTACACCCTGTACCTATTGCTTATAAATGTTATAAATATGCTCCCTGTCTCCACTGATATTATGCTGTGATGGTATAATAAAACTGTTCAGGCTTCCAGTTCAGCCATTTTATTCGGAAATGAAAATGCAGGTCATTGTTATTGGTTCATGGCAATGTCATTTCCTTTGTACTGTCCCCACCATTCTGCCGTTTTTCACATTTTTTGTTTTGCCCTACCACATCGCTTCAGCAGAAACTAAGAAACCATAGTATATTTTTTCTCAGGGATGTGTGGCATGATTTGGATCATACCTCTTTGGTACTGAGGCTGGTTCCTGGCTTTGGGCTCAGAGATCAGTCTAGGTGAGTCCTAGGGAACCATACGCAGTGCCGGAATTGAACCAGGTCAACCATGTGTGAGAGAACAGCCTTAATCCCGGTACTGTCTGTCTGGCCCACTTGGCTATTGGGATTCCTGGATTGATACCTTTTTAGCTGTGGTCTCTAGCAGGGTCACCAGCAAAGATGAAAAACAGTAGATGATAAAATCCAGGGGCATTTTAGGAGCTTGCTGCAGATCATCTGTTTTGAATAGAATTGTATTTTTTTTTTATCAGTTCCATATTATTATCTGTGTACACACACACACACACACACACACACACACACTTTTTTTTCTTGCTTAATTCTGTCTTTAAAATAATTTACAGTGTGCGCAGTGGCAGTAAGAAACTGCTTAGAGTGTCAGCAGCATTCCCAACTAAAAAAGTAAAGGAGATGTAGTAAAGGCCAGAAAATAATACACAGCCTGATTCCCATGGGGAAATCTGCAGCAAAGGTAAGCATACAGAATGATTAATTAGAGTACTCTTATTTTACTGTCGAAATAGAAGTTCATTGTGCATTTCCACATGAGTTAAATAAATCTGACAGAAGTCCCAGCATAGTTATTGTTGTCTGTGAACAGCATTTAAATATTTGTGTTTATGTGGCAAAGCTTTTCTCAGATGTTGACTTTTCTTGAATCTGTGCTACCTTTTCCTTCAAATGTGTCAGTTTGCATTCATGTACTTGATGAGCTAGCACGAGTTTGTTTTTCCCTGCCTGGCTGCCTTTAACACCCACGCCTCGGGCTTACTCCCTAATCCCACTGTTCAGAATTAGAGAGGAGGAAGTAGGAAAAATAAACTAAAAAAACCAATGATTGAAGCTTTGCTTATCTGATTCTTGGAATGATTTAAAAAAAAATTATCTTTCTAATGCTGTGTGTTTATGTGTACATATGTGTATCTGTTTATACAATTTCTTTGGTCTTGTAGAGTCCAGTGGACATTGTAACTGGTGGTATATCGCCAATTAGAGATCTTGACAGACTTCTACAAGATATGGATATTAATCGGCTTAGAGCGGTTGTTTTCAGAGACATAGTAAGTTGTATTTCTTCCACATACTGTCTTAGTTTATAATAAACATCTTCTGTGATCCAGACTACCGATAATGAAAGTGTTAGTGAAGTCTAAAAGAAGTATGAAGGTGCGTGTTGAAATAATGCATGTGTTGTTTTGAATTTTTTAAAAATGAAATTTTTTACTGGGTTTATATATATATATATATATATATATATATATATATATATATATATACACACACACACACATAAAGACCTACTAAAACAAAAAATATATATGAGTGATTTTCATTTAGAAACTAAAATTTCTATAAGAAAATAGAAAGTTGAAAGTAGAAATCATTTATAATTCTAATCAGGATTTATCCTTAGTTAATATGTATGAAAATGTGTTCTGTAAGTATTGGGTACTCTTTATTCGTAGACTGTTTTAGAGGGGGAGCCATACCCAGTGATGCTCAGGGTTTACTCTTGGCTCTGCACTCAGGAATTACTTCTGGCTGTGCTCAGGGCACCACATGGGGTGCTGGTGATCGAACCCTGGTTGGCCACATGCAAAGCAAACACTCCACCTGCTGTACTATCACTCTGGCCCCTATTCATAGACTTAAAAACAACATAAACTTTCTAGTCTCAGCAAGATACAGCTGAGCACTTGAGCACTTGCTTTGCATGTGTGAGACCCTCTGTGTAATCTCTAGCACTGCAAATAAATAGATAAATAACTCAGAACTTTCTCATCTTTATTTTATATTTTCTCCCTTCTCTGATGTTTTAGTTCTTTTGACTTCTTCATAAGTTTCTATAGTGAAACCAACTTTTTTTTTGGGTATCTGGTATCGCTGGTACCAGTCCACTGGTATCTGGACTGACTCTTGGATCCATGCTCAGGGATCAGTGTTGGCTGGTACTTATATTGGGTACCAGCATTGATCCCAGGTTGGCCATGTGTTAGGAAAACACCCTACATGCTGTACTATTGCTTGGGCTCCAAATGTTGTTTGTTCAAAACACACTAACTGTGGTTCATTTTTGAACCAAATGTTACCTCTTTCGTCTCTCTACAATTTTTTCTCCCTTTCTCTCTTTAGTCTCTTTCTTCTTTCACCCTCTCTCCTTTCCTTTCATCTTCTGGTTGCTCCCAATTTTCTAATCAGTTACTATGAATGATATTTGAATACAGAATTAGAATATCATGTCTGCTATGTCATCTTGAAAGTAACTACCACTTAAATTTTTTTTTGCAATTATAGAATTGTGCATATAAAGTTAAGTAATTATGCAATAACCTTACAGGCGTTTTAAAGGCAAGTTAAGACTGTGTTCCTCAAACTGTATTACAGAATTAAGAAGAAAAAGAAAATAATGTAAAACGGTGATTTAAAGAAATTTTTATCTCAGGTTAAGAACTGAGGCTTTTAATCTCTCTGATTTGAGTTCAGGCTTTGCTGTTTCACTTATTCTTTGCCCTTATGTAAATTATTTAATGTGTGTAGGCTTCATGTTGTTTAAACGAGTCAGTGTGTTTATGTGAAGTACATGGTACCTGATTCACAATGAGTATTCAGTAAATGACAACTACAATTGAAAGCAGATCTGTTGCAGGAGTTGTTTAAGTTTAAAGATGTCGTGGATATTATTAAAATTTTTAGTTTTTCCTTTGGGTACTGTGGTTTACAAACTGTCATTGGTATAATTTCATACATGAGCTACTCCAGGCGACACCTGCCATTCAAGTGTCTGCTTCCTCTCCCTGCTCTTCCAGGCTCCTCACCTGCCTGCCTCCCTGTGGTGTTTCCTACTGAAGACAAGTTCTCAGTTCTTGTCGCCCTTTTCACATTTTTTTTTATGTCCCTGTTAGGCTTTTTCATATCTCTGGGGTATTTTTTTGTTTGGGCAGAATCACACATCTACTCTAAACTTCTAATGGCTATATAAGGATTGAGTAATCATAACATTTATTAAAATTTTGAAAGTTCAGATCAAATTATTTGCTTACATTTTTAAGTCTTGATATCATTAATTATTATAATGGGAGAATTTTGTGTCGGAGGAACCCTGGCATGATTAAATGAGGGCAAGTGGACATTGTTTTTTATCAAGGTAATAGTCTTGCATTTGAAACTAACTGCCATTATCTTCTTGCCAGCTTAAAAGTGAACACCTCAGTGGTCAGAGTGCATGGTGCTTTCCTTACATGCAGCTGACCCAGGCTCAATCCCGGCATCCCATATGGTGCCCCCAGTTCTGGTAGGAGTGATCCCTGAATGCAGAACCAGGAGTAGGCCCTGAACACAGCTGGTTGTGATCTAAACACCAAAAAAACAAAAATACCAAAAAAAAAAAGTTATCTAGGAATCAGCAAATGTGGCAAAAGAATTACATAAAGAAAACTGTATGTCATTACTAAAGAAATTTAAAAAAAGAAGCAAGTAAATGGAAAGACATCCTTAGTCCATGAATTGGAAAGATTATCATTGTCAAAATGACTGTCTGAGAAAAAAAGCACTGTATGTTTCAACACAATCTCCATAAAAGTGCCCATGACATTTTTATAGAGATCAAGCACTATGAAAATTTATATGGAGTAATACAATCTTAGGGGAAAATATGGGAGACATCTTCTTGACCTTATATTATATTTCAAAGGTATAGTAATCAGAACAGTTTGGCAGTGAACTAAAGAACAGTGGGATAGAATTGAGAGCTCAGAGATGGAGCCTCTAGTATAATAGCTAATCTTCAACAAAGAAATGGAACAAGGAAAGCCTGTGGGGAAAACTAGTCAATCACACATGGGAAAATAAACTCAGACCCCTATCTCATACGGTGCAAAAAAGTCAATTCATAATGGACTCAGTACCATAATCTCAGGCCTACATTCATAAGTTATATTTGGAAAACAGGCAGAACCAAACATGACATTGATTCTAGTGGTATCGTCAGTGATTCAATACAACTTGCCAAGCTAATGGAAGCAAAGATAAACAAATATGACTACATCATATTGAGCTTTTGCATTACAAAAGAAACATTGACAACACTAAAAAGACAACCCACAGACTGGGAAAATATTTGCTTCCACACCCATCTAACAGAGGGTTAATTTCCCCTTTAGATAAAGCACTGATCAGCCCTATCAAAAATGGGGATAAGAGATTAATGTTGCATGCAGCTGATTGGGGATTGATCCTGGCATTCTACATGACCCCCCATCCCTGCCTCGAGTAATGCCTGAGTAAGAGCCAGGAGCATCACTGGGTGTGGCCCCAGCCCCTGCCCCCATATCTAATCTGTTCTTGGATTAATTTTTTTGTTAGACATATCTAAAGATTTATGGACATGTTTTATATTTAAATATTTTCAGCTATAAAGGTAAAAAAAGTTATGTAATATTGGCATGATCAATTACTTTTATTTTTCCCCAGGAGGATAGCAAGCAAGCTCAGTTTTTAGCCTTGGCAGTTGTATATTTTATCTCTGTTCTGATGGTCTCGAGTACAGAGATATTTTGGAACCCCAAAATGAAAGGTGTACCCAGGAAACTGGTAGTGAAAGTGGAAATTTATCTCTCACTGGTAAGTTACCATGTTTTGTTCACTGATATCCAAAATGTTACCTACTTAAAAGATTGATCCTTGATCCTTGATCCTTGATCCTTGATCCTTGAATTTGAATCTATGTAAAAAATGAAAGCATATGTTATTTTTTTAAAAAAAATTGCTAAATATTTTGAGTCCCATATCAAATATAGCTGTTGTAGTTGGGAGGTATCTATTCTATAATGTAGCCATCTATTTAAAATGCTATGGAGGAAGAATTATGTTTTTTCTGACGTAGAGGGAGGATTTTTTGAACCCGGAAGTGCTTGGGACGCTGCTTCTGGCACTCTGCTTGGGAATCACTCCTAGAACGCTCAGGGGGCCTCCGTAGCACGAGGATTGAACCAGGATTGACTTCATGCAGGCCACATTGCTTTAATCCCAGTGCTCTCTCTATCCCAGAAAATGTTATTTTTTAAGTTTTATTTTAGTTTTGGAATTTTGGCCACACCCAGTGGTATTCAGAGCTTATTTTTTTCTGTATGCTCAGGGATCACTCCTGAAGGTGTTGGGGGCCCGTATGTGCTGCTGTGAATCTATCTGAGGTCAACTGCCTGCACGCCAAGCCCCTTAAACCCTGTGCTCTCTCTCCAGCCCCAGAAAGTGCTATTCTGTACAGAATAAAATATTCAGCATTTTTGTTTATCTCAGCATTTGTTTTGAAGAGTAAGTCTCTCAGGATCAGAGAAATAGCTCAGCGGCTTGGAGCACATGCTTTGCACACAGGAGGTGTGGGTTCAATCCCCTGCAGTGCATTATCTCCTGAACACCACCAGGAGTGACATACCAGTTGGATATACCGGTTAGAGAAGCAACTTTGACTGGTTACAGAAGTGGTTGCTACCCAATAAGGGGATTCCAAGCCACAGAGAGAGACAGGACCCTTTCTAATGCAAGATGTTCCCCCAAAACAAAACAAAGAAATAAACAGTGAATATTCTCTTTTAAGAAACAGAGTCCTGCCCCGTGAGGTGTTGCAGGTGTGGCTGTGGTGCCCGGCTGCGCCGGCAGGTGGCAGACAGGAGACAGGCTAGTCTCCCAGAGCTCTGCCCCATGGCTCCTGGATGGTTGATGGTCTGACATAGAAAAATACTGGGCCACTGGGCCCTGGGGATGAACCCAGAGCCATAGCAGAGCCTGGCAAGCTACCCATGGTGTATTTGATATGCCAAAAACAGTAACAGTAATGGACCTCATTCCCGAACGAATGGAGATGTTACAGGCGCATGCTTGAGCAAATCCATGAACAATGGGAAGACAAGTGACAAGTGACAAGAGACAGACTGGTTGAAAACTGGAGAGATAGTTTAGTAGCTTAAGTGCTTTCCTTGCCCATAAATGAGTATTTTTTGACCTCAGTGCCACATATGGTCCCCTAAATCCTACTAGGAGTGATCTCTGAGTGTAGAGCAAGGGAGTAAGCCCTAGTACAGAGGAAACACACCGAGTGTGTTCCCAAGCAAACAGAACCCCACAACATTTTCTATAGTGATAAAAGTGTTGAGTGCCAGAGTGATTGTACCGGGGCAGTACGTTTACCTAGCGCACTGTGAACCCAGCTTCTGTTGTTAACCAGGTTCTATCCTGGCATCACGTATGGTCCCTGAAAAACTGACCAGAGTGATTCCTGAGTCCAGAGCCAGGACTAAGCCCTGACCAGAGTAGGTAGGACCCCAAAACAAACTAGGCACCAGAGTAATAGAAGTGACTTTTGGTTATAGGTATACCGGTTAGAGAAACAACTTTGACTGTGGTTACAGAAGTAATTCTACCCAATAACGGGATTTATTTATTCAATAATAATTATTTATCAGGTACTTATATATATTCATGAACAAATCAGAAAAATGCCTATCTTTATAGAGATAGTGGTGACAGAAAATAAGGATATAATTAAGTGTATAGTATTTTAGATGTAAGGCTTAAGGAAATAAAAATATTTTATAGGAAAAGTATCAGGAAAGACTAGTACAAATGGGTGACTGTTACCTTAAAATAACAAGTAATTATTAGAATTTTTTTATTATAAGTGTTAAATTATGTTCTTAAATAATCCTTAGGATTCTGCCATGAAACTTCAGACTGTAAAGAAAAAACCCATGTTTGGTTGCATACTGCTGTGTAACATATTACTGCAGAGTATAGTAGCTAATTTCCTTGGCTGTTTTAGGCCTTTTGTTTTTTTTTGCTTTTTTGGGTCACACCCGGTGAAGCTCAGGGGTTACTTCTGACTCTGCACTCAGGAATTACTCCTGGCGGTGCTCAGGGGACCATATGGGATGCCGGGATGGAACCTGGGCCAGCACTGGCCCGCCGCGCGCAAGGCAAACGCCCTACCTGCTGTGCTATTGCTCCGGCCCCTGTTTTAGTCCTTTTATCATGATTTCACTTGGACAGGTCACAGTTGGATGATTGATCCCTGGTCCAGATAATGTTTACTGGACTTGAAATGTCTGAGGTGCCTTTTCTATTCATGTGTCTAGTGCCTCAGCTCTGATGGTTTCAAGAGTCTAGGGCTGACACGATTCAGCTGGGCTTTCATGTCTGGAGATGGCGCACTGCTTCCAGTTGAATTCCCTGATTTTCATTTGTCACTGAGGAGAGACTCGCAGACATGGGGCAGAGCTGCTACTGGCTCTCCCTGTGCCCAGCCGCTCACGAGGCGCCCAGGAGGGATGGCGGGTTCTAGCCCTGGCCCGCCACCCCAGCAGAGCCTTGCAACAAGCCAGACTGACCCCCACTCCATGAGGGCTGCCATTTTCCACATCCGGACTTCTCTCTCATAAGAACTCCACCCAGCAGACCAGCCTATCACAGCCTGGCTCGCAAGGCCGCTTACGGCCGTGTGGTTCATCAATAAATGCTGGACTTAGAGATGTTTACAAGAGTATGCTACCTGCACGGCAGAGCCTGGCAAGCTACCCGTGTTGTATATGATATGCCAAATACCAGTAACAATTATAGACCTTATTCCGGAATGGATTGTGGCTCTTTATGTTCCTGGAGCAAGCAGATGCCCTTGGGCTCTACTAGCATGAGACAGGACATATGGAGATGTTACTGGTGCCCACTCGAAGCAAATCGATGATGAACGGGAAGACAGACAGATTGAGGAGGGCCTGCCTCAGTGTTTTCATAGGATCACTCTGCATGTTTCTTTCGTTCAGTAGCTAGATTGGCATCAGGGATGTTCATGTGTTTTCCAGGAAGCACAAACTGCTAGATCTTCTTAAAACTTGACCACGAAACCGTCACAGCTATTACTTCTGTCACGCTCAGTTGGATTAAAAGAAATATTTTAGGAAAAGTCAAGTCCGTCCCAGATTCAAGGACTTTTCACAGTGATGAATAGCCAGAAGTAAGGGCCCGTACCAATAGGAAATCTAATGTTTTAGTCTAGCATAACCAGTTAGGGGACACTCAGGCAAGAGGTGAATTTGGGATGAACTCAGATGAATGGTAGAGAACTAGTGCAAATCATTCAGATTCTACACAGAATTTGATGTTAGATGAAATAGTATCTGTATGTGTAACAAGCAGAAGGTAGTCTACGCTGACTTCAGATGCAGTTGGGTAGACCAATAGAAAAGTGCTTTTATGGAAATATAGATGCAGTTTCGACCTCGTAAGTGTTCACTCTATAAGAGAAGGCATAGACAGGCAAATCAGTGTAACATGAGATTTTATTTTTGGATGTAGTTGAGCTAAGAGCACTATGGGTGGGTTCATTACAGATGGGATGAGAACGTATTACTCAGCCCCTCTAGTTTAAGAAAGCAGAGATGGGCTTGGAAAATTGTACATAGGGCAGGGCCCTTGCCTTGCATGCTCCTGGCTTGGGTGTGATCCCTAGCTCCCCATGTGGGCTTCCAAGCAGTGAGCTCAGAGCCAGGAGTTAGTCCTGAGCACTGCTGGGTGTGGCCCAAAAACTAGAAGGGAAAAAAAGGGGTGAAGAAAGTGAACAAGGAACATCCATTATAGCATAGATGAAATACAAGAAAGCATGGCGTCCTGTAAAGCTCACACCTGCCCCCCAACACCCTCCAGATCATCACGTGGAAGGTACTAATCAGTTGTCGCTGTGTCAGAGCCTTTTGGGACTGAGAACTGACCAGTGGATATAGCAAAATGGTTTTTGGTGTCCATTAAATTCAGGAAATAGAGCATTTCGTTTGGGATGGAGTGAATAAAGAAATGAGAAAAAGAGGGAATGCTTTATTAGAGTCATTGAATTACTCACGCATGTTGGAGGAGTGGCAAATTTTCTAGCAGTAGTATCCATGTTTAAGGTTTGTGGATTACTGCCTAAAGAATTGCCAATCTATAAGGGCACAGAAACCAAAATATTACCCTTCAGTAGATAACAATTTGCAGTTGTAAATTATGATCACTGTCTTCCCGCTCATCATCGATTTGCTCGAGCAGGCACCAGTAACATGTCCATATGTCCTGTCTCATGCTAGTAGAGCCTAAGGGCACCTGCTTGTAAATTATGATATATTGTAAATATATGATGATAGGAGCAGTAGGAGGTAAAATTGAAAATCTAAGTATTAGGCATTTGTAACATGTTTGTGGGCACAAGTATGTCATAGGTATTGGAGATGAAATGTTAATACAAACTCGTTTCCCTGATGAAATTTATCCAAGGATCTTATCCTAAGAATTTCAAATATTTGTTTTGTTTTGGTACTGGGGACAATACCACGCTTTTGGCAATAGGTGTTAGTACTGGTTGCATGGGGAATCTAATGTTCTATTTGTGTTTCGCTTTTGTTTTCTGGCTCAGATGTAGAGAACACACCAGCGCCTGTCAGCACAGCCACTGCAGCGTCCCGCAGAGGAATCCGAGTGCGCGTCAGCCTCTGCTCCGAGGAGGGACTCGGGCATCGGGAAGAAACAGCGTCCGGAGGCCGAGTGGGCGCAGCTCCCGTGCCATTGCAGGCCCGGATGCAGTCAGTGAGGTGCTTTCCACGCTCTCTCTAGAAGTCAATAAATCTCAGGAATCCAAAACGGATGCAGGGACTGAGTTGGATAACAAGGCTGCGCCATCAGTTCCCGCCTCCAAAACGGTCCAACGTGAAGGACATCCTCCGCAGCCTGGTGAACATGCCAGCAGATGGAGTCTCGGTGGGTCCTGCCCTCCCGCCACCCTCCTGCCTCGGCACGCTCACTGATCTGTCTGCAGAGCAGCCCGTGCACTTCAGGTCTTTTGACAGGTAACGGAAATAGGCTTTTTACAAATAACGAAAAATTAAAGGGGAAATCGAAGTTTGGTTTTTAACTGTTAAAGCATGCAGTTGCAGTATTAAATGGCTGTTTCATTTATTATGTTGGGCTTTTTGACCACACGTGGCTATACTCAGGGCTTATTCCTGGCTCATGATCACTCCTGGTGGTGCTCAGAGGATCACATGTGATACCGTGGATTGAACCCTGGTCTGCTGCCTTACCTGCTGTATGGTCACTCCAGCCCAAATGGGCGTTTCAGTCTAGTTTATAAAAATTATAAAACTGTGGTGAGTGATACAGGGTGCCTTCATGTACCTGGCCCCTATTTTATCATTAACCGTCATGAGCCTTTATGACTAGAGGCCTGGAACCACAGTGGGCATGGCTTTGTGGGTCCTCGTGCCTAAGACCTTCAAGCATTGCTCCTCGGACTCAACCAGTCGGGCCCAGTTGGTGGAGTATCACCAGAGCTGGTCCCTGCAACAATAAATTCTCCCCAGTTTCACTAAGTATCTCCATAATGTCTTTTTATAGTGGAAGACTTAAGGTTAGAATTACATGTTACTTGTGTGTGGTATGAGACTCTTTCCATCTAGAAGAACACTTTTTCAGTATTTTCTTGAAATTAATGATCTAGGTGTTTCAGAAGATAATTTTGTTGTGTAGAACATCCTGGGCCAGAGAGATAATTCGTAGGTAAGGCACTTGTCTTGCACACTGCCCCCTGGGTTCTATCCCCTGGCTTCCCATATGGTCCCCAGAGGACCGCCAAGGGAATGATTCCTGAGTGCAGAGCCAGGGAGTAATCCCTGAGCACCTCTGGTGTGACCCGAACCCAACCCAACCAAACCATCCCTCAATCAGGACTAGATTTATTTGAATGCATTGCTGGCAGGAATATAACAAGTGACACTATTTCTTCTTGCTTTAGTCTAACAAGTGGTATATGATGTTATCTCATTTCTCATAGTGTTTGTTCGGTTCATTTTCTAGGTTCTCTAGGTTTCTAATTTGCTATTTTATTCTTGTTCAACGATATTGTAATGTCATGTATTGCCATCAAATGCATTCACTCATCTGTCTTGAATTCTCTTTACTCAATGCATTATTATGTATTGATATAGATATAGATATTTCACTGTATCATTGTCTTCCTGTTGTTCATCGATTTGCTCGAGCAGGCACCAGTAACATCTCCAAACATCCTGTCACAAGCAAGTATAGCCCAAAGGCATCTGCTTGCTCCAGGGACAGGAAGAGCCTCAAACCATTCTTCAGGTCATGGAATTGAGGTCCATAATTGTTACTAGTTTTTGGCATAACAAATAAATAAAACACGGGTAGCTTGCCAGGCTCTGCTGTGTAGGTGGTATCTCTCCAATATATGATTGCTTAATCTTTGATAACAAAAATGTTAAGTGGATGTCTATTTTGTGGTGCTGCTCCAGTTGTTCCTTGGTTGCGCCTAGTTTATTTCCTGACTTTCTCTTGTCACGTCTTCATCAGAACCTTCCACCCTTGCAGTTTATTGCCTTGCTTCTCTCTCCTTTATTTCCTCCCATCTTCTAGTTTTCTACTTCAGAATTTCTGTGGGTTGGCATATTAGACAACCAAGCTAATTAAACTTGTTTATGATAATTAAGGTGTTTGGAAAATAACACAAGAATATAATTTTTTAAGTATTTTATTATACCACCGTGAGATATACAAATAAAAAAGATATACAATTGAAAAGTTCATATTTGGGTTTTGGTCATACAGTGTTCCAGCACCCGTCCCTCCACCAGTGCCCATCTCCCACCACCAACGCCCCGGTTCCCTCCCCCTTCCCCAGCCCACCTCCATGGCAGGTTCTTTATTTCTTTCCCTTTCTCTCTCTTTCTCTTTTCCTTCCCTTCCAGACTATGGATTACAGAACATACATTTAAAGGTTGTCATGTGTATCCTTTTGCCTCTATTTAATGCTAAGTTCTAGGTTGGCATTAGTACCCTCGACAATTATTAGCACACTGTTCCATTTTCTGTCTTACCTAACCTCTGACTCCCACACGTTTGAGGTAATTTCCACCTTTGACAAGACCTCCTGATATATGTTTCACTTGACCTTGGATATTGGTATCATAATATGTGCATATATATTTATGCCATGCAAATAAATGCAGTCATTCTGTATCTGTCTCTCTCCCTCTGGCTAATTTCGCTCAACATAATCTTCTCCATGTCCATCCATTTATAGGCAAATTTTATAACTTCATTTTTCCTAACAGCTGCATAGTATTCCATTGTGTAGATGTACCAAAGCTTCTTTATCCAGTCATCGATTTTCGGGCACTCTGGTTGCTTCCAGATTCTGGCTATTGTGAATAATGCTGCTATGAACATAAAAGTAGGGATGGTGTTTCCGCTGCGTATTTTTGGTTTCCCAGAGTAGATTCCCAGGAGTGGTATGGCTGGGTCAAATGGGAGTTCAATTTCTAGTCTTTGGAGGAAAGTCCATGTTGTTTTCAGAAAGGCTGTACCAGCCGGCATTCCCACCAACAATGGATGAGTGTCCCCTTTTCCCCACATCCACGCCAGCACACAAGAATATAATTTAATAAGGCTCTTTATGCTATTATCTTGTCCCTTTTAAGGTCATAGTTAGGCTAAGTCTTGGTAATAGGTAGACAAGTCCCAATCCTATGTAAATAACTATTAGCACATCTATAATGTAACATTACAGATATAGTTTCTGCTATTTGTATTTGTTTTCTCTAATATTAGATATGTGTTATACATTTGTATTGTTTTATAACAGTATTTGTCATGTTACATTACCATATTTTGGCATTTCTTTCTTTATCAGTAGGGTAGAAATTAAATTTTCTGTTTCTCTGGTGCCTTCAGAGTGTAGGTTATAAAGTTATTTAGGAGAAACCAAGCTTAGAAAATATATTTAAGTGTACTGAAGTAGATAACAAAGGGCACTTCTGATAATTGGATTTTCCTCATTTTTGATGGCACTTGCCTTATGACAGGCTTACTTCAAGTTTCCCCGTCTTTTTCTTAGCAAGAGACACCTTTTGATAAACTGTTTTCATGTAGCTGTAGACCAGTGGAATATCTTTGGGAATTTCAAAGCATCCCTCTGATCATGTATTTATCTCTGGAATGCTGTGTCAGAAATCACAACTCTCCTCATATCTTCAGAATTATCAACTTCCAAGCAATAGCTGGAGAGTTTAGAGTAACAGCTACATAAGTGGAACCTTGCTGAAAGCTGCCAGGGTGTGGGCCTTTGTGGACGGCAAGGTGTTTGTGTTCATTCCCATGCCAGAATTCTGCCTCTTATCTAATTTGAAGATCCTCTCTGGTGATTAGAGAATGCCAGGGATTTATCTTGATAAAGTTCAAGGGCTTGTCTGGCTTTTCCACTCCATTCTTAGGGACTAAATGCTAGGCTTAAAATGCTCTTTTCTTCTTTAGTGAACAATTTGCATGTTAAATAAATAGCATTTTTCTGAAAGTGTGATATTTGAAACTGATAAAATTTTGAAATAAAACTTCTGAACTTTGGTGATCTAGAAGAAATTTTTGCTGGTTTTTGTTAAGAAATGAAAAGGAAGCTTACAAAATCTCTCCCTACTTCCGATTATAGTCAACAGTGCTTTAGAAAAAAGTACTTTTTATAATTTGCAAAAGGGGGTTAATAATATTTAGTACTCGTGTGTTTTTGTAAATGTCAAAAGATTACTAATATATTTCTTTTGTATAGCACCCCAAAAATCTAAATACTTAATGTAGTGAGTTTGTTAAGGAAAAAACTATAATATGTAAAAATTTATACTTACACCATTTGTTTTATAATTGAAAGTTTGAAAAGATTGTGTACATAACTGAAAGACATGTCTATTTTCTTTTTTATGCCAGTTGTTTTTTTTTTTTTTTTTTGTTAAAAATGGTGATATATTAAGATTAAGAGTCTCATGCTCTACTGACTGAGCTAGCCAGACAGTTTATTAAAAATGAAAGTAATTGTTTTCTAAATGTTAACCAGGTTTTAGTTTTTCTATTAAATAGAAACTTAAACTGTAGTCTGAGAATGATTCCAGAGTTGTTCTTGTCACGTTTCATGACATCTCAGCAATCAAGTTTTTGTGAAATGCAGGTTTCTTTTTTTTTTTTTTTTTTGCTTTTTTGGGTCACACCCGGCGATGCTCAGGGGTTACTCCTGGCTCTGCACTCAGGAATTACTCCTGGCGGTGCTTGGGGGACCATATGGGATGCCGGGGATCGAACCCAGGCCGGCATGCCAGCCCCGTGCAAGGCCAACGCCCTACCCGCTGGGCTATCGCTCTGGCCCAATGCAGGTTTCATTTTCCTTGTTCCAAAGCATATTATAAAATCATGAAATACTTAAATACTTAGTCTTAGAATCATCAGTTTTGAGTAGTGGTAAATTTAAATTTTTTAGATTTTGGCCAGGGAGGATGAATATTTTGACCATGCCTGGTTTGGGCAAGTTGTTTACCTCTTTCAGTTTCCTTGTTTAGTTTAAAAGTAGACTGTTAAGAGAATTGAGTTACTAGTTATTGCATATTGTCAGTACATAATCATATAATTATAAAGTTGTAAGTGGGATTACATAATAATGCAAAGAATAATGCCTTTGAACTTTGACTTGGGGTGTTTGAGACGTCTCAAAGCCTTTGAGCAAGACTTTCAAAGGTAGCAAGAAACGTTTCTGACAGCCGAGATTAAGAGGAAGGCATCTTGACAGAGGAATAGTGAAAACAAGGCTTGGTGTCATGAAATCTAAACAATGGACTTCAACAGTAGGAACCATAAAGACTGTTGACACATGTACAGAATGTTGGATTCACTTCTTATAGGAAGCTCTACTTCAGATAGATCAAGAATAGAAGCATGCAAGTAATCCTGGATAAAATATGGTAGCTGAGCACAGTTAAGGAATGGGTTTTATTCATGATTGAAAGCATTAATGACAGTAGTTTAAAAGATTATTAATAAAGGGCTGACGTGGTAGCTCCACAGACTGAACACATTTTGCAGTGGGAAGTCTGGATTCTGTTTCCAGCGCTGCACGTCTTGGAGCCTTCCAGGTGGAGCCCCCCAAATCATACATACACACTCACCAAGATAAGAAGTAATTCAATCTCTTTTATCTTTTGTTTTTCCATCCACACCCAGCATTGGTAAGAGGTTACTGCTGTCTTTGCAATCTAGAATCATTCCCTACAGTGCTAGGTCAAGGTCAGCTGTGTGCTAGGCAAACACACTGTTTGCTGTACTACCAATCCAGTCCCTCAAGTTATTTTTAAAATTTCTTTTTGGGCCCCTACTTGGTGATGGTGGTTTTCCTAGGAAAGTGCCGTGATGGGGATGGTTCTGGGGCCTCGCACATACTTTCAGCGTGTGCCTTAACCCCCAGCTCAAGGTAAACTTTTAAGAATAAATAATTTCATTTTTTGCTTTATGGGCCACACTCGATGATGCTCCATAGTTACTCTTGGCTCTGCACTCCGCAGTTACTCCTGGAAGTGCTCTGGCGACCATATGGGATGCTGGAGATTGAAGCTGGGTTTGTTGCAGGCAAAGGCAAATTTCCTGCCCACTGTAATATTGGCTTGGCCCAGTTTTTAATTTTTTATTTTGTGTTTTTTTTCTAATTTTTTTAATTTTTTTAAATTTTTATTTATTTTTTGCTTTTTTGGGTCACACCCGGCAATGCTCAGGGGTTACTCCTGGCTTTTCACTCAGGAATTACTCCTGGTGGTGCTCGGGGACCATATGGGACACCGGGATCGAACCCTGGCCGCACAGGCTGGCGCCGTGCAAGGCAAACGCCCTACCCGCTGGGCTATTGCTCTGGCCCTAATTTTTTAATTTTTTAACAAAATTGTTCATGATAATTTGCGATAGACTCAGTATTCCCTCCACCATTACAAGGTGCACTTCTTCTAACCATGCCATCTTGGAGAAGTAGAGACTTATAGAACATCTCTGGAACATTTTTAGCTGCTTTCCAATGTCTGCTGAATAGTTCTAACAGCTTTCTAATAGTTTTATTATAAAAAATTTAAAATATAAAGAGAAGTTGAAAGAATTGCACAGTTAAATCTGACTCATCACTGACATTCTGCCATTAGTCTTTTATTTGATTGCTTTCATCATACTGATGATGCATGTATGTCCACTTATGGAGCAGTCAGTTAATCTCATTTTGGGGATGTATTTCCTTGTAAGTTTCAATGTCAGTTCAGCTTCGGTCTTAAGTCTTTTAGCATGAAGATCTCTAAAGGTCAGTACAGCTTTCTAAGATACAGCATAAAGCCAAGCAAAGGCACACGTCTAAGTATATCATTGTAATTTTGGCGAATTCAAGGTATCATTTCTTTCATTTTTATTTTGTGTTTCGTGTCTCATTTGGAGAAGCTGTGTTAGGGTGCCCCTGGCCCAGAACTTGGGGTTTGCTCCTGTCAGCGCATGGGGTAAATCGTGTTGTGCACCGAATCCTTGTCTCCCAAGCCTGGAGAGAATCAGTCGCAGAGGTTCCCTCACGCTTCCCAGCCCGGCCCTCTCCTCTCGGAGGCAAATGTTGTTTTGAGTTTTCACTACCATATGTGATGTTCGCCCTGCCTGGGTTTTTATGTAAAAAGACATGCAGAGCTTGAGTTGTTCTGCAGAAGGCCTCTGTCTGTCCTCATAATGCTTTGGAGCTTCAGCCATGTGGTCTCTATCCGTAGATTTTTAAAAAATTTCACAAATTAGTATGCTCATAGGGTACTGCCATAGTTTTGTTTATTTTGGGGGGTAATTTTGGTTCCTCACAATTAAATTAAGACTTTCTGGACATTGATACAGACATCATTTGTGGACTTAAGTTATCTTGGGCAGGCTCTTCTGGGGTGGCCTGCCATCCCAGCAGAGCCTCACAACAGGCCAGACCACCCTCCCCTACTCCATGGGGCCTGCCATTTTCCACATCCGGACTTCCCTCTCATCACAACTCCACCCAGCAGACCAGACTATCACAGCCCGGATCATCAACAGCCACCCTGCAGCAGTTTTTTTTTCAATCCGCCCAGGTATGCTGAACCAGAGACTCTCAGACATGGGGCAGAGCTGCTCCCTGTTCTCCCTGTGCCCAGCTGCTCGGGAGGCGCCTGGGAAGCATGGCGGGTTCCTAGCCCTGGCCTGCCACGCCAGCAGAGCCTCACAACAAGCCAGACCACCCTCCCCTACTCCATGGGGCCCACCAGTTTCCACATCCGGACTTCCCTCTCTTCACAACTCCACCCAGCAGACCAGACTATCACAGCCCGGCTCACGTGGCTGCTAGCGGTCACGCGGTTCATCAATAAATGCTTTATTTAGAGGTGACTACAACAGTATGCCACCCGCATGGCAAGCCTGGCAAGCTGCTCGTGTAGTATTTGATATGCCAAATACCAGTAACATTTATATTAGGTCATTCCCATGACCTAATATAATGGTTTGAGGCTCTTTATGTTCCTGGAGCAAGCGGATGCCTTTCGGTTCTACTAGCATGAGACAGGACATATGGAGATATTACTGGTGCCTGCTCTAGCAAATAGATGATTAACGGGAAGATAGTGATAGTGATAGTGATAGTGGAGTTATCTTGGGGATAATTCTTAAGAGTGTAAGTGCTCAGTTCATATTTCTTAAGCTTCAGTGTCAGAAAAAAACAGTTCAACTTTGTTTTCTATTGTTCTGTCATATGAGCAAACTGGATCTTATTTGCTTCATTTTTTGTGTATAAATGTGAAGGAAAACCCTTCGTCTTTCTCCTTCCCTCTTATCACCCAAATAGATTGGTATGTCATAAGTAACTTAAAGGGCTTTTTGAAAAACAATTTGTGAATTTCTTACCTAGAGTAAAAATACGCAAATAAAAATTTGTGTTGTCATCTGAGTGTACCACCAGCAGCTCATGTGTGTGTGTGTGTACATACACACACACACACACACACACACTGACAAAGGTCATAGCCACTCCCCCCTAAAGTCAATATTCTTCATCTGATGTAAGCTATCAGGATTAAAGCGCCCCGTTTTGGATTGAGGGCTCAGGTGGCTGTTGCTTCTATTTTTTAGTGTATAGTTAACATTGGCAGTCACCCTTATAATGATGTGACACCAGCTACCCCCAAGTACATTGAATAAGCCATGCCTAGCACAGGAGAACTTGATTTAATTGGCAACAGTGTTTGCTGTCACGTGATAGTCACTGAAGTAAAACGGAACCTATTTCACTTTGTGTTATCTTTTGATATAACAAAATGTATTTTTAAAGTACCAGAATTACATAATTTCTGATTTGAAATATATTTGCTGGGACCAAGTATCTAGATAACTATTTAGAAACAGTATTTTAAAGCTGTTAAGGGAATACTCGAACCTTGCAGTTACGATATTGTCAACAAAAGATGTGATTAAATAAATTGAATGTTGAAGACTTTAGGCTTATGGTTAACACCAGGTAATTAAAAGTAAGCACTGCAGTGGGAGTGTACTATATATCAGCTGTCTTTTTTACCTCATTAACTGGATTTTTATATGTTTATGGAGCTTACTTCTATTAAAAAGTGCCTTTTAACTTACAGCTAATAAGGTCCTTAAGTTACTATTTTGGTGTAAAGTATTACACTTTAATTAAAATTGGTATACCATAAATACCTGTGCTTTAACAATACACAATAGTACAAATTGGTGCTTTTGTGAATAGCTTTTATTCTTTTGCATTGTCTTCCCTCTGTAATATTACAAAAGACAGACTTTGGGGGGTTTGTTGCAGGACACTTAAAAGCCTAGGCCTCTGCATCTGCCCTGGATTGCCTCCTGCAGGTCACTTCATAGATAGGGGGTAGTCTAAATGTGGCAGTCTTATCTGACCACGTATTCTATACTGGCTGGTATAAATATTCTCTCAGGCTACCACAATCATCGTGGGACTGGCTAGATCTTACCAGCATATTTGCCTGGCCACGTTGGATCTCTAAGTAATTAGACCAGAGAGAAATGCTGTTTGCCTCCAAGCAAGCAAGCATGGCTCCCTGATAACTCAAAAGGCAACTAAAATACAAAACTATCGTGGAAGTAGAGGAGACTCTTGTGAAGGCTTAGAGAAATATTTAACTGGCATTAGTATAGTCTTGGGTACAGAGATGTGCCAGCTCAGAAACCCCTTCTCTACCCTATAAAGGCATTTCCAGACAGATCTTGGCTCAAGACATTAGGTGAGGTGCTGGGAGAAATTACCTGAGGGCATTTGATCGTCCTGCCAGGGAAGTTACATTTAGCTTATAGCTCCTCCCAGCTCTGCTAAGAGGCTTTGAATTAGCTCTGGGTCCTTGTAAACAGCCAGATGGTCTCCTGAAGTTGCTGTATTTCTATAGAGCTGTTTTTCCTGTTTTCATCTCTAGATAGCCCAGCCCAGAATGGGCTGGGCTGGGGAGTTTGGGCGGATTTCTAGCTATAAAATAAGCTGAAAGAAAAAAGAATCCCCTTCTTTTTTTCCCCTTTTGCCATTTGGTCTTCCCTTGGCATTTTGCTTCTCCGTCCTCTTCATTCTCTGTTGGGCCTCAACATGTGGTGGCAGCCATCTTGGCTTACACCTGGCTGGGGCCTAGCTGGGAACCCAGAGTCCGGAGGATTTCCCTGCTCTTGGATTGCATATTGGAACCTGTGATAGTAAAGCCCTTTTAAAAACTGCATCGGATTTCTGAGTCTTCATCCGCTCCCGCCGGCTTCGGAGGTAGAAGGGAACTCGCCTTCCTGGCACTGTCGGGGACCCCGGCGGTGTCCCCGACAGGGTTAGAAGAGAACCGTGGGTTAAACATATTAAGAAATTATTTATATTGGTCATTTTAAAAAGCGGTATGAGGGCCTGGAGCCATAGTCCAGCAGGTAGGGCTGCATGCCACCTACCGGGTTCGATCCCCCTGCATCTGATGTGTTCCTTCCGAGCACTGCCAGGAGTAATCCCTGAGCAAAGAGCCAGGAGTAACCCCCTGAGCATTGCTGGGTTATCCAAAAAAGCAAAAACAAAAACAAAATAAATGAAAAGCCATATGAGAATTCTTAGGTTTTATGATTTCAAATCAGTGTATTTAAATCCTTGAAAAAACATGTTGAGTTTTCTGCTTCAATTCTGAGGTTAACAAAAAGTTAATTACTTTTCCACTTGAGTGCCAAAATTTCTTTGTATGTACCTTTGGTAATATTTTAAGTTGAATAATTGAAGATGACCCCCAATTAAAAACACTATCTGGTCAGTATTACTGTGCAGATAAGTGTGTACAGCATAGAAGAAATTCCTTTTTGAGAAAGTATTCCAAATTTTAGGTGTAGATAGAGGTAAAGTTGATAGAGATTAAAAAAGGTTCTGAAATTCACCTGAATCTATTCCATAATCCCAAAGGACTTTGCATCTTAAAACAATTTATTTCTTTCTTATAGAAGTGTCATCATTGCAACCAAAAAATCAACCGGTCTTACCTTCTGTGCCTTCGACCAGTGTGTCTTCGAATGCCGTCAGTGTGGTTTCTTCAGTAGACTCCGCCCAGGCCTCAGAGGTGGGCGGAGACTCGCCGGGTGAGTTAGTTATAACGGAATTTCAGCAAGAAAGTTTCTAGATTCTATTTTAATAAAGCTTGGGAGTTTTTATGAAGTTTTGGTAGGCACACTGCAATCATTGTGCTTTTAATTTTTCTGTTGATTAATTCTTATGAAAACACTGAATGATAAGAAATAAATCAAGGGTTTTAATATTTTCTCCATATAAACCTAGTATTGTATGACAGATTGGACTCTTCTGGTTGGGTGGATGAACGCATGAATAACCGAATAGATTGAAATGACATTTCTCAACCCGCGCACATGCATGTGGAGGGTCACAAGTGTAGCTTGCATTAATGGGGTGCCTGGGACACAGTAGGGAACCAGAGAGTGAGGTGGGGTCACAGGAGGGAAACAGCGCTGGAGAAAGCTCGAGGAGCTCTGCATTAAAGTGCTGTTTTCCTTTCACAGCTCTTGAGAATATGTATATAGACACGCATATGGTGGTTAATATAAGAAATATTAATTTATTATAATTGTGTGCTGCCATGGATTTTACCCAGGACCTCAAGATAGTAGTTTCTATGATATTAACTCTTTCTACCTGGCTATCAGTTATCAAAAACATGTGCAATATCTGAGAGCTTACTCTTTTGTAGTTTTCTGTTTTAGAGATTCGGTTTGATTTTTTTTTTGTGTGTGTGTGTGTGTGTGTGTGTGTGTGTGTGTGTGTGTGTGTGTGTGTGTTTGGCATTTTGGGTTATACCCGGCAATACTCAAGGGTTGCTCCTGTCTCTGCACTCAGGAATTACTCCTGGCGGTGCTGGAGGGACCATATAGGATGCTGGGGATTGAATCCGGTTGGCCGCATACAAGCCAACACCCTACCTGTTGAACTATCCCGCTGCCCCTGTTTTAGACCTTTGGAAAGGGGCGCTGCCTTTAAGTATAAAATCATTCTTTATTTTTGGAGGGGGTCACACCCGGTGACGCTCAGGAGTAACTCCCGGCAGTCGCGGAGGTTCCCTCATGCTTCCCAGCCCTGGCCCTTTCCTCTCGAGGCAAACGCTGTTTTGAGTTTTCACTACCATATGTTATGTTTGCCCTGTCTGGTTTTTATGTAAAAAGACATGCTGAGCTTGAGTTGTTCTGTAGAAGGCCTCTGTCTGTCTGTCTGTCTGTCTGTCTGTCTGTCTGTCTGTCTGTCTGTCTGTCTGTCTGTCTGTCTACCTGTCTATTTTTTTTGTGGAGAGGCGAGGGTTGTTTTTATTTTAGAGTTACACTTGGTTGTGCTTAGGGGTTATTCCTGGCTCCTGTGCTCAGGGACCAAGTGGTACCAGGACTTGAAATAGGTGACGCCTCATGCTAGGCAAGTGCCTTACATCCTCCGTTATCTCTCTGGCTGTGTGTGTCTGTTTTTGATGTTGCAGGAGCAGATATGCTACTTTTTGTTATATAAGATTTCATCTAAGAGACTTATCTTCGCTCACTCAATTAAGTCTCATTGAGTCGCTTTTACTGGACGTGTAGATTAGCCTACCCTGAATTTGTCCAGAATAACTAGGGAGAAGGGATCAAAAGTAGGTTGAAGGGGTTAAAAATATACCGTATTTGGGGATTAAATATTGGCATTTGTTTTAATGTTACTTTATTGTAATTGACATTATTTATTCATACCCTTAGGGACTTTAAATAAACAATTGGCTGTTTCCAGGATAGATACTGTACAGATGATCTATTGGCATTTTTCTTTTTGTTCTTCTGAATGTCTGGAGAACTGTTCATTTACAGGAGCCTCCTTATCAGTGTATGGATAAGAAAAAGATAAGTCAGCATCATTCTACATGTTAGAAATAGCTTCTGTATTTAGATACGCATTATCATTTTGTTGAAATGTTTTACATTAAATTAACTTAAAATGGTAAATCTACCATAAACTCATGATTTTTATATGAGTTGATGAAAATACAGAATGTATTTGGGAATTACATTTTCTCTCAGGCAGAAATGAAGGACAATCTAGAATAAAATTATGGATATACTTAGTTTTTTGGTGACTCTTATTTTCTCTAATTATTTCTAGTTTATCTTTGATCGTAAAACATCTTGGGATTTAAAAATAGTACCTTGTAAAGATCTCTTTCTGTTATTCTGTCAGATGTAGGAAGTGGCATTATTTCTACGGGAGTCTCAGGTTGTTGCTGTTCTTCATGGAGCCACCAGTGCTTTGTCAGCTTTTCCTGGTACATTTCAGGTCATCTGAATTAAGGTCTCTCAGCATAGTCAGAACTGTGTTTTCTTTCATTAGTGTGTAAGGCTTTGTACTTTTTCTCAAGGTGCAGATTTTACTTTTAAGTAGGTGTGATGTTATGAATTCCTTTTTACCAACTTGAACAAAATTTAAGAAAAATGTCCAATAGTTTGTTTGGAAAAAAAATCTTATATCTAAATAAAGCTCATCTTTAATAATTACCATGGAGGCGGGCAGGGATAGCACAGGAAGTAGCGGGTTTGCATTGCTTTCTGTTGACCCCAGTTTGATCCCTAACACCGCATGTGGACCCCTGAGTATAGAGCCAGGAGTAGGCCGTAGTCGGCAACGTGCTCTTCCCTTCTCATGTCCCCAGTCAAAACACCAAGAGGGAAAAAAACCTCCCCCTTTAAAACCAAACCAAACCGAACAAAACACCATACCCCAAGCCCAAACCCCAAAGTAAGGACTACCATTAGGGGTAGGGAAATGGCTCAAAATTTCTAGTTTTGCTCCTTGGCACATGGTGGTCCGTCAAGCAATACTGTGAGAGCCCCTAAGAATAAGTAGATAAAATAGATTCTTAAAGAAAACCTCTTAGAAATACTTAACCACGGCTAATAGTAGTAAGGAGATAATCAATTTGAAAGTTTATATTGCTGGCAAGAATTTAGAGAATTGCAGATGTCATTACTTGGCTATATTAAAACTGTCATCTCTTAGCACTTCACTGATGGTTGTGTAGGAATGGATGGAAGTACTGAATCTTCCTCTATGAAATGCCACATAATAGAAAGTAATCACATTTTTTAAGTATTTTATTATACCACCGTGAGATACACAATCACAAAGATACACACTTAAAACGTTCATACCTGGGTTTTGGTCATACACTGTTCAAGCACCCATCCCTCCACCAGTGCCCATCTCCCACCACCAACTACCCAGTTCCCTCCCACCTTCCCCAGCCCGCCTCCATGGCAGGTTCCCCCATTTCTCTCTCTCTCTCTCTCTCTCCTCTCTCTCTCTCTCTCTCTCTCTCTCTCTCTCTCCCTCCCTCCCTCCCCTTCCTTCCCCTCAAGACTATGGACTACAGAACATACATTAAAGGGTTGTCATGTGTATTCTTTTGCCTGTATTTAATGCTCAGTTCTAGGTTGGCACTAGTACCCTCGACAATTGTCAGCACACTGTTCCATTTTCTGTCCTACCCAGCCTCTGACTCCCACACGTTTCGACAATTTCCACACTTGACAAGACCTCCTGATACAAGGTCATGTTTCACTTGACCTTGGATATTGGCATCACAATATGCACATATATATCTATGCCGTGCAAATAAATGCAGTCATTCTGTATCTGTCTCTCTCCTTCTGGCTAACTTCACTCAACATAATCTCCATGTCCATCCATTTATAGGCAAATTTTATAACTTCGTTTTTCCTAACAGATGCATAGTATTCCATTGTGTAGATGTACCAAAGCTTCTTTATCCAGTCATTGATTCTAGGGCACTCTGGTTGTTTCCAAATTCTGGCTATTGTGAATAATGCTGCTATGAACGTAAAAAGTAAGGATGGTGTTTCCGCTGCGTATTTTGGCTTCCCAGAGTATATTCCTAGGAGTGAATATACTCTGGGTATGACTGGGTCAAATGGGAGTTCAATTTCTAGTCTTTGGAGGAATGTCCATATTGTTTTCCAGAAAGGCTGTACGAGCCGGCATTCCCACTAACAATGGATGAGTATCCCCTTTTCCCCCACATCCACGCCAGCACTTGTTGTTCTTGCTCTTTTGAATATATGCCAGTCTCTGTGGAAGTAGTCACATTTTTTACTTCACTTTATGTACCTTTTGCGTTTAATTTTATTGCTAAAACATCAGGCTGGAGCGACAGAGATGTAAGGGAATTTGCCTTTCGCAAAACTTGCCCAATTTTGATCCTTGGTACTGCGTTGAGTCCCTGAGCACTGCCAAGAGTGATTCCTTGAATGTAGTGCCAGGAATAAACCCTAAGCACTTCTGAATGGGGCCCACAAATGATCAAAAAATGCAGAAAGGGAGAAATCAGGTTTTCTCCTCTTCTTGGAGCACCTTGCTGAGCATCCGAGGTGGTCCTGAGGATCTCTGGATATGGCACTGCTCGTCCCTGTGCACTGCCCACTCAGTGCTGGGGCCCAGCTGTCTGCAGTGGGTGTCCCCTATATGCAATTTGGCAAACTCACCATAAGGAAATAAGGTGCCTTAGCTTCATTTATGAATTTGTACCTATTGCTTCAGGATGAATCACTTTTTGTTTGCTGGAGTTTTTACTTACGATTAGCTCTCAGGAGAATTAGACTGAGAAAAATGTCAACAGTAATGGTTTCAGTAAAAGAAATGATGAACAAGTGGAAGGAAATATTTTGTGGCAAAGTTTATTCACTTTAAAATAAGCTTCTTATAAAAGGAATATGCTCATTCGGAGGAGGCAGGTTCAGTAATTACTGGGAGGTTATAGAATGTTTCAGTGCCTTCTTCGAAAAGAAGCAAGCCATTGGGGAATGAAGCCATACAGATTTCTAGGTCCTTCTTTGATTATTAATTCAGTTCTACTTAAAGTCAGAGCATATTTTATGAAAGGATATGTTGTTCAAGATATTTGCTATTTCTAGTTCAACTAAGTCTTTAAAATTCCTTTTGGAACCTGGCTGCGCTTACATATTTCCAGAATTAAGTTTATTTTTCGTAGCCTGAAAGAGCGTTTTGAAATTCCCAGAGATAAATGAAGTAATTGAGGACATTGTGGGAATGCCAAGGCACAGCGATAGCCTTTTAATTAAATGTATAAGGCCTTCTTTGGTATCACATTTTATGCTGATACGAAAAAGGAAACTCCTAGAAATCAATTGCATTTTTTTTAGGTAGCATTGAAGTTATAGCATTGCAAAAGCTTCATCATTAAAAGCCTACATTCATGTAGTACATTAAATTCACTAAACGTCCAGTTCTATCCATTATCCTGCAATTAATTTCTTTTCCTGAATTAGATGATTAAAGGAATTCCCTTAATTTTTTAAAATTGCGTGATTTCTATTATATTAGGTTCTCCTGGCTCTAGAAATAGATGAATTAAAATTTGGATTCTAAGGGCCAGAGTAATAGTACAGAGGGTAGGGCATTTGCCTTGCATGCGGCCAACCCGGATTTGATCCCCGGCATCCCATATGGTCCCTGAGCACTGCCAGCAATAATTTCTGAGTGCGGAGTCAGGAGTAGTCCCTGAGCATCGCTGGGTGTGACCCAAAAAGGAAAAAATAAATTTGGATTCTGCCCCAAAAGATTTAGTGGAGTGTAAAGTATCAGAAAAAATCTATTTGAGGGGCCAGGAGATAACTCAAGGGCTGAGTACAGGCTTTGCATGGAAGAGCCCCCGGAGTTTGATCATAAGAGTCACACGGTTCCTGGTACCCTCTGTAAGTGACCACTGCACACCAAGCAGGGAATAGCCTTTGAGCACTACTGCCAGCGCCCATACATAAAGAAACAGTTAAAACACAGTTAGAAAGTATAGCAATGGATTATCCATTTTAAGTGAGGACACAAAGAAGGAAGTAGAAATTCTTATTCATAGTGAGAGAGAGTAGGGGTCTAAAGGGCTTTGCTTTCTGCGGCCCCTGTCCAATCCCGATACCACATGTGGTTCTTCAAGCATGCCAGGGGTCACTCTAGCTCAGAGCCACACATAGTCTCGAGGGACTGTGATGTGGCCCAACCTTAACCACCCTCACATGCCAAAAAATTATTGCTTGAAAAATGTAGGAAAGGTTACTCAGTTGTTCACTGAGTTATTTTTGCTGAACCCAGCTCAGAAGTGGTCATAACTAGCAGAAGTTACTTGACTTAAGACAAAGTTTGGGGTTTAGCTCTTTTTTTAAAATTTTTATCAGTAATAAAAATATGTTGCTTCTATTATCCTTAATAGTAAAGATAATGAATCTTGGTATTAAATGGATTAATGATCCCCATTTATTTATTTATTTATTTATCTATTTATTTATTTTTTTTTGCTTTTTGGGTCACACCCGGCAATGTTCAGGGGTTTCTCCTGGCTCTGCACTCAGGAATTACTCCTGGCGGTGCTCGGGGACCATATGGGATGCCAGGAATCGAATCCAGGCCAGCATAGGCTGACCACGTGTAAGGCAAACGCTCTACTCACTGGGCTATTGCTCCGGCCCTGATCCCAATTTATTGAGTAAGAAATTTACACACTAATTTTATTCAGACTGAGCATATAAGGATTCTTGGCATGATAATTGAATTTGTGTTAAATGACGAAGCAAAACCTTCCTAGGTTAGATTTCAATGTCACCAACATACTGAGATTTGTTTGATTTCAGTGTCATTCATATATAAAGGGCATTTAAAATTATATTGTCATGTTTTGCTTGCTAGGCATAAAGATTTACTTTTCATTTGAGCTCTTGTTTCTATAAGCGAAGCTCTTTGTCAATATCTGACAAAGAGAAGCTCTTTGTCAATATCTTTTCTTGTTTTATAGGTGGTGGTAGACCATCTAATGCAAAGTTGCCTTCGGTTCCAACGGTTGGTTCAGTTCCACCAGACCAGGTTTCAAATATGAGGTATACAAACTATTACTTGAATTTGCATTTTATTCTTTTTTGATAACTCTTTAATATTCTGTTCCTCCTGGAGGAATGTATGTATGTCAGTAATGAGGCTATAGATTCTTGCAAAAATTTCAGCAAAAACTCAAACTTTATTTGACTGATGTAAAGGTTGAAGAGTTTTAATCAGTAGTCCAGCTAATATGTTGTTTTTTCATTAGCATCACCGAAAGACTTGAACATGCTCTGGAAAAAGCAGCTCCTCTTTTGAGGGAAATTTTTTGTGGATTTTGCACCTTTTCTTTCTCGAACGCTTTTGGGTAGCCATGGACAAGAATTACTTATAGAAGGAACAAGTAAGTGATTTTTAGTTTCTTAGTTTTATATGTATTTAAATGTCAATGTAGACTTAGTAACAAGAGATGCATAAAGTTTTACTGTCTAAGTTGTTTGCTCAATATTGACAGCGTTTCTCATGCATAATATCTTTACCTTTTAAATGTGACACATTTGTCTCTTATGTTCTATGTGCTTAGTTTTCTTTTTATTTGTTTGTTTTTGGTCACACCTGGTGATGCTCAAGGTACTCCTGGCTCTGCACTCAGGAATTACTCCTGACAGTGCTCGGGGACCATACGGGATGCCGGGATCGAACCGAGTCGGGCCGCATGAGTCTGACCAGTGGTGCAGCCTCCTGCTGGGGTGTGAACAAGTTTGTGCTGTCTCTGGTCCGCATCAGAGGGTTTTGATTCTCCAAACTTGAGTATCTGATGTGACATTTAAGTTTACTGGTAAGGAAAAGAGGACCAATAGAGGCGCTATAAAAACTGGTAAAGAAATTTCAGTAGTAGTCAAAAAATTGAGATTAGAAATAATTTTAAAAATATAAATCTCTAGCATCTTAAGTTTATTCCTTTTGAAGAGACTCAAGATTTAGTGTCTTTGAAAACCTAATCAAAATAAACCTCATTGAACGGAACACTACTTTTATTCTGAGAGAATTTTAGGGAGAAAAGATTGAGAGCTTTTCAGGTTCCCGAGTTGGCACTACCTGTTTTTTTTTCCCCTGCTAATTGGGGCAGTAATTTGTATATCAGATGAAAACTGCTACTTCTGAAAGTATTAAAAATTTACTCCAAGTGTTATTTTAGGGCGCTTCTTTGGAAAATTCTTAGGGGCACTTAGGTTCTTTCCAACTCTAGGCTATTTACACAATGCTGCAATGAAGTTGGGGTGTGAATGTCTCTTCAAATTAGTACTTGTTTGTTCTTTGGGTAAGTAAGTTGAAGTTTAACCTGCTTAACTTGAATGCTGTTTGTAGGCCATAGATTGTCAGCATGTGCCTTGAATGCACATGAAGCATCATGATTAAAAGGGGAAGGAGAGTGGGCTCAGAGACAGCCCAGTTGGGCTTGAGCTTTGCGTAGGAAGCCTGGTTCCATCCCTGCTTGATCACCTGAGCACCAGCAGGAGTGGCCCAGCGCAGAGCCTGGGGTATCCTCTGGGCACGGCCAGGTGAAGTCCCAAAATTAAAAAAATAAAAAAGTAAGAACTGCAGAAGAAAATTGCAGAAAGGAAGTAGGATAGAATAGAATACTCTTGAGATTTAATGGGTAGAAAAATGAAGGCAATTCCGTCGGGTATGTGTGGGCACCAGGAACTTGTTGTATTAGTTAGTTGTTGCATTCTAGAACCTAAATTTTATTTGCTTAGAAATCTGTGGAATAAAAATGCAATTTTCATAAGATTTATAGGAACTTTAATCATATGTAATTTGGAACTTTAATCATATGCAATTTCAGTAATGCTTTTAATTACTGAAATTTCTTTAAAGAATTTGTTATAAAATGTCTTTCAACTGTTTTAGACTTTATTGGTGACCATAAGAAAAGAGTTTTTTAGACAAGTGTGAACTGTATAAAAGTATTTTTTTAAGATAATTTTGGTGAACTAAAAGGAAACGCAAGAGAAAACCTATCTGAATTAATTTATAAGAAATCAAAAATCTATAGCAGACAGCGGCTTGCACTTCTGTTTAAGGTTTTGTGTGAGGTCACAGGTCATGGTACTAATAAGAGTGTCTGGGATGTCTGTTGCCATGAAACAAAATGGAAACTTGATTGATAGCTGGAGGGTTGAAGAGAGAGAGTGTGGTGGAGAAAGCAAAGGTCAGGGAGCCATTTCCCTTCCTGCATGTATAACAACTCTCCAAAACAAAATGTAGATGATGTCGGGCAATATGGCCCATGCTGTGCTCATTATACTGTGCACATTTCTGTGATATCACGAAATGCCACTGCGCCCGACTTTGTAATAAATGCTCAGGTATTTTGGGAGCTGAAATGAAGTAATGCCACTGTACCTGACTTTGTAATAAATGCTCAGGTATTTTGGGGAGCTGAAACGAGGTAGTTTACCCCTACCATGGTGGTGGTTTTGATGACAAGTTTAAAGTAGTTACAGAGGGTCTGTCTACCCAGATTAGCAATGTGCCCAGGCTTCGTTCATAATAAGATACTAAATTTCATTTTTGAAACCTATTTGGACAAAATTCTTTAACAAATAAGTTCCTCATATTTGGTTTTCTTTTTGTAACTTTATTTAAAACTTTTTTTTCCAAATAGGTTTGGTTTGCATGAAGTCTAGTAGTTCAGTTGTGGAGTTGGTTATGCTGCTGTGTTCTCAGGTGGGTGCCACGAATAAAGTTGAATTTAAAGTAAAGGCTCAATATCTTTAATTTGCAAGAATAGTTTAGTTGTTTTATTAGAAAATTTTACTATAATAGTTTCGAGTTTGAGAAAATTATATTGCCCCAGAAAGTGATTATTTGATTTTCAGCTAAATTATTTTAGAGTCACTGTGAAGAGAAAACATGTAGGTACAAGTTTTAAGAATCACATTAAAAAGTGCCCAGATTAAATAGTCACCGTTCCGCTGTCTTTTTCCTTGCTATGTATGTGAAGGTTATAGAAACAAATTTATTTTTATACCTTAGGGAGTGGCATTTTCACTCCCCTGGGAAGAATGGGTTTACTTCCTTTTCGCGCAGAGGTTATAAAATGAGTTATAAATAATTTTGAATTCTTGTCATGGCTAATTATTTTTGACATACAGAGTAGATTTAGAAAAAATATTGACAAAAATACTGGTAAGATGTAGCAAATTAATTCCTAAAAGCAAATATTCATGTCACTGTTTAGCATCCTTACACTTCAATATGATAAGTTTATTTTTAAACCAATCATGTAAAAGTCCTGTGTCTTGTGACTGTTCTGTTTTTCAATTAATTAGATGAATGTTTTTATTGAGAGTTTTCTTTTGTAGTCTTTTAAAAATGATATCTTGCTGGTAGTAAATTCCCCTACTTAAAACTTTAAAATAGCCTTTTTTAATAGGAAGGATATTGGTCTGGAGGTCAAGGGTTCTGACCCGCTTCTAAACCTCTGACCTTCATTTACAACACTTCTGGCTTACTTGCCTGACAAATAAGGATAATGTAAAATTAATGTTTCTTTGCATCGATTTATTCATTTTAGTGCCTATATTGCCAAATTTATTTAGACTGTGCTGATGGACATTTCATGAATACAAATTAAAGAATCATAGAAGGTGTGAAAAATCAATACAGTCATTGTCAATAAAGTGCAATGAGAACAATTACTTTCAGAGATTACACCTAACAGATTTTATAATGGAACTGAAATCATAGTTATGGTTTTAATGGGTTATTGTTATCAGATTTAGTGATGAACATATTTTTATAACTTAATCATATTTTCATTTATTTTTAAATTTTATTTTGGCAAGCTCAGTTTCTCTAAAAGTGAACTAGAGAACAATTTTATTAAATAATCTGTTTTGAAGTAATTTCTTGCTTCTTGAAGAGATAGAAATTACGATATGCCATTTCTATACTGTCAGGGAATTCCTCCTTTGTAAAAAGGCATTAGTTGCAGTTTTGGATATTTCTTCATAGGCATACTAATTTGTTCATAGTGAGATCATTGTTTCATGGGTGAATGTTAATAAAAATTTCACTTTCTACTTTAGAAGCATTAAATGTATTTTTTTGATACATGAAAGCTACTTCAAATATAGTATATTCCACAGTTAATGTTAGAAGCTGTAAACATGAAAATGACATGTTTAAATATACCTGTTTGTCATGTATGTTACACCATCATTTAAAACTAGTTTCAAGTGGGCTATGAAGATGACAGAGTAAATTGCAAAACTCATGTTATCTGGGTTTGTTTTTTAACAAAATACATTATTGGTTATTTTAAAATCCTAACTTTTTTATGAGTTCTTCAAAAGATCTGTGGCATCTCTATAAGATGTGGCATGGTGTGAAAAATGATGTGGAAAATGAAGGCAGAATTAGCTCCAGATGTATACAGATTGTTCTGCCGTGATAATTACATTTTTCACTTTGAATTTTCCTAATTCAAAGAGGTCACATTGGCAATCACAAAAAGTGATTTGTTTTGTTACGAAGTGAACTGTCTTTTCCTCCATGAAACCTTAGGAAATATGAAATTGAATTTGTAGCCGACATTTTGCAGATGCTGGGTGGGGATTTTTTGAGTTTGATTGATCATATTTTTCTGTCTGATATAGGGTGGGAGGTGGAAAGCTACCATCTTGCTAAAATTTTAATTAATTTTTTAAGAGGAGATGGAGAGGATTAGTGCCAGAGATCGAAAGATCAGGTCAAAAACTCCTTCTTAATCACATAAGTAATGAGATATGCTTATGAGTTTAACATCTGCAAATTTGATTTAAAACTTTACAAATTAGTTGTGGTTAATTTTTTGACAGCCAGCCGTGTTTGGTTTCTTTCCTTGAATTCATTCAAAATCTGTTTTCTTTTTGCACTCTTTTAATTTATTGGCTGATTTTTAACATTTATTTCTCTTTCTTCTTTGTAAAGAACATTCTGCTGAAGCTGTTGCTGTCTTATATACTTGTTTAAACGCTGGCTTCTGCAGGCCTTCTTCCCAAATGCTCATGCCAGCGCCATGTTTAATGTGGGAGCCGTGTTTCTTCAAATGGTCTTTACCTTGGGCTTACCTGTTTCACTGCTGAAATCATAAACATATATATCTCATTATGTATTGAACTCTAAATCTATGCGGAACTTCTTACCTTCCATTTGTTTCTAAACAAGGCATTTTATGTCAGTCATATTTTCTTATGACAGCTTAGAATTTAAAAATGAGTATAATGATCACAGTTGGTTTGCTCTTACTATAGAAGCCTCTTACTATATATTTCCTTCAATTGTCAACTGTGATTATGTTTTCCAGTATTCACTTGTTTCAGGGTTGACTAGCCACTTTTATATTGTTATCTAATTGAAATAACGTCTAACATTAATGCAGAATGTTTTTAAAGTTGAAAACTTTCTGCATAGAATACTCGGCATTCTAATTATGAGTAAGTTTAATATGTAAGTTTTATTAAGTTAGGTTTAGTTGTATGTTGAACCCTCATTAAATAAAAAAAAAATACATACTTAAAGTCCAAAGACTGATTTGAATTTTCTTGACTTCTTTGAAGTAAGACTGTATACATTCTTTGGGAAGCAGTATACTGCCTGATGCATAGAAAAATTGAAGTTCTCAATTATATTTCAGATTCACTTTTCAAAGGCATGCACTGTATTTGTCCTCAGTATTTGTTATGTATATAGATAGCTTTGTAAGTGAATGTATGAATTTAAAGCAAATGTTCAATGAATATTTCAAGTAATATTACTCCAGCTTGTGTAAAGTGTATCCTGCTTGTTTGACATTAATATCATTTTTTGAAAGAATTGACATTGCATTCAAGGCCACTTTATAAAAGCGTTGCGTTGCTCATCCTAATTCAGCCTGACATACATTCCAATAACACTACCTCCCTTCATGGGTTTAAAGCTAAATTTATGACTCTGCATTGTGAAGTGCATCATTTAAAAATGGTTTCAGCCCAAAACATCTAATAAATAAATAATGTGTATGGCTACTCAGTAGTAGACTTTCTAGACTAGAAATCATTCCATCGGATACTCAACAGTCCACTATCGGAGAGGGCTGTCAGATAAATCTTATGGTAGTTGCATTCCTGTCCTGTAAATCACATATTATTGTCTGAGCCTTCTGCCAGGTCATCTATTCTTTTCCCATTTATCAGAAATGCATAAAGGACATAGAAGAACTGGAAGCACCATATAGTCTGACCTGGCATCCTGTTGGAGTAATTAGTAGCAAAAGTTAATTTAAAATACTGTGTTAGAATAGTAATTGTTTCCCAAGAATTTCATCAAATATGCAGATTGCGAATGTTTGGGGGCAGGATTTCCTTCTGATGAATATTTTGATGCAAGGTTTATTTACTTTAATTCTAGTGTTGCCATGTCACTGAATTTTTAATATAGAAGTTAATGTTCTTGGGGCGGGAGCGATAGCCCAGCAGGTAGGGCGTTGCCTTGCACGCCGTGGCCCATGCCGGCCCGGGTTCGATCCCCGGCATCCCATATGGTCCCCGAGCACCGCCAGGAGTAATTCCTGAGTGCAGAGCCAGGAGTAACCCCTGAGCATTGCCGGGTGTGACTCAAAAAAAGCAAAAAAAAAAAAAAGTTAATGTTCTTACTAAGATCTATCTAATATGACCATTGTCAGGATTTTTATTTATTTATTTATTTATTTTAATTTTTATTATTCCACCATGAGATATATAATTACAAGGATGTTCATAATTGGGTCTCTGTCATACAGTGTTCCAACACCTGACCCTCCACCTGTGCCCCATTCCCACCACCAATGCCCAAGCGCTCCCTCCCACCAACCCCAGCCTGCCCCTATATAGCAGGCATCTTTTCTTTCTTTTTTCTCTGTCTCTGTCTCTGTCTCTGTCTCTCTCTTCTCTTACACTTTGTGGCTTGACCTACAGATATTAATGGTTTATGATATAAGTCTCTATGTGTATATTCAATAGTGAGTTCTAGTGTGACATTATACTAGAACATTACCCATCAACCTCCTCAGTTTGTTGCAACTACAATGATCCTTACAGGTATAAATGTGAAAGATCCTGGGAAGGACCTGGTCCTAACCTTCATTATTGTCTAAGTCTGTCGGTCTGGTCTGTCTCTTTGTCCTACATTGCTGACCGTGGTGGTTGGGAGCTCGCAGCCATGCCCGCCAACATGGAGGTGGAAGGATGGGGGAGGGGGCCAAACCCCACTCCAAGTCCGGCCAGCGTAGCCCCCTGCATGTGACTGCTAACCCTAGGAGCTATGTTGGACTCGGCCAGGGGCCGGAGCCATTTTCCGCCCTCCGAAACTCCATGGGCTGTTCCACGTGAGTCACCTGAGCAGCTGTGGGGTCTGGTCTGTCTCGTGTCCAGCGTTGCTGGTTGTGGAGGCTGCGAGCTGTTCGGAGTTTTAATGTTAGCTTTGGTTTGACATTTTGCCAACAAAAAATTTTCACTGGATATTTATATTAGTCATTTTTTTCCTCCTTTCACTTCTATCATTTCTTTTCTCTATTTCTAATTTTCTTCTTTAGCTTGTTCTAAAAAATAGTATCTATATTCTTTTAATTTCATGACCTTTTTCTTTTTATGGTTGTGATGAATATATTAAGCAAATTAAATAATTACAGAAAGTCGGTGGGGAAGAAAAAAGCAAGTGTGCTGCGCCATGGCATAAAGATGTCTGTTCATTAGACTCCTCTTGCTCTTTGGGTCTCATTTCTGATCATTTTTTGATTTTATAGCTGTTCTCAATCTATGTTAAACTAGTTAAGTTTACTCAAATGTGTTAGAATATTTTTATGTCTTTGGCATGTGCTTTTTCTCTTCAGATGTGGTGGTTCCTAATTGCTGGCTTGTTCTCTATTATTCAAAATTCAGCTTAATTATCCTCTTGATTTGTTTCACTTTATATGGTTGATACTTTTTTTGCTTGTCTTTATTTCATAATCCCTTATAGGAAGTACCACAGATTGGAACAAGAGATAGAGGACAGAAAACTTGCATTCTGCAGACTCGCATTCAGTCCCCAACATCCTTTATGGTCCCCTGAGAGCCCAGCGGAAGTGATCACTTAGCACAGAACCAGGAGGCCCTGAGCACTGCCCATTGTGACCCCCAAACAGAAGCAAAGCAATAAGGCTGATCATAAGAAGAAATTAAGTACCACAGATTGAAAGTATAGAACTGTTAGTTTGCAGTTTTTGTAACTGCCAGTAATTCTCTCTTCTCTGGGCTCTGTATGCGTGACACTAATTCCTGTTTTGCCTTTCGCAGTATAGTTCTTGGCACGTGATGACTACTCAGTGGATATTTATGCAATGAATAAATAATTCATCCTCTCACTAAATGGCATCTCTCCTGGCAGGATTTTGCATTCCTCTTTCCTTACAGCTCTTAGTAACGTGCTCATTCTCAGCAGCCTTCACTGACTCACAGAATACTGATCTCCTTTCACCCCCGGCGTTTTCCTGGAGCAGGGGAACACAGCTGGTGCCTGGCGCTCACTCCTGGTAGAAATCGGGGACCAGGCTGTGGGAGGGAGGGGGAAGAATCTGCTGCTCCTGTGTGGGTAGTGCGGACCCCAGCCCTCGGAACTGTCGGATCTCGGGTCCGATCTGATCTGATCGTCTGATTTTAACTCCAGTTTTTGAGTTTTATTTTGTTTTGGGGCCACATTCCCTGGTGCTTTGTGTGTGGAGCAACTCCCTAGGGGTAGCTGTGCAGTGCTGGAGGAAGCAGGTGGCTGCGGGGATCACAGGAGTCCGACGGGAGCTCCTGAGTTTGAGCCATTCACCTCCTCCCTGTCACCTCCTACTTCAATTGTTTGTGGCTTTAATTTTTCTGCTGCTAGACTGAGTTTCTTAAAGGCAAACATGTTTGCTATTATATCTCAACACCTACCATGGGTAATTATTGCCAAACCAAATATTTATATAATTGTATAATTAGTCAATGAATAGTAACATTTAACATAAATACACATTAGACTTTTGCCCTTTGATCTTTTCATTAATGTAATATCCTCATTTATTTTGTCGTTACCAAGTACTGTGGTAATGTTCTTTTATAATTGAGTTCTAGTGTTAGCAGCTTCCTTTGACCTAATCAGATGGACCTTTTTAAAAACATGAAATTTATTTAGACAGAATTTATGTATGATATATGTGCATACATTTTAAATATGTTTTTATATATGTTTTAAATATATAAGTTGATCAGTTTCTGTGTTTAGATATCTGTGATAATTACATATCAATCAAGAAGTTTCCCCTAATCTTTAATTAGTTCCCACCCCTGACACCTCATTTTGTCACTGATTTTATTTCTGCTATTATGGATTCATTTTCTTCATTTAACTTTTGAATGCAGGCATATCTCTTTTTTTTAATGGTTTGCTTGCATATTCATTGTATACCTATTTAGGGTGGACATCAACTTTTTTTCACTAAAATTCCCTTTCCTATATTCCTAAATGGCATGGTTTTTTATAAAAAGAAATAATTGTACCAATTTAAAAAAGGATTTTTTTTACTAACCACACAATGTAAAATGAGAGAGAGAGAGAGAGAGAGAGAGAGAGAGAGAGAGAGAGAGAGAGAGAGAGAGAACGAGAGAGAGAACTACCTGCCATAGAGGTTTCGGGTGTGTGTGTGGAGGGAATCTGGGGACATTGGTGTTGGGAAATGTGCACTGGTGGAGGGATGGGTGCTGGAACACTGTATGACTGAAACCCAATCATGAACAGCTTTGTAATTGTATATTCACGGTGGTATTTAAAAAAAAGAGTAACTAAGAAGCATTTTATAAAAAAGAATTGTAGAGAAAATACAGTCAGAACATAGGGGCAGGGAATCAAATTAGAGATAAAAAAATCTGTTTACCCATTCTTATGTATTCTAATGCTAATTTTATTTATGTTTATGGATAGATCATCTCAGTCTTATTTAATTTCTATGTGAAAGCTTTTCCCAGGTTACATCTCTTTATAATTTCATCAGGATCAATAGATACTAAATTCTTCAAGTATTCCCTCTGTTCACTTCTTAAAATTTTCCTTGGTGGGATTTGTGGCATGTTCTTATTTGGTCATTTCTTTCTCACTATCCACATTTTCTAGTTCAGCAAGTCCTATTGTGAGAAACTATGGAGGTGTAAAAAGCACATGGTAGTTAATGGAAATATTTTGGAGAAATCTTGATATACGTTTCATTAGGATATCTTTCTTTCCTGAAAGCCACCTCAAGGTGCTGAGAATATTTATGTATTTATATGTATAATGTAAGTATAATAATGTGTATCATAAACATCTGACTGGAATATTAGCATATATGACCCCATAATATTTTTTAAGAAAATTTACGTGGTTAATTGTATTTTTCCATCTTAAATCAGATAGTCATACACATTATAATTAAAATTCACTATCTATCACTATCTTCCCGTTCATCATCGATTTGCTTGAGCAGGCACCAGTAATATTTCCATACGTCCTGTCTCACTCTAGTAGAGCCCAAGGGCATCTGCTTGCTCCAGGAACATAAAGAGCCTCAGACACTTATATTAGGTCATGGGAATGACCTAATATAATTGCTACTGGTATTTAGCATATCAAATACAACACGGGCAGCTTGCCAGGCTTGGCGTGTGGGTGGCATACTCTTGTAGTCACCTCTAAACACAGCATTTATTGATGAATCCCGTGGCTGCAAGCGGCTGCGTGAGCCGGGCTGTGATAGGCTCGCCTGATGCTGGGTGGAGTACTGACGAGAGGGAAGTTCGATTGTGGAAGATGGCAGCCCTCATGGAGTGGGGGGGGTCGTCTGGCTTGTTGTGAGGCTCTGCTGGGGTGGCGGGCCAGGGCTAGAACCCACCATCCCTCCCGGACGCCTCGTGAGCAGCTGGGCACAGGGAGAACAAGTAGCAGCTCTGCCCCATGTCTTTAAGTCTCTGTATCAGCATACCTGGGCCGGATTAAAAAAAATTATTGATAATTAAAATTATCAATGCATTATTTTTATAAAATTTAACTTAAAATTCTCTTAACATATACTTTTTGATATATAAAGCAATGAAAATGAAAACTATTATCAGTGAAGAACTTTGACTGGAATAAAAACAAAAAAAATAGATTCTAAAGTAGTGCAAATCATGAATGTTTATAGAAGTCCAGTTTGTCTGGTGAGTTTATAAGCAAATAATTGAATGGGATAGGGATGTCATGTGGGAGTTAGAAAGGAGTCCGAGTCTGATTGAGCGTATACTGTATTAGAAGGCTTTTTGTATTTTAGTTGAGAGTGCTCATTCTGTGAAGTAAAATTATGTTCTTGCATTAATACTTGCAGAACACCTATAAGTTTTATAAAATAAAAATGATCTAGTTATTCATCTAGTTATTCAGGTTATTGGAATGCAAAAAATGCGGACAGATCTTGGAAGTATGTTGAGTCTTAGAGAGTGTTAAAGTGTGTTTCTTCCCATTTGACTGGGAAGAAGTTTCTGGCCGAGAGCAGGATAACTTCAGCACATAGAATGTTTAAAATGGACCCCAGTCAAAAAGTTTAAATCTTTTGATTTTTGAAGATCAGAGTCCAGCTTGAGACAGCTAGAGCAACTGGAAACTGAAGCAGAGAGCTAAGAAGCATTGAGTGGAGCAGTCCTAACAGTTGGAGGTATCCTAACAGTTGGGTGGAACACCTTCCCTCAACATCTTCCCTCAACAACCCAAGACAGGGTTTTGGGGCTCCCGGAACAAAGACTGAAGCATGTTGAACGGGTCAGACAGCAGCAAAGTGACATCTGAGCTGCAGGGTGCGGAGTAGAGACAGCGCTGGATGCCCACGTTGCTCATGGCACTCAGGTCTTGCTGTTCAGTTTCCACCCCAAGCATGATTTTTAATATTAAAATGAGGGAAAAGGTCAGTGATGGGTCAAAAAGTGTTTTCTCTTGCCACAAGCTGGTTCAGTCCGGTTCCCTTAGTTTAGGTAAACATCAATTAATTCAGGTTTATGTAGGGGTGATCACTAATGGGGCAGGAATTTGCTCCTTTCAGAATCTGAATCTCACAGTAAAGAAACTTTTGGCAGTAACATAAAATTTTCTATACATTTATTACATCATAAAAATAGCCTTGTATGTAATTTCCCCCTTTTACTGCAAAGTAGAATAAAATTATTGAATCATTTAATTTAAAAATAAAATTTAAAGTGGATAAAGTTATTCCAAATTTTGTTAACTCCAGTTAATCATTCTTCTCTTAGGTGTTGCCCCCGTTGGAATATGAGTAGGAGTATAGACTTCAGACACTTTATAATAAAATTTGAAGACATGGCACTATAAAAGAGTTAAATTTATGCGTGAAAGTTTTCAGTCCTTGTCATGGTATTTAATTTCCCTGTTAGACTGAAAATTCCTTAAGGGCAGGAAGTCATTGCTAATGTTTTGGTTATAAGGGTCAGGAGCACAATAAAATTTATTGTAGGCATTTGTTGAATATATTGATATATTATATTACCTTTAAAAATCCTTGGATTTTTGGTTCGTTTAAAATTGTGGGACCAATAAGCATTTACCTTGTACACAGCTACCCAGCACCACTTCTGTCCCCGGAGCATGGTTGGAGTGACCACTGAGCACAGAGCAGGAGTAAGCCGTGAGCACACTGGTGTGGCCCAGTCCTTTCCTCCTGAGGTAGTTTTTAGCCACACCCAGCAGTGTTCAGGGATTTCTCCTGGTTCTGGGCTCAGGAATACTCCAGGTGAATCTTGGAGGACCGAAATGGTGTGTTGCAGATCAAAGCCGGGTTGGCCAAATGCCTTCTGCTGTATTATCTCTCAGGCCCAAGGGTATGTAGAGAAAAGGCACTATACTCTTTAGTAATTGTCTTTTTAAAAAATTCATTTTAATCTGTAAACAAATTAGATCTTATTTGTAGACTTCAGTGCTGGTTTTGAAGAGTTACACTCTACACTTGTATGTTTTGATGTCGGAAATTGATATTCAGTTAATCCCTTTAACTAGGTGAAAGGGATTAACCGAATATCAGGCACCTTGTTACCTTTTAGCCTGACAAAGACCTGGTGGTGAGTCACAAGGACTAACCACAGAGAGCACAGTAGTCATTGCTGAGTTTCTGCTGTGAACGAGAAAGGGACAATGGTGAATCTGACCGGTAAAGTTAAGGTCTAGGGACCTAGAAGATGACTTGGTAGCTTAAAACACTTGCTGGCAAATGCAGGGCCTTGTGTTCAAATTGTGGTGCTGCTGTCTGACACTGAGCTGGTGGTAGCTGTCCTGCGGTTCTGATTCGCAGCGGACATGGAGCAGGAGATGGTGCCGTGGCGTACATTGCTGCACCTGAGCGTTCTCTTACTCCTGTTGCTAGAGTCTCTTTGGGCCACCCTGACCACCCCACCGCCGGGATTCCCTCTGAAAAGGGGAACAAAATCTATCCCTAAATCGATTATCTTGTGTGTAGAGAAATTCTCCCTATTTTCTGTTAGAAATTCTCCCTATTTTCTGTTAAACAATTCTGTAAAGATTTTTACAACAGATTTGAAAAGTATGGAAAATGAGGATTCTTATTATTTGCTGGAGTGAGTTAATTATCCTTTTTTGTAAAACTGTTTACAGTGTGCAACTTTTTGGGAAGTGACTTTTTTTAAATTATTTTTTCCCCTTTTGGTTTGTTTGCTGTGCTGATTTCTCAGGGCCTGTTAGAGCAAGCAAGTTTTTTACCTCTGAGAAATGTCTCCCAGCCTCGTGGATGTGTTTATACCTCCTCTTTGGACTGTATTTATAGGAAATTAGTGAATGTAACCCTAATGTCTCTGAACTTTGCTATTATCATTGCTTATTACCATTTGATTGCAATAGATGAGAATCAATAGTGTGGTGATTAACATGGAGTTTAAAAAGAAGCCTTCAGTGTAATTACAGCTTTTGTCTTAGAGCTGTTGTTTAGTAAAGTAATACTGTAGCTGTTAGAATACTTTATCTGTTAGTGATCAAAGGCCATGAGCAAAGGTGCTCGATATTGGAATTCTTGGAATTAATTTTTATACAATAGAATTATTTATCCTTACGAAGAAAGAGAGATGTGTGTGTGTGTGTGAAACACACACACACATAAAATACAAGTTTTTTTGACCACACTCTCGTGGTGCTCAGGGCTAACTTCTGGGTTTTTGCTCAGGGATTACTCCTGGCAGGGCTCAGGGAACCATATGGAGTACCAGGGGTCAAACTTGGGTCAGCCACTTCCAAGGCAAGCATCCTGCATGTCTCCAGCTCATGAGAAATCTTAACTGACTAACAATTTTAAAGTATTGGAAATTAGCTTAGTATTTATACTTTATGTAAATGAAGTATAAATGTATGTATTTTTCCTTTTATTTGATGCACGCTTTTTAACAGATGATGTTTTTATAAAATGGAACCATTTCCATCTTAGTACTGCGTATGTTCCCCAAGCAAGGAGTGATTACCGAGCACAGGGCCAGGAGTAAACCCCTGAGCACAGCTGGGTATGGCCCCAGCTCCCCTAAAAAAAAAATAGATGAAATCAATTTGTGTTTCAATAACAGCATAAACATTAAAAAACAAATCAGATGAAAAACCGACCTGACTTTTAAAAAATATTAAGTTGATGGATCAGTAAGTAAGTGATAATGGTCTTTGTTGACTCTGGATACAGACCTTTCTGATATTAAAGTGTTCTGTTACAACCAAAGAGAAGCATAATTTAACTTTCCTTACAGCAGTCATTGTGAAGTACAGGCATCCTGTTGATTCACTAGCACACTAGGATTTAGAAAACACAACCTTTAAAGGTAAATTTTGTGGCACTGGCAGTACACCCTGTGGTTTGGCAGTCTAGTCAGAAGGATGGTACCATGCTGACTATATAACTAGATCTTTGAACATTATTCTCAAGGGTGGTAAATGCAAAACAAAGTAATATCAACTGGCACTTAATTCTGCAAGTTTCCTGCTGAGTGGGGTGTTCAGTGAAATGGAACTCTTCCTGACAGGAAGTCAGCCTATGAATATGGAGACATCTGAGAATAAAGTGTGCTTTAATTTGGCCGCCTATGGTTTTACAACCTAGTCTTTTAAATTTGGGATTAGGAGAAAGTCACCAAAATGGAGGAATATAAAATGTCAGTATATGTAAATATGTACTGTATAGTACATGTGTAACATTTTTCTTAGTATTCATTTAATTATCAATACACATAATCTTTTCTCAGCTGTTATTTCTTTGTGTAGGAATTTTCTTTTGCTCTTATTTCAGATTAATCTGATGAAGTTAAAGTATCACAGAAAGTCAAGGTTAAGAGTCTGAAATGTGAGGTTGTCTTTAATACTAAATTCTGTTATCTTTGTGAAATCTCAGTTGTATCTCCAAACTATATGTATTTTCACAAATGTATAGATGATTTTGTGTTGTTTAGTCTGAGTGATTAGATTCTTAGAATCCAAATTTAAATCTGTTGGCACTCTGCCTTAATGCTGAGATAACACTTGGACCTTACATTTGCATTTTATGTACATTTCATGCTACTAGCACAATTTGGGAAAGGAAAATGATTATATTTTGTAATGGCTTATATATAACATCTATTTCGCATGTTTTAGTCAGGAAACACTTTTTTGGTGAAATTGTCCTTTATAATATGACTAAGAACCATGTGTTATTTTTAACAAAATCTGAAATTTGAATTTTGATGTAGTCCTGATGAAGCAAGATTTGGAATTCCTTACTTTCTTTTTCCAGTAGTGAATTTCTCAGTGGCTGGAGGTAGAATCTGCAAGGCACCCAGTTTTCGTCCTGGGGAACAGAAGAAGAGAGTATAAAGATGCTTGAATAGCTTAAGAAGCTGAGCCGGGAAATATGCTATGATGATAGATTTTGAATTTCAATTTTTTTTTCCCTCTGCCACTTACTAATCTATAACCTTGGGCAAATTGCTTCACTTACTTGAGATTCGCTCTCTTATTGAGTGAAATGGATGTAATAAAGGTTGTATTAGGTAATATATGTAAAAGTATGTAGAACAGTTCTTAGAATCAAGTAGGTTGTAAATTAAAGTTATTAGAATCTGAATCTAAGTGTTTAAAGCCGCATACCAAATCCATTTTCAGTGTCTCTTGCTTTCTTTACTTGAAATTAGAATTTTCAGATTTTTGCCTCACAAAACCCACCACTTTGCCTCAAGTCCACCTTTTTTTTTTGTCTCTTTTTCATTATTTTCTAGTCTACCGGGGTTTATTTTCACCTTAAACCATATAATATTAGAACTAGGAGAGTTCTCTGATTAGTTCCTGGTCTTTCTTTTTATGTAGTCAAGGTCAGTGGGTGGCATTTCTATTTTCTGTAGGCTGCCAGAGATCAGTCTGCCATTTTCTTTCTCTCCTTTCTGTCATGCTCTTTCTCTGTTGCTCTGACTGTCTCTCTCTCTTCCTCTTTGACCAGCTCTTTGAAACTCAGTAAAATACACAACTATCTCACTGTGATTGACGTCACTGTAAGAGGTCCTGCTCTGATTTCTTAAATGGTCTCTTGTGTACTTTAGCGCTTTTTATGTATTTCGTACTTTTAGAATGAGCTGGAGCACTTGAGTTATCTCCCTGGCACTCTGACCTCACTTTTTAACAGACCTCCTTTGTTGCTGTAGTTGAGAATTACATTCATCACAGTTAATATGACTTACTAATTACCAAGCTTTTGTTTCTGCCTAAATCAACTATTATTAATAGTTGCTTTGTGAGGATTTTCAGCCTCTGCCCTTTAAGGTAAAAAGTCCCTGTAAGTACCCAAGATTCTGACTCACTTTATTCTTGAATTATTAAAATGCCATCTCCTCACCGGTCAGAGTGAGAATTGTGAAGGGTGGAGACAGAGAGAACACTTTCTTGGCCTATGTTGGAGGTTGCGAGATGGTAGACTCATTCGTGTCCTTGAAGCAACTGCCTTGCTGCAAGGTCACAAGAGAGACCGAGAGCAGGGAGACTGTTTCTAGGAAGTGTGGGTTATAGGCTATGGGGTGCCAGGTTGATCAATAAATTCACTCAAGGGCTGGTCCCCTGAGGCTCACTTTCTGTGTGACTGCAAATAAAGATTTTCGATTAAGGTTTCTGTCCTCTTCTCCATTGGGAAAAGATAAGGTGGATATTCTTGACATTTTAACCATCTCTCACCGAACAGGCTTTCTGGTTTCTGATACTTAATTCAACTCCACTTTTTTCAGACTGGCCTCCCCATTTACTGATTCGTCAGATTCAAACTCTTCCACCTTATTTTCTTTCTTTCTTTTTTTTTTTGCTTTTTGGGTCACACCGGCAATGCTGAAGGGTTACTCCTGGCTCTACACTCAGAATTTACTCCGGCGGCGCTCAGGAGACCATACGTGATGCTGGGGAATCAAACCCAGGTCCGCCGCTTGCAAGGCAAGCACCTTACTTGCTGGACTATCATTCCAGCCCCACTTCTACCTTATTTTCTTTTTCATCTATCTATCTATCTATCTATCTATCTATCTATCTATCTATCTATCTATCTATCTATCTATCTATCTATCTATCTATCTATCTATCTATCTATCTATCTATCTATCTATCTATCTATCTATCTATCTATCTATCTATCTATCTATCTATCTATCTATCTATCTATCTATCTATCATCTATCACTTATTTTTTGCTTTTTGGGTCACACTCGGCGATGCTCAGGGTTTCTGCACTCAGGAATTCCTGCACTGAGGAATTACTCCTGGTGGTACTCGGGGGACCATATGGGATGCCGGGGATCAAACCCGGGTCGGCATGGGGTGACCGCGTGCAAGGCAAATGCCATACCCACTGGACCACCTTATTTTCAAGGTCTCTATCTTGTGACCTTGTTTTGTTTCAGTTGACACTTGTTTATTTTATGCAGTTTCACAAATAGTTTTCAGGTATCTCCGATACGTATTATGTATATATGTATATTGTGCTCTTATTAAAGTTATCTGTGAAATAATTACACTTTTTGGCAGTAAGTGTACTTTTTTTTTCTGCAATGCATTGTTGCATACAGTGACTTTGGAAATGTTTATGAATGCCCTAAGTGCATTTTCCTCCCGTTTTTATTGAGGCATGTAATTTACAAAACTTCAATGAGAGTTTTGTGCTTCAGCTATTCCAACACCAACTCCCCCCAGCCCTGAACAATGGCAGATTCGGTCTGTGGTTGGCTTTTAGTCTCTGTTGCTATTAGCTGTTTAATATTCCCATATTTATGTTTCCATATATTCCACATATAAGAAAAATCATTCTGCGTTCCCCCTCTTTTTTCTCTTTGACTAAAAACATTTTATTGTGAATAATATTGTTATATATAAATACCTTTAAGTATAAGCTTTTATAATTTTAAGAAATTTTAAGTTGAAAATATATGCCAGCCTGAATATTTTGATTTGCTTTTATAAATTACTATATATCTTGTCACTTGTCTTTCCGTTGTTCATTGATTTGCTTGAGCGGGCACCAGTACCATCTACATACATCCTGTTACATAGCCCAAGGGCACTGCTTGCTCCAGGAACATGAAGAGCCTCAAACCATTCCTTCAGGTCATGGGAATGAGGTGTATAATTGTTACTGGTTTTTGGCACATCAAATACAGGTGGGATTTGTGCGGGTGGGATACTCTTGTCTTAGCCTCTCATCTCGTGCATGAATTGATGAACCAGCGTGGCCGCTTTGCAGCCGTTCAAAACAGAGAAAGATCACCTCTTCTGCTGGGTGGAGCTCTGACTAGCTATGGCGTCTGGATGTTGAAAATGGTGGCCCTCATGGTGTGGGGTTCCTCTGGCTTTCTTGCGAGGCTCTGCTGGGATAGCAGGCCATGGCTAGAACCGCCATCCCTCCTGGGCGCCTGATCATCTGGGCACAGCGAGAGCGATAGCAGCTCTACCCTGTGTCTCTGAGTCTCTGGATCAGGCATACCTGGACTTGAAATAGATGGCCGTAGCCATACTATATAGCCATACTATATATTCTACACTTTCTATTTTTTCCTTTCTTTCATCAAGTCTGGGGTACTCCTTAATTGGACCTATGGCAAGACTCTCATTGCTTTTTTGGTGACTCTTAGAAACTGCTCTTTGTGGTATCTGTTTGTTACCAGGGGCATGAATACCCAGGATTAGTTTCCTGATAGCCTTAAAGATTTCTTACTCAGCATAAGAAAGGAATTTCTGGAACTGGAAACACAGTCACAAGTCTGTCACTCTTAGAAATAGCATTTGGTGCCGAAGTTGACTTACTTCAGAACCTATCCAGCCCTTCCCATAATGTACTAATTGTAAAAAACATGTGCTGTAATTTCTTTTGAGTTATTTGAATTTTTTAACAAACTTGTCAGTTGAAGTCTACTTTTCTTCATCTTGCTGATTTTGTTTCGTTATTTCCTCTAGTAAGAAGGCTGCTCAAGAAAAAGGGCTTTATTTGATGAATAAAAGATTTTAGATGAGCTATTCCAGAATTATCTGGGTGGGCATTAGATGCTTTCACAGGTATCCTTGTGAGTCAGCGAGGATTGTAGAGGGTCAGGAATGGCGGAATATGAATACAGAGTGAGAGAGAGTGAGAGAGAGGAGAGAGAGGGAGGGAGGGGGAGAGAGAGGGAGAGAGAGTGAGAGAGAGGAGAGAGAGGGAGGGGGAGAGAGAGGAGAGAGAGAGAGAGAGAGAGAGAGAGAGAGAGGAGAGAGAGAGAGAGAGAGAGAGAGGAGAGAGAGAGAGAGAGAGAGAGAGAGAGAGAGAGAGAGAGAGAAAGAGAGAGAAAGAGAGAGAAAGAGAGAAAGAGCAGTCATGGTAAGCCAGGGAGTGCAGCCGACAGCCTCCAGGTCCTGGAAGAGAGGAACAATTGGTTTTTCTTTTCCTTTTTTTCCTGCCCTTTAGAATAATTTTGGTTGTTGGTTTTGGGGTCAACCCATTGGTGCGCACTCAGGCTTTGCTTCTGCCGCTGCACTTGGATCACGCCTGGCAGTGCTTGGGGGACCATATGCCGAGCCTGGGGATCAAGCCTAGGCCCGCAGAGTGTAAGTGCTCTACTGGCTGTACTGTTCTTTTGCCCACAAGCAGTTGGTTTTCTTTGGAATGTCAGGAAGGAGACCGACTCGTTGGCACCTTGACCTTGGCTTCGTGGAATGGATTTCGGACTTCTGGCTTTTATGCAGTGAAGAAAACATAATTCTAGTGTTTCAAGCCACCAAATTTATGTCGGCGTGTTAGTGGCCATAGGAATATAATGTATTAGTAATGCTTTGAAGATCAGAGTGTTTTAGTGCAGCTCTTTTCCTCCTCCTTCTAAGGGTATGGAGTTATGATCATATCAAACATTTGAATGCTTGCCATATGAAAACCTGCGTCAGGCACTGTTGAGATCTCAGAAATGGCAGATATTTACCTTTGAACTGTTTTGCCATAGCTCAAGAGACACATTTCAACTTTTGAAGTCATTGAGTTAAAAAAACAGTAACATCAGTATTGTTATGTTTCTCAAGGATATGAAATTGGTATGAGAAATGTACTGTTGATTATTCGAACAGTCTATGCAGGAGAATATACCAAGTGTTTTGTTCATATCTCTGTTTCAGTTGTAGGTTGAAGAATCACCTACATGGTGTTCATTCTTAGTGTTTCTTAAGACTCGTATATTTTACTTATTTCTCACTGGGTGCATTGATAGTATTCGGAGTTATGGAATCATTGAAAATCTGTTTCCCAAGAGATTTATTAAATTAGCTTACTGTCTTTGCATCATAACTCTCAGATGTTAACTGTAGCACAATATGTGCTTTAAATGGCATGCATGTAAATTCAAGAATAAGGCTTTAGAGATAGATGCTACGTGAGATTTAGAAAGTTATTCTGATGGTGTCATTTCATGTTGTAAGCATAAAAGATGGTATATTTACTGCTAATGAATATTGATGCTATAATGAAAATGATGTTATTTCACAGTTATTTTTCATGTAAAAACCTGGAAATTAAAATCTCTCTTTACTATCAAGTTTATTCAGTGGATACATAGTATCAGTTTATGGTGGTCACTGTTCAGAGAGACCCAAGTGGTTAAACAGCAGGAGAGTTTTCTGCTTTTAGTTAAAAACTGCTGTTTTCTGTGTGCCTTATTTACTACTTGTTTAATTCTTAATGTTATGTGCTATGGGATTGGGCATGCAAAAGTCAGCAGAAAGAGTTCTGGTTTCTACATCTAGAGCTATTACTTGCTGTACAATAATAAAGGCACTATTTTATTGGTTTACTTGTAATTAACTTCAGCACTAGGCATTCATATAAATCATTCGTAATCTGTTTTCTTTAGATTTTTATTCTTTTAAGCTGCTTTAACATACTTGCTCTCTATTATCTTTTTACATATGGATCTAGGTTGTAATTGCTTTTTGGAATTAAGCTGTCAGAAACCAACATGTAAATGAATTCAGGAAATGATTGAGGCTAGCTAATGAATTTTGTATAACATTGAGATTTGTTAGTGAAATAAATATTCGATGGTAGTAGTGTTTATTTTTTTTGTGAAGCTTGGTAGGCATCCAGAGAGTTAAATAGTAATGGTTATTAATTAGAAAATATTTACACTTTCTGTTTTGCAAAATCCTAACTAGGCATGAGATTTCTTGAGCTTCTATCACATTATTAGCATTCAGTTAAACTGTAAATACCTTATTATTTATATACTTAACATTATCCAATAAATCATTTCATATATTTATCGTATTTTTGTACTCATATGTTTAAAATGAAAAAGAAAATAAGGCAGACCTTTTTTGGGTTGGAAAAAAGATAAATCTCAGAAACACATCTTGCTATATTTATAGGAAATATTATTACTACATACTATATATTAGAAAATAAAGTATTTTGTTCTCCAAAAAATGCCTTCATTTTATAAATGTTTATAGTGCTATGTGCCTATTTTATATATATATATAAATTTAAAATTATATATATGTAATTTTGAAGTATAATAATTCTCTTCAATCATATGAAACTTTTTACTTAAATCTTACAAAGTAAATGTTTGGTATATTGAGAAGTGTGGTACAGGAAGCATGCAGAAAGCTGCCTGCTCCTAATGTCCTGAAAGTTGTGTGTTTTAAAATAGTTCAGTTTCACATACACACATATATTTATTTGTAGCTGGGTACATTAGAAAGGTTAAAAAAAATCTTTAAAAAATAGTCAACTGGTTTGTATTGTTTTATAGAGGTCTTTCATGTTTCCATCCAGCAGTCTCTAATGAACACGCCTTGTAATTTCAGTGCAGTCTTTGAGATTCCCTAAAGACTTGACTTGAGACCTCAAAGGGTAGCAATTGCCATATGTCTGGAGACTGGAGCTGCCAAACACACTGACCATCTACTAATAGGACACATTTATGTAGCTCCTGAATGTGAAACCCTGATAGAAGCTTAATGATGATCATCTGTTGAGAGCTTGTAGCTGGAAAGGGTTAGAGCAACTTTTGTCACCTGTTTTGAAATTAAGCTTTCTGTATGAATTAGTGAAAAATCTTGACTGCTTTGATACCTCCTTGGAAGTCATTTAAGGGATCATTGTTGGCTGGACAATATATTTTTTCCTTGCAAAAGTTAATCAATTTTCAATACATTTGTAAATTTACTACATTTAATGTATGCTTAAACACACCACGAAGGGAATTTTTATCATTATTTGTGAATTATTTGAAACTATAGGTCTTATTGCATAATTGATTGTATGGCTATATTAGTCTTTTGAATTTAATTTTTGCATTCTTTATTTTTTTAAATCCAACAGATACTTTTTCCATATTCCATTACTTTTGTTGGGTGATTTCACAAATACATTAAAAAGTATTTGTTAATGATTTTAAAATTTAAACCTTTGATAATTCAGCCATCTAAGTTCATTAGAATTTTTCTCTTTTCTTCTTTACCTATGTCAGCCTCTCTCTACGTGTGTATATATGTGTGTGTATATGTACACATATGTATACACATACATTTATAAGCAGGCATACTATTTGTACAGATTAGATCTACATTTTATATATGCAGTGTTCACAAAAAATAATTGAAACCAAACTTGTCAAGAAAGCTGTACTTTCTTTTATTTCTTATAATGATTTGTTCCACCTTCAAAGGGGCAGTGGAACAAAACCTCTGCCTTGCTGTTGCGTTATAGTCTTCTCTGGCATGTGGCTGCTCAGCCTCGTTTTAGATATGCTGCCGAGGAGAGTGCTGACACGGCGCGAACGCTGCTGAAAAGTTCTTGATAGTTTGCTCCGAGCACTTAAGATTACTGTATCTTCACCATGAATAAATTTTCTCTACTTTTGACCTTTAATCCCTGTGTAATATGTGGGTCTCAGTTTTATGTTAATACATTCCCTCCCTCACTTGAGCTCTTTTCCCCTGGCCTCCCGTTTTGACTCTGAATAGTGTCTATTTCAGTAATTGAAGCTTACCAATTTAACTAATTTTACAAGGCTGTACAAAATGGTAGAATTTTAGACTATTAATAATGACCTTCCATTGACCAACACAGTCCTAAGTTTTTTACTAAGGGTAATGAAGCAGTTTGATGTGAGCTAAATTACTTTTAGCAGCTATACCTCATTGCTTTCTTTAAACTCTGTATCTTGAGAGAGCCAAAGGATAGAAGAGAGGACCTGCCACGTAAGATGCCTTGCGTTTAGTCCCGGCACCACATGCCCCCACACCTGCCTTTTGTCCTGGGTGTAGCCTAGTAGTCCCAGGCACTGCCTGTCTTGAGTGGCTCTGCCGGGCTGAGAACCTCAATGTGTCATATATTCTAGGGGGTGGACTTGGTTTCAAGAACTGCTAAGGAGGCTCCCCCTAAAAGACAAGTCACGTAAGATCCTGCCTTTTGTGGTTACTGGAAAGGATAACGTTTTGCTTCCCTTAGCAATAGCAATAATATTATTTGTGGGGTATATAATAATTAAAAAAAACAGGTTAAGGGGCTGGAGTGATAGCCCAGCAGGTAGGGGTGTTTGCCTTGCACGCGGCTGGCCAGTGCCAGCCTGGGTTCAATTCCCGGCATCCCATATGGGGTCCCTGAGCACCGCCAGGAGTGATTCCTGAGTTCAGAGCCAGGAGTAACCCCTGAACATTGCCGGGAGTGACCTAAAAAAGGAAAAAAAAACAGGTTTAGAGACCAGAGTAGAACAGGGCTTGCACATTTGACTTGCATGTGGCCGACCACAGTTCAGTCGCCGCTGCTGCGTATGGTCCCCAGGACACTACTGAGGGTTCCCAGAACAAATACATATGTGGGTATCTGCACTCTGACATTTACCCACTAGGATATATACCCACTAGTCGCTACAGTGACTCCTAGTCTCTTTCTGATGTAACGGCTACCAGGCACGGAACTCAACCCTTCTGAATGTTGTACTCAATATCTTGACTTAGGTAGGAGATTGAGTTTGATGCCAACACTTTGGGAAGGTTTCCTTGGGGTTTGAGTTGTGTGTGACTACAAACCCGTCTGGTTATATAGCAGCTTGAACCAGAAGAATGAGTCGGAGACTGAGTTGAATCTGTTGGAGTGGGGTTGGATCTAAGGCCCCTACTGGGTGGACCTGAAACTGGGACCCTGCACAGTGGACCTCACCTCAGGTCTGACTGCTTCCTTTCCAACTCAGTAGTGGTTCAAGTATGAGGGTCTGGGGAGATAGTACGGGGTCAAGGTGCTTTGTCTTACGTCCTGCAGACCTGCTCCCACATATGGTTCCTGAACTCAGAGCCATGTATAGTCCTGACTCTAGATACAGCTCAACCCTTCTTGGCCACCTCCAGCACTCTATTAAAAAAACAAATAATAAACACCTTTGTCTTGAAACCCTATGGCTTTTGAGTTTCAGTACACACCTCAATTCCGCAAGAAGCCTAAACACTCAACTCCTCAGTACAAACCTTTTGGGTGGGCAAGGGCCATGTCAGCTCAGGAGGCAATTCTGGTGGGGTGGAACCTAGACAGTGGCCTTAGCAGTGACTCCTTCCGCTCATACCAGCACTGGCCACCCACTGTGCCTGACGTCACAGCCCCAGTTGGTCTCCAACTCAGCAAGTGTTGGCATCACACCGATGTTCTGTGAGTCCTTTACCGCCAGCCCCACCCTGACCCTTGGAGGCTTACAAGCGTGCTGGTCCTTTTCTCCTTCAGTATCTGCGTCTCCTCATCCTAGGCCCAGAGGGCCTTCCGTAGTGCTGGAGGTACCCACAGTTCTTCGTTCTACAGCGTTGTCTTGCTGAGCTGATGACTGTTTTCTCAGTGGTTTGTTCCAGTGAAGTCCTTGCAGGGCGCTGTGCTCCACTTGGTTTCTGTAAGCTCTTTGTGTTGATGCTGTGGGACCACTTGGAGAGCTGTTGCTTTTGACCCTGCCCAGGTGATCAAATCTACAGAGAGCTGTTTAGTCCACTTTGCTGAAGTTAGAATTCCATTAAAATAATGTAAATTAACGGATAGAAAGTTAATAACATCTATATGCTAGTAATAAGGAAGAATAGACCCAATTTGGTCAATGAAATCTTTTCTATCACACCCTAATAAAAGGTACTTTCTGACTAAGGGTACATATTTGAAATTTGGTGGAACTCTAATACATTCAATAGATTTTACTAATATATACTATCTTTGTTACTCTTCTGTGACTGAAAAACATCAGTAAGCTTGGAGCATATTTTAGTAAAAATTGACTGGTCGACAGTTATAGCCTTAGGAAGTGATAGTCAATTAAATACAGCTTAGAACAGGTATGAAATTATTGACTCTGTTGCTTTGTTTTGAGTTCTTCCTTTCCAAAGTGCTGAAATGTGTTTTGAAATTACTTAGTTGCATTAGTGGTTGGATTTGAGGCTTTTAGCATGTTTTTCATCAATACCCCAGGGAAATGAATAACCAAGACCTTTAAACATACTATGCATTTCGCATCACTATATAATTGTAAATAGTGTGATGAAATATTGAAATGATCATGAAAAAAGAAAGCCATTAAGCTTTCTTTCAACTATTAAAACTCACTAATGGTTATATTGAGTTGTGGTTTATGAAATTATTTAGGCTAACACCTTTGATAATTGTTTTAAAAGTAGAGAAAAATGCTTTAGGATAGAATGATTAATGCATTTGCTTTTTTATTTAGGGAACTTCCTTAAGTATTATAGAAAATATTTTCATATGTAGAATGTTAATTTTTTGTGAACAACTGAGTTTACAGATACTTTTTCCTATTGTAGGTTTCAGGTTCTTGTTATGTTATTCTTATCATTATGTATATATGTGTGCCTAATGTGTGATGTTTTATTAAATGGGAAAAATTTAGTAAAATTCAATAATATCTTTGAGAATTGTGAGATTTTTTTAAATAACAGTGCCCTAAATATATAAATAGATGCATGTCTCATGTATAATACTTTCTATTTTAAAAATTAGCAAAATGTTTTATTCTAGGTGACTAAATTTAATCACTGTAAGTCGCAAGTGTCTTTTTCTCTATTGATTGATTGCTTTTGCCTCGCATCTGGCCATGCTCAAGGGTTACTCCTGTCTCTGCACTCAAGAATCACTCCTGGTGTTGCTGGGAGACCATATGGTGTGCCGGGAATTGAACCTAGCTTGGCCACCTGCTAGGCACTGTACTCTCTCTCTGCCTTCCCTCCAGTTTGTTATTTCTATGCACTACTAGCTTTGGGCGCATCCTCGTGGAGACTAAGTGTCTCCTGTACGCTGGGAAATGAGTTGTTGGCCTTCTGTACCATAATTAAACTTATCTGTGGTTTCTGCTTTTTCTCTCTTCTTGTTCCCTTTCTCTCTTCTTGTTCCCTCTTCAGGGAAAACTGAAAACACATACTTTTCCCCTCTGGAATATACTCCTTATAATATGATTGCTGTACTTTGTACAACGATTTTTTTTATTAGAACAACTCAGCAAAATAAAATTTCTGTTTATTGTTGGATAATATGTTTCACATATGCATCAAACAGGCCAAAAAAAAAAAAAAACTCAGCAAACTTCATAGACCAAAAAAAAAGCCTTTTATTTTTGGCCTTTTTTAATTACTATTTTATTATACCACTGTGAGATATAATTACAAAGATGTTCATATTTGGGTTTCGGTCATACAGTGTTCCAGCACCTATCCACCCACCAGTGCCCATTTCTCACCACCAACGTCCCTGATTCTCTCCCTCCCCTAGCCTGCCTCTATGGCAGGTTCTTTATGTCTTTTCTCTCTTTTTTCTTTCTGTCTTCCTTCTCTTACGTATTGTGGATTGTAATACATACACTTAAAGGTTATCATGTGTATCTTTTTGCCTATATTTAATGCTCAGTTCTAGCCCTTTTGACAATTATTAGCACATTGTTCCCTTTTCTGTCTTACCTAACCTCTGACTCCCACACGTTTGTGGTAATTTCCACCTCTGACAAGACCTCCTGATCCATACTTCACCTGACTTGGATTTTGGTATCATTATATATATGTATGTATGAATATATATGTAAATATATTTATATCATGCAAATAAATGTAGTCATTCTGTATCTGTCCTTTTCCTTCTGATTAATTTCACTCAACATGATCCTCTCCATGACCATCCATTTATAGGCAAATTTCATAACTTCATTTTTCCAAACAGCTGCATAGTATTCCATTGTGTAGATATGCCAAAGTTTCTTTATTCAGTCATCAGTTCTCGGGCATACTGGTTGTTTCCAGATTTTGGCTATTGTGAATAGTGCTGCTATGAAAATAAAAGTGCAGCTGGTGTTTCCGCTGTGTGTTTTCGGCTTCCCAGGGTTTATTCCCAGGAATGGTATGGCAGGGTCAAATGGGAGCTCAATTTCTAGTCTTAGGATATCTTTGGCCTTTTTAACCATCTCAGAGAAACCAACTACTTAGACTACAGCTAAGTACTAGTTTTGTTTTATTCTTTGAGATTATAATGAGCACGGATACACCACAGCTCAGACTTTGTACAAAGAGACTTTGTACAAAAAATTTTGCTGGAAAGAAAGCATTTTACATTAGGCATTTCTGTTTACCTTTGACTTGTCTGACCTTAATGAAATAAGTACAAGATCACTTTTATTGTTTAAATCAAGGGTCAATTGTTAATTTTGAGAGTAAATATTGTAGACTTATGAATCACTAATCTCTAAATACAAGTTATTAAAGGAAAAAAATTAATTCTGCTGAAATACACATTTCAGATTATTTAGAGATATGTGATCAGTCCTTACATATTTTACTAGTATTAAAAAACTAGTATAAAAACAGATGGCTTTTGTTTATTCTTTTCTCCAATAATGTCCTTCTTTATCTTCTCCCCCTAAATCTAGCTCATTATGACTCTCAAACGTTTTACTGTATATCTTACTTTTTTTTTTTTTTTTTTTTGCTCTTTGGTCACACCCGCAATGCTCAGGGGTTTCTCCTGGCTCTGCACTCAGGGAATCACTCCTGGCGGTGCTCAGGGGACCATATGGGATGCCGGGGGATCGAACCTGGGCTGGCACGGCTGGCCACGTGCAAGGCAAACGCCCTACCTGCTGGGCTATCGCTCCGGCCCTTACTTTCATTCTATTGAATAGTAGACTTCCGTATAAATAGAGTATCTTCTGTTATTATTTTCTTTCTGACATTATTTATTAAACATACCCACTAAGGTTTGCATTAAAGTTTGTTGTCATTGTAGTTTGTCACTTGTATTATTTGTATCACTTGTCTTATCGTTGATCATCCATTTGCTCGGCGGGCACCAGTAACATCTCCATATGTCCTGTCACATGCTAGTGTAGCCCAAGGGCATCTGCTCGCTCCAGGAACATAAAGAGCCTCAAACCATTCCATTAATAGTTTGGTTTCCATTCACTATCACTGTATCACTGTCTTCCCATTGTTCATCGATTTGCTCGAGTGGGCACTAGTAACATCTTCATTAGTCCTGTCACAAGCAAGTGTAACCCAAGGGCATCTGCTTGCTACAGGGACTGGAAGAGCCCGAAACCATTCTTCAGGTCATGGAACTGAGGTCCATAATTGTTACTAGTTTTTGGCATAACCAGTAAATAAAACATAGGTAGCTTGCCAGGCTCTGCCATGTAGGTGGTATAGTCTCAGTAGAAGGCTCTCAACTTGAGTATTTACTGATGAAACTTAAAGGAGAAAGATCAGGATTTCTCTTGGATGGAGCTCTGAGGAACTATGGAGTCTGGATGTTGTGAATGACTGACTGCATGATGTGTGGTTTGCTCTGGCTTCTTGCTAGGCTTACTGGTATCAGTTAGAACCTATCTAGAACTGTATACAATGTATAAATGTGAAAGATCTTGGGAAGGACCTTATCCTAAAATCAGCATTCTCTAAGAATATTGCAGCTGCGTGGCAAAAGAGCTGCGGGTCTGGCATGGGTGGGTCTCTCTCTTTCCGGGCAACTGGCATGGAGGTGGACGAAAGAGCAGGGCCCAAAACTCCACTCTGAGTCCGGCCAGCGTGGTCTCTCCCCCGCCCATGAGAGCAAAACCCTTGGAGCAATGTTGGACTCGACCAAAGGGCTGGCCGAGCCCCTTACCTGGAGGTCAGCTCCATGGGTTGCTTACATGTGGGGCCGGCCGATCAGTGCAGCTGTGGGTTTGAAGTGGATGGATCTGGATCTCTTCTGGGGTTGCAGATTAGCTGTGAGTCTCCGTGGGTGGGTCTCTCTCTTCCAGGGAGAGAGATTACATTTGAGCTAAAGAGATAGTACATTGGGTAGGGCACTTGCCTTACACATGGCCAATCTGGGATCTATCTCTTGAACCCAGATGTTGCCATTAATGGCCCAATAAATGGTTATTGCAGTTTATAACCATTTAATCACCTGGATTTTTACCAAGATTTAAAAAATATATGAAATTTGAGATTCAAGCAAGAAGTAGAATTCAAGGAGGAGGCTTGCAAAAGCAAGAACATTCAGTGAGACAAAACAGTTATCAGGGTAAAAATCACATCAAATTTAAGTTTATTTCATTAAAATAGAAGTATGATTTAAGGCAAGTACACCAAAATGCTCTTTGTTTCGAACTTTATAGAGCAATAAAAGGAGATTAGTTGGGGTACAGTAAATAATGTAGGTGGAATTTAAGGGCCACTTTTAAAAGTTTTCATAGAGATTCTGAACATATTTCAGTTCTTTGAAAAACATATCAGAAAGTGCAGGTATATACAAGTACTCAGACTGGCTTTTTTTTCAAATATAGGTACATTTCAATAATGCTGGTCGGGCTTTATCGTAATAACACTTGTGTGGTTTTATATACTTAGTGGTGCTCAGGGGCTTCTCCTAGCTCTGTCTTTGAGTTAGTGCCCAAAGTACTCAGAGCACTATATATGGTGATGGGGAATGAACTGAGAAGGGCCACATGCAAGGCGAAGCACCTAACTCCTGTATTATCTCTTTGACTTACTGATAAAACACTTTTAAAGTAAGTTTTGAGATGAGTATTTTAAAAAGTTCATTTGTACATACACTGAATGACTTCCTTCCTGGGATTTACAATGGATAACTTATTCATAAAGAATATAGTTAATTGAGCTAAAGAGATAGTACATTGGGTAGGGCACTTGCCTTACACATGGCCAATCTGTATAAGTACTGCACACTAACGGATTGCGCCACTGGAGCTCAAATGGCCAATCTGGGATCTATCTCTTGATCCCAGATGTTCCCATGAGCACCACCAGAAGTAACTCCTAGATGCAGAGCCAGGAGTCACTCCGGAGTATTACCAGCAGGGGCCAAAACACAAAATCAAAAAATGCATAGTTAGTAAATTTAAATGATCTTTGGCTCATTTTTGTGGTTTTTCTGCTCAGACGTGGTAAAGTAGATTCATTGATCTTCATTGTTTTTTCTCCAACACTAGTCATCAATTTTTGTTACAAGGTATGATATTTTTAGGGCCAGAGATATAGTACAGCATGTATGGCACCCGCCTTGCATGTGTCTGACTCTTGTTTGGCTCCCAACTCCACGTATGGTTCAATGGACACCATCAGAAGTGATCCTTGAACACAGAGTCAGGAGTAAATCCTTGGTATGGCCAAATAAAAATGTGTGCTGTATTTATGAATTTAACTAAACTAAATTAATTTTTTCTCTCCTTAGGGTACATTTTTCTCTGCTTTTAAATAAATATAAAATGAAACCACTGCCTTTGGTCTTTTTTTCTGGCTCCACATATTTGGGTTAAATTAGTATACAATAGTATAGAACAAAAAGGGCACGATACAGATAGACTTGTTTGATTTATATAAGACCAAATATTGTCTCGTGTGTGTGTGTGTGTGTGTGTGTGTGTGTGTGTGTGTGTGTGGTGCTGAGAATAGAACTTAGGCCTTTCCTTTATTTGAGGCATATTATCTACCTTGAGCCAGTGTCTGTAGTTAACTTTTTAATATCAGCTGTTCCCCAGAACTACAGTGTATAGACAGCATGTTTAATAAAACTTTAGAAGTAAAGTATAAAATTGATATGAGAGGTTTTTATAATTGTTGCTTCATAGAAATAATTTATTGAGTAAGATTTGTTGAGTTTTTTCTTTTCTTTCACTTTTAGGAGTGGCAGAATTCTATTCAGAAGAATGCAGGTCTTGCTTTTATTGAACTTGTCAATGAAGGAAGGTAATTTATTTTATATGCATTTGCCTTTGACTTTTTAAAATCTCTTGTGCTATTGGAACTGGTGTTTTGTCTGCTATATTTTACTGTTTTTGCAATATATAATAGAGTCACGTTCAGATATTGATGCTAAAAAATATGCTAATATGTTTACCATTTAGTTTGATGTTATTTACAGATATTTTGGTAGTCAATCTTTATTTTGTTGAGGACGTTTAACTATGCTTGCAGTTTGGTGAAAGTATTTATAATTAATATGTGTTTGGTTTTGTCGGATTCTCATTTTACTTCTCTTAATATAATCATGTGATCTTTCTTTTTCACTTATTGATGTGATTGTAATTGATTTTGGGATGCTGAACCAGTTTTGTATTCCTGTATTGGCTGCTACTTGGTAGACTGTGCCCCCTGGGATAAACCCAGAGCTATGGCAGTGCCTGGCAAGCTACCCATGCTATATTCCATATGGCAAAAACAGTAACAATATGGGGCTAGAACAATAGCACAGCTGTTAGGGCGTTTGCCTTGCATGCACCCAACCCGAGTTCGATCCCGGTATCCCATATGGACCCCTAAGCACCCCCAGGAGTAATTTCTGAGTGCAGGCCAGGAGTAACCCCTGAGCATTGCTGGGTGTGACTCAAAAAAGCAAAAACCCCCAAAACCAAAAAAACCCCAAAACAGTAACAATAATGGACCTCATTCCCAATGAATGGAGATGTTACAGGCGCACACTCAAGTCAATTGATGAACAACGGGAAGACAAGTGACAAGTGCTGTATGGTTCATTCCATTGTTTTTGGGTTAGATTTTGTCCACTAATTTAAAGAAGTTATTTTCTGGGGACCAGTTTGCTGAGTTCTCTGTTTTGTGCTTCACTTCTATCACTTGTCTTCCCATTGTTCATCGATTTGCTTGAGCGGGCACCAGTAACATCTTCATACGTCCTGTTGCATGTTAGTGTAGCCCAAGGACATCTGCTCACTCCAGGAACATGAAGAGCCTCAAACCATTCCTTCAGGTCATGGGAATGAGATTTATAATTGTTACTGGTTTTTGGCATATCAAATATGACACGGGTAGCTTGCCAGGCTCTGCTGTGCGGGTGGTATACTCTCAGTAGTAGACTCTCATCTTGTGCATTTACAGATGAACCACAATGGGGAAAGATTGGATTTTCTCTTGGGTGGAGTCTGGATGTTGAAAATGGTGGCCCTCAGGGTATGAGGTTCCTCTGGCTTCTTGTGAGACTCTATTGGGATGGTGGGCCAGGGCTAGAACCGCCTTTTGTTCCAGGCACCTCATGATCACCTGAGCACAGGGAGAGCCAGTAGTAGCTCTGCCCCATGTATCTGTGTCTCTGGATCAGGCATAGTTGACTTGAAATGGGCTTCACCGTAGGGTGGAACTCTGAGAAGCAGGGCTTGAGGTCAGTTTTTCTCTTGGGTGGAGCTCTGACGAGCTGTGGAGTCCAGATGTTGAAAATGGCGGCCCTCATGGTGAGGGGGAAATGTTGAAAATGATTCCCCTCATGTTTTGTGCTATTGTACTATTAATGTTGCTTCTGACCTTTTTCAAGCACTTTTGCATTTTTTTTTTATGACTTTTATAGTGGTCATCCTGTTTGTGATGTACAAATCAGCCAATGTTTGGTTGAACAGGGGATTGAACCTGAGGCTCCTGCATGCGAAGCATGCGCCTGGACCTCTAGGCCTGCTTTTTGGGCCCCTGGCTATGTGGAGTTCTTACTAAGCTATCTAATATATACGCTATATTCTTAAGTCGTTAGTGTATATGAACATAAGGAGCCACACAGCTATGGATGTGCAGAATTCTTCCTAAGCAATCTAATATGTATACCATATGACTATTTCTTTAAAATAAAAAAAGTTTAACTTATTTAGGGGGCAGGGTCTCCCAAGTGGTGTGCAGGACCCCACAGGGCTCTTGCATGTGCTTTCTGTTCTATCAGGGCCTCACCCGCTGCTGCGGAGAGGATCCTATGGTACTGGGACCCTCTCCGGGCTCTGCCATATGCAGGACGTGCTCCTTAAATCTGCAGATATCCAGCCCCCAGCTCTGGCGCTTTGTTTTCAGGTTGCCCTTCAGAGTTTTTTTTCCCTGGCCCCCTATTCACCCAAATTCTAAATGAGAACTCACTCTGGGGGACTACAGTCATTTTATGTTTGCTGTTTTGCGTTTTTTGTTTTTTAATTTCCAGTCTCTTCTCTGAAGTTGCTGATTTGCAGAAGCACCTAGAGACTAGAGAAAGTAACTGTACCTATGTGTGTCCTGGTGCGTTGCCAGAAAAGATACATACAGGTGGTTCTGATGCAGTGTTTAAATTTAGTGAATAAATTTAGTTGTTTACCTCTTGTCAGCTTGTAGAACCCTGATTTGTTTGTTTTCTGGTTCTCTGCACTGTTTTTCCGTGAGAGACGGTTAACGTTTCATTCTGCAAATGCGCAGTCACTCTTCGGACCTTGACATGAGTATCATGAATTCCCTGCTCAGGGCTTCGCGGTTTTAGGGAACTCTTCGCTGAAACCCCTTTCCTATCCCTTCTCTTATTCTTTTCTCATTTTTATCTTAAGTTTTTGTTTCTGCTTTCTGCTTCCTGTATCTGGTTGCTTCCTTGCTCCTGAAAAGTATTGCAGTCAGAAAATACTTGTATTTGAGTGATAAGCTTTCTTTTTCAGAAAATACATGTTCTTTATAGTTTTGATTTTAATCATTGATTTTTTATGTAGATATTTTTTCTTACTTTTCTTACATAAAGAGTATGCCACCCACCCGTCAAGCCTGGAAAGCTGCCCGTGTCTATTTGATATGCCAAATACCAGTAACAATTATATTAGGTTATTCCCATGACCTAATATAACTGTCTGAGGCTCCTTTATGTTCCTGGAGCAAGCAGATGCCCTTGGGCTCTACTAGCATGAGACAGGACATATGGAGATATTACTAGTTACCACTCGAGCAAATAGATGATGAACGGGAAGATAGTAATTTTTTTCTTAGGCAATTCATATTATAAAAGTAATCTTAGAGGCGGAGCGATAGTCCAGCCGGGTAGGGCATTTGCCTTGCATGCGGCTGGCCAGTGCTGGCCTGGGTTCAATCCCTGGCATCCCATATGGTCCCCTGAGCACCGCCATGAGTAATTCCTGAGTGCAGAGCCAGGAGAAACCCCTGAGCATTGCTGGTGTGACCCAAAAAGCAAAAAAAAAAAAAAAAAAAAAAGTAATCTTAGCAGCCACTAGGTATGTGGTATTTCTTTGTGGTTTTTAAAATCAAAGTAAAAGAAAATACAGGGATGGATTGCACATGGCAACGGAGGCCTAATCCCCAGCACTGCCTCTGGAACTGTAGGAACCAGGAGTGGTTCCTAAACACATAGCCAGGAACAAAGCTGGGTGTGGCCCAGCTCCCGGCCCAGTCCAGAAAACTCCGCTTCCCCATTCGTAAAATATTCAGCAGCAGTAATTTGAATATTTTATCAAGAGGTGACATCTCATATTCAAATGTTCTTATTCGAAAGGCTGATTATTCTTCTAACTTTTTGGGAGGGGAGTTTCACATATCACCAGCAGTCATACTCCGTTTTTTAATTTCTGGCCTCTGCTGTTTACCTTTAAACTGTGTTAGCCTCCTTATAGTCAGAAATTTTCTTTTTTCTCTCAGTGCTTAGGCCCTAGAAAGCAAAAAAACCTTTGTCTATTAAGAACGATTGAAATAAACAGCTTTTGAAATGAAATTAGTATTTACAAAATTTTGGAGGTAGTATTTGCCATTTTCATTATATTTTAGGGATAGACTGTCCACTTTTTCTTAGCCAGTGGATTTGATTTTCCTTTTATACATTTTCAGTAGGAAAGAATGCATTTGTGAAGTAGTTTGGCTTGTTCAGTTTCTAGACTTAATCCCAAGGGCAAGAATAAGTAATAAAGGGTTTTCTTTTCACTGCAGAGACCAACCTTTTTATTTTTTCTTTCCTATTATGTAAGTCTGACCTGCCTTGACCTCATTTATAGAGTAGTTGCTATAAATTTTGTCCTTGATTAATGTTTTATTAGTGTAAATAACATGGAGACCTTTACAGACCCAGTCCCCAGCATAAGGTCTATCTGACTTGATGGGTATCATTAGCAAATCAATTACTCAGGTCAGGCGTAAGTAATTGTTTTGTAGAAATGTTTCTCTTACCTTACCTGTTTAATTGATAAGATACCCTCTCTATAAAGAAATCGTTCTGTTTTCCATTCAGTTACTGTTATTTTTCATGCAAATAATCCATTTTAATTTTACAGAAATAAACTAATAACAGACATAATCAAATATTATTTCCTTAACTATTTTACTGAAAACTCACAATAAAAAAAGAAAACTCACAATAAATGTTTAAGTCAAAAATTAAATCTTAACATTTGTGTGTAAAACTTTAGTTATGAATGTCCATCGTCTCTATTTTTTCAATATATGCAGCTTAACTTTTGAAAGACACCACTTTATTTAACAATTTACGTTTTAAGAAACGATTTTAAGGCCTCTTAGAATACTTGTGACACTGTGATGTCACTAACAGCAACTAGGAATGTCAGTTATCACTCTTGCTTTGGCCTCTTTGCGTGCAACCCGTATGATCAGTATTAGTTCAAGTGTCATTGCTTACTTTGTGTATTTATGTTATTCATGCAATTTTATTCAGCTTTTATCTTTACCTTAAATATGTTTAATTGAAAAATGCAGAGTTACTTATTATTACTATTATTATTTATTATGCTTTGCTGGGGTTCAGACCCAGATCTACATGCAAGGCTGCTCTCTCATGATGACCCACTCCCTGGCGCCTGAAAAGTGTTCTTAAGGAAACTGATTTCAACACAGTCCTTGATTACTTTTTTTTTTCTTTTTGCTTTTTGGGTCACACCTGGCAATGCTCAGGGGTTACTCCTGGCTCTGCACTCAGGAATTACTCCTGGCGGTGCTTGGGGGACCATATGAGATGCCAGGGATCGAACCCGGCCAGCATGGGCCGGCCGCTGCAAGGCAAATAACCTACCTGCCTTGATTACATTTTTAAATTAAGTGTTGCCAGTGAGTCTTAAAAAGTCTTTGCAAAATTTTGCAGCGAATTAGGTTTTATGTTTTGCCTTTCCTCTTTTACCTATTATTCTTAGTTTTTTAGCATTACTTCTAAAAATTTTAGCATCTCAATAGTGGTGCTTTTTTCCCCCGGCCAGAATCAATTTGGTACTAGGTAGCTCTCTCTGTTATTTCCAGCGAGTCTGCCACTTCTCCACTATATATGTGTATGTATGTGTGTATATATAGTTTTTTTCAACTGAGTACTTTAAGATCCTGATATTGTTGGAGACATTTGTGAGTGATCAAGGTAGCAGCTCCGTCAAACATTACTGTCTTTGTCTTCACTTGGTTTACTTGTGTAAGAAGGAACAGTGATCAACTGTAAATCAACTTGCACATTCCAATGCGTAGATCATCTCGCTTTGATCTTGTACTCGTGATTCTGAAGAATACATGCGTGTTCCCTGTAGTAAAATCTGTATGGTAGTCGGGAGATAATTCAAAGGGCCGAGTGTGTGCTTTTCATCTGGGAGCCCTATTTTTGTTCCTGGCACCATATAGTACCCTGAACACTACCATGTGTGGCCCTAAAACAGCAGCAACAACAAAATTAATGTATGTAGCTTAAAAGAAGAGGGATTCCAAAACACATGAACATTAATTTGAGAAGGTGGAGGTACAACTATGTTCTTTGTAGTGCTGCACATGGAATCACTCAAATGTCCAACAGCAGATGAATGGATAAAGAGGTTGTGGTAGATACACACAACGGGATACTCCAATCTGTAAGAAAAGACGAATCTTGCAGTTGGCTGCAACTTCGGATGGAACTGGAGGGCATTATGTTAAGCAAACTGAGAGGGAGGAGGACAGATATTGGATGGTCTCATTCATCTGTTATATATAGAGAGAGGAAACAAAGAAATAGTGTGAAATGATTATAAATCCTTGGTCCTTGATTACAAAACTGAGGTGACCACACCATAGAAGGAAGGTTTGGGGTTTGAGGAGGAAGAAACAGACTAGAAAGGAATTAAGGACAGTGGCAAAAGTGTCTTATGCACCCTAATGATGCCTCAGACACTTTGCATAACTGTGCATCTCCTAAGACCATGAACACTAATGCTATTGTACCCATGTTACCCAAGGTGTACAGCAAATTTAAGATGACTTTTAAAAGTCATCTTTTTAAAGATGTACACATCTTTTAAAAGATGTGTACACATTTCTAAAGTGTACACATCTTTTTTGTGTACACTTTAGAAAGGGGACCCAGAGAGATACAGTAGAACAAGTAATGCACTTTCCTTCTTCACGGTTGATCCAGGTTTGATCTTAGGCACTGCATGCATTCAGTTCCCGGGCAGAGACAGACTATTCCCTGAGCACTTGTGGGTGAACCCCTGCCCCCACCGTCCAAAAGAGATGGACAAATCTTAGGGTTTTTTTCCCTAACTTTTCCTATTATGTATATTTCATATATAAACACAATTCCATTGATAGTAGTTTCCATTTTTGATGGTAAAAATCAGGGAAGTTGTAGATCATGGGACCCATGTTCATGGTATGCTTTATCAGTTTGTTAAAGATAGACTATAAATTATCATCTTGAATTTCATAATTGGTTAAAAAAACAAAAAATGCATTTAGTTCACTAAAAGTACATTCTTAGAGCTTTTATAGCCTCCCAGGATTTTATTTCAAATCTGCTACAGTTATCCCATATCATGTTTTATGTTTGTTTTGTTTTGGGCCCACTCCTGGCAGTGCTCAGGGGCTTATTCCTGGGCTCTGTGCTCAGGGATCACTTGGAGGTCATATGCGATCCCAGGGGTTGAACCTGGGACAAATGCATGCAAGGCATGAGCCCTGCCAGCCCCCCATATTATGTTAGACATATTACTTGGTTATTCTCTGGGGATAGTCAATACTTGCTCATCACGCCGATAATGCAAACTTGTATCCAAATATGTAAAATAGTCCTCAGAAAGAACTTCGACACTTTATACACTTGTCTGTTTCTTCAGAATTTAGCTGCTTGGCTGAGTTCGAGCCCAGATAGGTGGCTCTCGGGGTCACCGGGTGACCTGGTGACCTGGAGATGTAGATGGGTTCCCCATTCCCTTCTTCGACCCATCCCAGAGTCCTGGTAGCCCTGCCCACAAACTGCCTCAGACTCTCAGCCCTGATGCAGAGACTCAGACGCACAGGGGAGAGCTGCCATCCGGCTCTCCCCAGTTCAGCTGACCATGAGACTCCCAGGAAGCAAGTTGGGTTTTAGGAGGGCCCATCACCTCTGTAGGGCCTCAGAAGCAGCCAGATGAGACTTGCAGCTGCCATTTTCGTGGTCTGGACCCCGTGCACAAAACTAGTGGAACTAATCATGTTCTAGAATATATCACAATCTACAATGTAAGAAAGGGAAGAGAGAGAAGAGAAAGAGGAGACAGAGAGAGAGAGAGAGAGAGAGAGAGAGAGAGGAGAGAGAAAGAAAAAGAAAGAAAAAAAGAAAGAAAGGAGATAAAGAACCTGCCATGGAGGCAGGCTGGGGAAAGAAGGAGGGAGGTGGGGACATTGGTGATGGGAGATGGGCACGGGTGGAGGGATGGGTGTTGGAACACTGTAGAACCAAAATTTAAACATGAACATCTTGTAATTGTATATCTAATGCTGGTATAATAAAATACTTTAAAAGAGAATTTAGCGGGCCGGAGGGATGGCCAGCAGGTAGGGTGTTTGCCTTGCACGTGGCCGGCCTGTGCTGGCCCGGGTTCGATCCCCGGCATCCCATATGGTCCCCGAGCACCGCCAGGGTAATTCCTGAGTGCAGAACCAGGAGTAACCCTGAGCGTCGCTGGGTGTGACCCAAAAAAGAAAAAAAAGAATTTAGCTGCTTAAATTGCACTTCTATTTCTGATCATTTACTTAACAGCTACAGTATTTTCCTTCACCCTAAGTACCAGGGATTTTGAGTCAATATTTCTGGTAAGAGAGAATAGAAGAATAACTGGTGAGGATGTTGTGCCGGGGAAAAGGATGGAGAGAAAGGGCAAAACAGATGAAACCCTCAGGTTTATTATCTGGATTTGTATTAGTAAAATTACTAATATATCGGGGCCGGAGGAGATAGCCCAGCGGGTAGGGCGTTTGCCTTGCGCAGCCGCCCATGCCGGCCAGGTTCGATCCCCAGCATCCCATATGGTCCCCCAAGCACCGCCAGGAGTTATTCCTGAGTGCAGAGCCAGGAGAAACCCCTGAGCATTGCCGGGTGTGACCCAAAAAGCAAAAAAAAAAAAAAATACTAATATAGGAATTCTTTACATGTAAGTAAGCAGTGGCTGAGACATAGTTTTATGTCAGCCAATGAAAAATAGAATCTGAATTAAAATAGTTCTACTATTATTATCTAGTAGTATTGGTAAATTTCTTAGTACCAGATTCATGTAATAAAATCATTTATTGGAAAGCCTCGATTGAATATTATAGATAGTGGTTTTGGATGGCATCATCAGTCTACAGCCATAGCACCATGAACGCGCCTCGATCTTGTCTGGATAGCATCATCATATCTTGCTATAAAATAGATGTTCATGTTTATTCCTGTCCTTAGTTGAATTGATGATACAGTTTTATGTAGGAGGTTGTTTAGAAAGTGTGCTATTCTTTTCTCTTAAAGATTAGGTTATTTTAATCAACACTTATGATTTATCAAGAGAATTAGAATTTCCCCCTTAACTACTTGTCATTATGATACACGTAGTTTTCTTATATTTTTCCTTCATATATTTTGGTGTGAACTATAGTCATATGATTAAATTAGTTTTGCCTTTTAATTTTCTTTGCTTGCTCTCTGACTAGAGTTCATATGACACAATTTAAAAAAAATATACTTTGTGTTTTGAATCTTGTAACAGAAACTTTTTATATGCAATTTTCTACCCAAATGAATTTTTTCGCCTTTTTTTAGTTGTTACTTAGTCTCCTGTTCTGATTATGTTAAATATACTGATGCTGAATTTGTGCTCTTCACCCTCTAAACATACTGAATTTAACTAGAACTTGGGACATAGGTTTTTGGCAGTGCTAGATTTGTTTTATCTTTCTCAGCAACACCAAAAGAAAAGTAATGAAAAAGATGTATTGTAGCAGATTTGAAAATAAAATCCTGGGAGGCTATATAATTGACAACATCATATATAATTGGCAGAGTGAATTGTGTACACTTGTAGAGTATGTTTATGTAGAAGTTTTAAGTCTTTTTCATTTATTTATGTAATGTCAGTGTTTTTGTCAATGGGAAATGAGTGTGAAAAGAAAAGAGGCAAAATACAGGTGGGCTAAAATGAAAAGAAAGCTTAATTTTAATAAGATTAAACGAAACAAAATTAAGACAGAATCTTTCTCATCAGTCACTAAAAACAAAGATAATTATTCCCACTCACTTTGAACCAAAGTGGGCTGCGGAGAGGCTGTGTCCCCTCAGCTAGACGCCTCTCGTTGGGCAGAGAGTGAAGACACGTGGTGACAGGGCGTTTGCGTAGATGGTGAGACAAGTCCTGCAGCAACCTTAGTTTACTTACCGATGCCTTATTGGGAATAAGCTTCAATTCTTGTTCCTTAGAGCTACTCGGGTGGTGCTCAGGGACTGCTCCAGGCTTGGAGCTCTGGGGTTGCTCTTTACGCTGTTTGGGAGCGTCTGGTCCACAGATCGAATCAGAGGCTCCCACTTGAAAGGCGTTTACGCCAGCCCCTTTGCAACATCTCTCTGACCCCCTCAAAGAGTATTACTCTTTGCATAGATAATAACGAAATAAAAAGCTTATGTTCAGTTATGTTTAAAGGTCATACTGCTATGAGAAAGTTAAAATGGAGAGAGAAAGAGGGAGAGAGTAATATGTAGATGAGTATATTTAATATTAAGCAAGTGTGGCCAGAGGTGTGGAGCCCAAAAGTCTGGTTTTCTACAAAATTCCACAGAGCTAGTATGAGCTAAGACAAAGTCTGTTGCAGGTTAATAAAGGATGGAACATATTTGTAGCAGCAATGCTAATCTGAATGCGAAGTGGGGGATAAGAAGAACCATTTTCACACTGATTTACTTTAAACTCCCTTCTTGCCTTCTTTATATACACATAGGTATTTAAGGATGTTTTTTATAGTTATAAGAATTTCTTTTATGTAGACCATGCCCACTTACAAATTGGCCCTTCTGCCTTCATTCTAGCCTTTCTGCTACTCTGAGCTAGTGGTTTTAGTCAGTCAGTGTCATGCTATGATCGTTATGTTACATTTGAAATTCCTATTAAAGTTCTAAACTCTTTGTGGGAGACTGATGCTTTTGCAAGTACTTTCTATTTCCATTCTGTAAAGTTTATCAATGCATTGTATCATCTCTGATTGGGGATATTGCATCCAGAAAACAAAACACCAGGAGCTTTAATTAGTTCTCTGTTGAGAAACATTCTAACTCTGTGTTCAGTCTGTTAAAGAAATGATAAATGTGTTTAAACATTGGAGCTGGAGAGACAGTGGAGCAGAAAGGGCAGTTGCCTTGCATGTGGCCGACCCAGGTTCAATCCCCAGCACCACACATGGTCTCTCCGAGCATGGTCAGTATCCTTGAATGCAGAGCCAGGGAGTAAACCCTGAGCCCCCTGGTTGTGGTCCCTAAACCACAAGAAAATGTATTCTTTGTTAGTCACAGACCTGTTCTGAGGCTTCGGGCTTGTTTGTGTTACATCATAACCTACATTAGAACCTCTTAAAGCTGTGAGAGTTTTTATTTGGAAAAGAGTGATAACAATTTATTAATTTTTGTGATACTACACTATTGACCATTCTTATCTGTGTGGGATGGTGAGGGGAGAGAGAGTGGACAAGGATGCAGTTACTAAAACCCTGATAATAATCATAGCCTAAGAATTCGTTACTAGGTAATTCCATTCTCTGATGTTAGATGTTAGTAGTTCTTGTATTACTGAAAGATGATTTTGTAAACATTTTTAATTAGATTTGGTTTGTGATGACTTTCTATGAATTTAATAGAAATTAAAAAGTTTTTAGAAATGCCAGTCCAGGAAGACTATGTATATGTTCTCACTTGATGGGGTGTGAAAAAGGAGCTTTTCCTTTCTCATCAGTGGTGAAGATGTTCAGTAAAGAAAAGCGGCTGTTGCTGCTAGCGGGACCACAGAAAGCCAAGAAGCTCTGAGTGAAAATGTGTGTGTGTGTGTGTGTGTGTGTGTGTGTGCATGCGCGTGCGCTTCTCCACGGTCTAGACTGGCCTCATCAGATGGGGACAAGAGACTGTAATGTAGTTACGGGAGATGCTTGTCCTCATTACTGTTATTTATTGAGCCTCCAGTGCGAACCTGTTCTGGTTGGTCACTTGATAGGGCTGTTAGTTTCCTAAGGCTGACACTAGCAGTTTCCCCTCCTTCCTCCGTAGGTATAAATTATACATAGTTTCCCTCTGAATATTGAAATATGTGAATCATTTTGTGCACTATATTTAGATATTTAATCTGTAACAAGGAGGGTTTTCTTTTTGAGAATGCTTACTATATTATGTAAAGCTTTATGTAATAAAATTAGGCTTTATTCCTAATATTTTTGTTAGGAAGAATAGTCCAAGTATTTTGATGAAATTAGAGTTGCTAAATACTATATAATATGAATATTTAGGAAAGAAAGCATGTAGAGGGAAAACTGTCTGTTAGAAAAAACTAATTAAGTGAATATTATCTGTTTATGAAATTATTTTACACATTTTTTAATGAAAGGAAGTCATTTTTCTGTGTGTAAGTTAAAGTAAAATGAAAGACACATACTCTATGTTTTTTTGCCTTTCTGGAGTTAAAAGAATTTTGTGAACAATGATGGAAAATATGTCTTTCCTTTCTTTTTTAGAAGTAGTAACCCCAGTATCTACATATATTCGTGTCATACTTTATAATATGCTTACTTAAAGTTAGTAAAATTTGTATTATGCTTTGAAGTGATCTCAGATTTACTGATAGTCATTTTAATAGCTCTATATTTATGTAAATTATTAAATTTATATATTTGAGAATATTGAGAGCTTAGTTTAGTTACAAATTACCATTTATAAAATGTAGATTGAGTGTAGCTTGCCGAACAGTAACGCATATTAGGTGCTGTGATCTATTTAAGAAAAAGAATTAAGTACAGGATGTGTTTTCTGAAGTTGTGGTCTAATAGGATGACTAGAATTATATATATACCTGGCTGTCTAACAGGATTTTTATAAGCTACTGTGTAACCAAAATAGAATTCTTCGATGGATCTAATTGCAGAATGTTCCTTAGAGGGAAAAAGGATTGGACCATTGGACCATCATGTGATTATTAAGATTTTAGTTATAAAGAAAGGTTGAATTTTTTTTTTTTTGGGTCACATCCAGTGATGCTCAGGAGTTACTCCTAGCTTTTCGCTCAGGAATTACTCCTAGCGATGCTCGGGGACCGTATATGGGATGCCAGAGATTGAACCCGGGTCGGCTGCATGCAAGGCAAATGCCCTACCCACTGTGCTATCGCTCCAGCCCCAAAAGGTTGAAATATTGTTGGGTAAACGTTTGGAGTACTCATTTTCTATTAGCTTTTGGTATGTATTTATTGAATATATTCTATCACTGTATCACTGTCTTCCCGTTCATCATCGATTTGCTCGAGAGCGGGCCCCAGTAACCTCTCCATATGTCCTGGCTCATGCTAGTAGAGCCCAAGGGCATTTGCTTGCTCCAGGAACATAAAGAGCCTCAGTCCATTCTGGAATGAGGTCTATAATTGTTACCGGTATTTGGCATATCAAATACAACATGGGTAGCTTGCCAGGCTCTGCCGTGCAGGTAGCATACTCCAAGTCATCTCTAAGTCCAGCATTTATTGATAAACCGCGCTGCTGCAAGTGGCTGCGCAAGCCGGGCTGTGATAGGCTGGTCTGCTGGGTGGAGGGAAGTCCGGATGTGGAAAATGGAGGCCCTCATGGAGTGGGGGGAAGGGGACCGTCTGGCTTGTTGCAAGGCTCTGCTGGGGTGGCGGGCCAGGGCTAGAACCCGCCATCTCTCCTGGACGCCTCGTGAGCGGCTGGGCACAGGGAGAGCAAGTAGCAGCTCTGCCCCCATGTCTGTGAGTCTCTGGATCAGCATACCTGAGCTGGATTTAAAAAAGACTGCTGCAGGGGCTGGAGCGATAGCCCAGCAGGTAGGGTGTTTATGCTAAAAAAATTTCTGGAGCTTATAGGTCATAGCTGCTAATAAGATTATGTTGTCATAGCAGATAGAAGACATTAGACATTCCATATGAAATAAATTTTATATAAGAAAACAAAAAGAGGGGGAGTTTGCCTTGCACGTGATTGACCTGGGTTTGATCCTGGCATTCCATGTGGTCCCCCAAGCACCACCAAATCACTGCATACTCACTGTTCACCAGGAGTAATGCGTGACTACAGAGCCTGGAGTAATCCCTGCGATCTCTGGCTGTGTACACCCCCAAAAAAAAACAAGAAAAAGCAGACAAAAAGAAAACAAAAAGAAGATAGTATGATGAGAGTGAAGAGGGAAAAGGTCAATATTGCATGCTTAAAGAAGAATTTGAAGAAGTAACACTTGCTTTTAATGGAGAGTAGTAGCCAACCAGTTTGCTACATTGGGGATAATTTAATAGGGTCGTTGCAAAAGGAATGTTATTTGTATATCATCGAAAGCACCAAAAACTAGGGCTGGAGCTATAAAACAGTAGGTAAGGCGCTTGTCTTGGATGCAGTTTATCTATGTCGTCACCTAATTTTAAGGATTTTGATAGTAACCATCTTAATGAAATGATATCTCATCGCAGTTTTTATTTACATTTCTATAATTATTAGTAATGTTGAATATCTCTTCATATATTTATTAGGAATTTTGACATTATTGCTGGGGAAGTTTTGTCCATTTTTGACAAAAAATTTCTCCAGTATTGTTGCTGGTTTTGAGATGTATGATTTGTATGTGTGCTTTTTGTTTACCTGTTAATCCCTTGTTAGATAAATACACGGCAAATAACTCCCATTCTATGGATTGTTTTCTTCACTGGCTAGCTTATTTGATGAAATTTCATGTGTTGATGTACTCTGGTTTATTTTGTCCTTATACTGTTGATTTCTTGGTGTTTTATCTAAGAAATTATTGCCTTATCAAAGGCTATGGAACTTTTACCTATGTTTTCTTCTAAGAGTAATATAGTAACAGGTGTTAAATTTAAGCTTTTGCTCCATTTTATATTAGCTTTCCTTCTTATAAGTCAAAGATCTTTGACTTGTTTAGAGGAATTATTTCTGACTAGTGGAGTCATTAAGAACTGAAACAGTAATGCCTTCAGATTTCTGTGAAGGCATTACTGAATAATGGAGTGATAGCAATGACCGAGATCCATAAACAATTATGTGGCATATTTCCCCTAAGTGACATACTTTCCCCTAATTTTATTTTAATATCATGGTTTTAAAGTTGTTCATTGTTGAATGAGAGGCTTAGCTTGCCTGGGAGCTTTGCTGTTTAATCTATTTACAGTTGAAGCTATTCACATGTTCTTAAGCCAGGGTTCATGCTATGAGATCTCTCTTCTGTGTAAATACTGATGAAGGGTGTGGCCATTCAAAGAGTCATTTTAAGAAAGAGAAAGAAAGAAAAGAGATAAAGAGCCACCACGGAGGCAGGCTAGGGGACAGGTGAGGGAATCGGGGACATTGGTGGTGGGCACTGGGCACTGGTGGAGGGATGGGTGCTGGAACACTGTATGGCCAAAACCCAAATATGAACATTTTTGTAATTGTTAAAAAATAAATAAATTTAAATAAAGCAAGAGTCATTTTGACTCTGAATCAGTAACTTCTGAGGTATTACCATAATCTTTACTGTGACTTCCGTGTTATCTAGATTGGGCACAATTCTTCTGAATACCCACTGGTCCCAGAGTGGGGCAGTTTGAATTTACTGGTAGATTACTACCCTGGCTACACTGAGACTGTTGTTTTAGATTAAAGGAAGGATCATGCTAGTTTGCCCTCAAGGAGATGAGCATGACCCTTTAAATAAACAGGACAAGACACTCAGAATAACCTTGGTGCCGAATAGAAAATAGATGGACTTTTGTGGGCACCATCTAGATTTCATGAAACCCTTGAAATTATGATCTGTTTCTCCCCATGAATATACATCCGTTGATACGTATTTCCTTACACCATCTCTCTTACTCTCATACTCTCTCTTACTCTCTTACACTCTCCAGTGTTTTGACTGGAGATAAGAGATAATCTCTGAGAAAGGGTCTAATCCCTGGCATAATAATTTGTTTAGACCTGAAACCAGTGTGGTACCACCTACGCTGGTGCCACCTTTACACCTAGAAGCCAATTCATTGATTTTTGGTTGACATGACCTTCCCTGAAGATAGGATTGCTTTTGGATATATAAGGGGACTGACTTGAGATACGGGGGATCCACTTTGGTGGGAGACTTGGGCCTAAGTACATGATCTAAGTTCTGACCAAGAGCTAGAGGTCTGGGGAATCCCATTATCTTGGATTGCGGTAGCAGAGCTGGTTTTATTCACTATTCACTATCTTCCCGTTCATCATCTATTTGCTAGAGCGGGCACCAGTAATATCTCCATATGTCCTGTATCATGCTAGTAGAACCCAAAGACATCTACTTGCTCCAGGAACATAAAGAGCCTCAAACCATTATATTAGGTCATGGGAATGACCTAATATAAATGTTACTGGTATTTGGCATATCAAATACGACTCGAGCAGCTTGCCAGACTTGCTGTACAAGTGGCTTAATCTTGATGAACCACGAGGCCGCTTAGCTACCGAGCAAGCCGGGCTGTGATAGTCTGGTCTGCTGGGTGGAGTTGTGAAGAGAGGGAAGTTCGGATGTGGAAGATGGCGGCCACATGGAGTCGGGGGTGGTGGGGTTGTCTGGCTTGTTGTGAGGCTCTGCTGGGGTGGCAGGCCAAGGCTAGAACCCGCCATGCCTCCCAGGTGCCTCATGAGCGGGCACAGGGAGAGCAAGGAGCAGCTCTGCCCCATGTCTGAGAGTCTCTGGTTCAGCATACCTGGGCCGGATTGAAAAAAAAACTGCTGCAGGGTGTGTGTGGATGATCCGAGCAGAGCTGGTTTTATTGGCAATTAGTAAAAGCCTTTTTGGAACTGTGCTGGACTTGTGAGTTTTCATCCATTCCCCTCTGGCTTCAGAAGTAGAAGGGAACTTGTTTCCTGATATCGTTGGGGACCCCAGCGTCTCCCTGACAGCTCATAATACATTTGTTTTGGGCGTTCTGTGTTTGAACACCAAAACACCAATCACACCACCAGTGTGACCTTTTCTCTCCCTTGTTCCCAGTTTCGTACTCACCCCTCAAGCCTGCCCCTTAGCAGGCACAAAATAATTTATTTTATATTGCTTGTTACAACAAAATGACAAATGGAATTGTCAAAAAATTGTTCAGTGAAAGTTAAATTTGTGAAAATTGTTATGTCTGACAATGGTATTTATAGTTGCCGAGGGTTTACTGACCTATCTTGTTTGCTAGTTGAGCTTCTGGGCTATTGTTTTCACTTACCAGGCTTAGGAGGCTTCTATGCTAATTTTCCATGTAATTTGCTGTACTCTTACTGGCTGTCAATATAATGAAATTTGGAGGTATCGTGCCAGGAGCTGTAGAACTGGGGCATTCGTTAGCTTGGCATCTCTTGAGATTCACTATCACTGTCATTATCACTATCTTCCCGTTCATCATCTATTTGCTAGAGCGGCACTAGTAATATCTCCATATGTCCTGTCTCATGCTAGTAGAACCAAAAGGCATCCACTTGCTCCAGGAACATAAAGAGCCTCAAACCATTATATTAGGTCATGGGAATGACCTAATATAAATGTTACTGGTATTTGGCATATCAAATACAACACGAGCAGCTTGCCAGGCTTGCGTGCAGGTGGCATACTCTTGTAGTCACCTCTAAATAAAGCAATTATAGATGAACCGTGCGGCCGCTAGCGACCTCGTGAGCCGGGCTGTGATAGTCTGGTCAGCTGGGTGGAATTGTGATGAGAGGGAAGTCCGGATGTGGAAAATGGCAGCCCCCATGGAGTAGGGGGAGTCGTCTGGCTTGTTGTGAGGCTCCTGGGGGTGGCAGGCCAGGGCTAGAACCCGCAATGCCTCCCGTGTGCCCCTCATAAACAGCTGGGCACACAGAGAGCAAGTAGCAGCTCTGCCCCCATGTCTGAGAGTCTCTGGTTAAGCATACCTGGGCCAGATTGAAAAAAAAAAACTGCTGCAGGGTGGGTGTGGATGATCCGGGCTGTGATAGTCTGGTCTGCTAGGTGGAGTTGTGATGAGAGGGAAGTCCGGATGTGGAAAATGGTGGCCCCCATGGATAGGAGGGTTCTTCTGACTTGTTGTGAGGTTCTGCTGGGGTGGCAGCCCAGAGCTAGAACCCGCCATGCCTCCCGTGTGCCTTATGAGCGGTTGGGCACAAGGAGAGCAAGTAGCAGCTCTGCCCCATGTCTGAGAGTCTCTGGTTCAGCATACCTGGGCCGGATTGAAAAAAAAAAAACTGCTGCAGGGTGGGTGTCGATGATCCGGGCTGTGATAGTCTGATCTGCTGGGTGGATTTGTGACGAGAGGGAAGTCCGGATGTGGAAAATGGCGGCCCCATGGAGTAGGAGGGGTCTTCTGGCTTGTTGTGAGGCTCTGCTGGGGTGGCAGGCCAGGGCTAGAACCCGCCATGCCTCCGTGTGCCTCATGAGTGGCTGGGCACATCACTAATCTCAAGAGATTAGTGATGAAAATGTGAAGTCGGGCCATTTGTGAAAGATTTGAAGTTGGGGTGTGGGTGGGGTTGGGCCTTCAGAGAGAAAGAACTGGAGGTGTGGTGTTAGTTGACATATTTTTGTGCTCAATCTATGTAGTTTCCTTTCATTAAATGGACTTGAAGTTGTGGAAAAGATAACTCAAGGGTTAAGCCTAGCGTTTATTTAAGGAACCGTAGATAATTTTAAGTAAAGCGGCACGAAAAGGGATATTATTGAGGGTGGGTAGGTAGAACTCAGGCTTCTGTTTTGGAACAGTTAAAATTTGGCATGTTTCTGGAGTATTCTAGTCTAGATTTCAGCTGGACAGTTGGATCTATGTTGATTTGTAGTGGAGTTAGATACATAAACCTAGATATTGACGAGGCTTAACATTCATAGGATGGAGTAGACAATTCAGATAGAATAAAGGGTACAGTCTTGAGGTCTGGGGCTCTAATATTTTAGAGGTGGTTAGTGTAGAACTAACAAGCAAAATAGATGACGAAAAACATCTTTAAGTAGGTAGGAGGAATACCAGCTGCGTGTTTGTAATCTTAATCAAGAAAAAAATGTTTTAAGAACTTTTAGGAACCTGTAACAATTATCTTGCTCTTTGCATGTATTTCTGTCTACTGTATTAATTGTTCAACGCCGTGTGGAATATTTTCTGCATTTTGTGATTTCTGTTGCCATTGGTAGAAGTTCCTTATAGGGAATATTTAGTTTGTTTTCCTTCTAAGCACCTATGAGCCTTGAGCAATCACCAGACATTTTTCTATACTCTGGGGATATAAGTATAAATTATACATGACTGATGCAATCTGGAGCCGAAGGCAGATTTCTAAATACTTGATTGAGTTGATCTTGTACAGACAGATACAGTGCTATGTACTGTAAAAAGGACACATGCATCTTAGAATAGGGGTTTGGTTTTCTGGAAGGAAACATATTTAGGTTTTAGGAAGGGATTAGGATTTAGGAAAATATTCTATCCAGTAGCTTTTGAGTTTTGACAGAACAATCAGGATAATAGCATGAAGTGAAAGCATTCTTGGGTGAGGGTATTATGATAGTGTATGTAAAAAGGAGTAAAAATACACGGTATAATGTTTGACTAAATGATGCCCACAGTGTACAGGAGCAGCAGAGGTGGGATAGTGTTGATGGAAACATAGTCCAGAATAATCACACTGGTGGAAATACTGTTTTGTTTTGGACCCTCCAGTGGTCTGCAAGGGCCACTCCTGGCTCTGTGCAAATAAGTTCATTTTAGCAGTACTTGGAAGTAGGGGCATATGCGATGCTGGACATCAAATTGGGACAGCTGCCTGCACGGCTATGCTCTGAAAAGATGCTTTGTTTGGGGCCACAGCGATAGCACAGCCGGGTAGGGGCGTTTGGCTGACCCGGTTCGATCCCCCAGCACCCGTATGGTCCCCGAGCACCGCCAGGAGTAATTTCTGAGTGCAGAGCCAGGAGTAACCCCTGATGGTCGCCGGGAGTGACCCAAAAAGCAAAAAAAAAAAAAAAAAAGGTGTTTTTAGTTGATGTAATAACTGAAGTCACTATATGGAGTGACTAAGGGAGATAATTAGAAAATGTTCCTGAGAGAAAGAGCTTTGAGAGTTCAGCAGAGTTATAATGGACACTTGGAACCGACAAAGGCTGGGGACAGGGGTTACAAAAGATAAAAGGGTCCTTTGTCCCCAAAACAACGTGATAAGAGAAGGCTTCCCCTACCTTGGCAAATTATCAGGGGGTTGTTCCCCCTGCTGTTGGGGGCTGTGAGGTGGAACCCTGGGCTTGTTGTTTTTCTCTCATCTTTGGCTGGCAAACAGTCATTTCAATAATATTTATAGTCATTTTTGTATAAACAGTAAGAGAGACAGACATTTATCTACACCCGGGATTAAATATATAGGGTGACCTTTTCTGGATAGATCATACCATATAGCCCAGACTACTTTCTCCTCATCCAGTTGATCATTTCAATCCCCTCAGGGTTCTGTCAATCCACTACTTGTCTTTGGGTCAGAACAGAGCTTGCTCCAAGATCTTGCTCTCAGGTTGAGGCCAGGGTGATCTCTTTCCCCGGTACCCTAAAGTCCCACACTTGAACCCTCCTTTTTGTGGTGTGAAGAATTAGAATCAATCTAAAGGTACCTGAGGTTTTTAGTTAACAAATATGACAGATGCCAGGAAGTAGCTAATTCAGGGTTAATTAACTCATAAGTGGTCTGACTTGACTGTCTTCCTGTGCCTATACAAAAAAAATTCTTTGTGAGAGCATAAACATATGTAAAAAAGCGTACAGGAAAGAGAGAAGCAACAATACAAAACCCAGGGCTAGCAAGTAGGGCTGAAAAAATAAGAGTATACCGACATAATCTAGTCTACTATGTATTAGCTTTTGTTTATTATTAAAACTAATCTTTGTTCTTCAGTTTCTCATAGGTGCTTTTGGTATCTTGAAGAGCTAATAGTGATTGCTTGTAATGGGCTGTAGTATAGGCATTTATTCTTATATTGCAATTGAACTTGTATTACTTTGCAAGGCGGGGCAGGAAGGCCACTAATCAGGGTTTAATCCTGGCTCTGTGCTTAGTGATCAGTTTGGTCAGGGTTTAAGGAATTATATGTGGTATTATGGATTTAACCTGGGTTAGATACATGCCAGGCAAATGCCTTACCTGCTGTACTATCACTCTGGCCCCAAACTTGTGTTACTAACCTATTGCTGTCTAACAAAATACTGCACACCTTGCATCTTGAAGCTATTCAATACTGTCTTACAATTTCCATGTGTTATATTTGGGTTCAGCTCAATTGAGTCCAAAGTTGTTGACCAATCTCTATTTCTCTTAGAGTGTAGTCCTCTGCTAAGCTCACCTGGTTCAGCCCAGAATGTAATTTCTTGAATTTGTAGGACTTTGGTCCCTTTTTTTTAATGACTGTCTGTGAAGTCTCTTAGCTTCTAGTGTCTGCACATTGTCTTGTCAAATGGCTCTCCCACAATATGACACTTGTCCTGATTCAATTGAAAGGTATATAAAACATGTATTAATTGATGTTACCTTAGCATGTAACCACTACAGCTGTTACATGAACATTTCAAGCTGGAAGCAGCCTCAGTGTATTCTCTCTCTCCAACAGAGAATAAGGAAAGCGCATCTCCAGTCCTTTTACCTAATTTTTTAAGTCCCAGTAGGTGTTGAATAGATACCAATGAGAATGGCATTGCTAGTTGTGGGCAAAATTAGTAAAGGATCAAAGTAAATACTCAGAAGATGTAGTAAGAACCTGGATGGAATGATTAAGACTTGATTTCTTGGACATTGGCTATGAACTAGAGACCATAAGATGAATCTGGAAATATCACAAGGCGATATCGACAGTAGTTACTGATTGATTATAGGCCTAGAGGAAGGTGGTAGAGAGAGGAAAGAGACTAGAATAACTTTGAGGTTGCTTATATGGAGACTGAAAGGATGCTGTGTCATTGACTAATCAATTCAGTTAATGTTTGAGTGCTGTGAGGCAATATATTGATGGTAAGTTCATGATGTGGTTTTAGGTCTCAAGAGAGAAACTGAGAAACACAAATCAGTATTTTATGTATGCACTCACGAAAGTGCTTGCTTTCTCTGTCTGTACTGTCACAGGAAGTTATTCATTAGCTGGGATTGTTTTTTGTTTGAGGTCTGAATGTGTACTGTTTAATCGCGTCTGGAAAATGTACATATGCCCCCAAAGCATACGTAAGACTTTGCATTAGCTTGGGTGTTAGTTTGGTGATACTGGAGATCTAGATTGTGCGTATGAATTCGGGTGTTAGTTTGCTGATAATGGAGATCTGGATTGTGCGTATGAATTTGGGTGTTAGTTTGGTGATACTGGAGATCTGGATTGTGCGTATGAATTTGGGTGTTAGTTTGGTGATACTGGAGATCTAGATTGTGCGTATGAATTGGGTGTTAGTTTGGCGATAATGACAGCTTTCGGTGTGCGTATGAATTCAACAAAGATAAGGGAGATGTGGTGAAGCCCAGGAAGGCTTTTCTCTTCTCTCCTGTTTTTCATTTTTTGGCCACACCAGCGGTAGTTAGGGCTTACTTCTGGTTCTGTGCTTATGGATCCCACTTGATTTGCTCAGTAGACCACAGATTGTACCAGGGATCCACAGTGGGCTACGGCACATGCCAGACAAGTTTTTCACCTGCTACTCTGTCTTTCTGGCCCAAGAAGGAATTGCTTTAAGAACTTAGAAATAGTTTTTGATTTCTAGTAACCAAAAAAAAAATAGTTTTTGATTTTTAGTAATACACCCTTTATAAATAAAGACAATACACTTCTTCATAAATGTACTGTCCAGAACTTAAATACTTCTATTCCATTGCTCAGATAGAACCTTTCATAATATACCATGAATTGACCTCTGTTTTCTTTCATTGATTACGAATGAGGTGAGCAATCATATTTAATACTTGGAAAATATATATTACTTTTTGTTATAATTCAGGTAATATGGTCCTGATGGTGTTAACATTTGTGGCTTTTACGTAGAAAATTACTGCGCCTTTACCCTCAACAGCGCGCCCAGGTCCTCTCTCTGCCTTTGTCTTGTGCCGCTTCTCTCCTCCCGCCCCTTCCAGTTTCGTTGTTGAAATCCCACAGGTTGTCATCGTTTAATATTCTAGTTCCTGTTTTGGAAGTTGGGTGTAAAAATTTTTAGATGATATTGTATCTACCAATAAGGACTTTCTTTTTGTTATTAATAATTTTATTTTGGACCAAGTTGATTCCATGGGACTTTTTTTAACTGTCGTGAGAGTAGCCCTATTCCCAGTGTACTGTGACTAGCATGTAGCCTTTTGAGACTCTGAGAAATGTGGCATTTCCCCACGGCCTTCCATTATTATTTTTTGCCTTAATTTTGCCCTATTTTGTAATCCAAAATTTTTCATTACTTTTTTTCACTGCCCATTAATTTAAATAGTGTTTCTGTGGTCTGATCTGTTTCCTGTTTACCAGTGCATACATGGTTTCTTCCTAACCCAGATAGGAAAAAGGTCTGTGTCTGAGTAGTGAATAAGCACCTTTGTTGTGTACATAGACATGCCTTCCTGTGTGTATATGGAGATATTATTTGCCGTTTATCTACTCCTAGGTTGCTCAGCCAGACGGTGAAGGAGCATCTGGTGAGAGTAGCCAACGAAGCTGACTTCATCCTGAGCAGGCAGAGAGCAGAAGATATTCACAGGCATGCGGAATTTGAGGTGAGTTCAGCGTGATTGGTGTGACAAAATTCCTGTTGTTTTTCAATTAAAATCATGGGAAACTGCAGAGGTGAAAATGTAAGTATGACTAAGCAAGCATGCCAATTCCAAACATTGAAGCTTCATTGGTGAGAGAATCAAAAGGGTTTTAGGAAGATGGTGCCGGTGTCTGTAGTCCTCTGTCCTCAATCCGTCACCATCATCTCCAGCAGCTTCTGTGTTTGGCCTGATCTTGACCAGGTGAACTGGCTGTTAGCTCGGATAGTTTTGGATTATAGTAGATTACTGAAGGGTTTCAGTCCACACTACTCAAAGCAATGTTAGTTAGAAATGAAAATCCCCATGATAGAGATATGAGCTCCTAGAGTTCCAGAGAAAAGCTCAACAGAGAGGCCTGAAGTTTGCGTTCCTTGAGGGTCTGGGAGCACAGTAATCTTTGAGCTGAGGAAATGAAGGGGCGTATGGTGTTCTTCTATACTCACAGGGGACACCAAGTCCAACCCCACCCAAGATCACTGCTTATCCGGCAGTTATACCTAAACAGAGCTAGTGAACGTGAATTCATTGGGAAAATTAAATGGTACTGTGATTCTTACATAAATAATCAAAATTCACCTTAGGTGAATTTTGCGTGACCATTTGCTAAAATTGTACAAAAATTTTAAAACACTATCTGGATTCTTCGTAGCATATTTATAACAGATCATATAGATTTTTTATTTTCTCCCAGTCTAGGGAAAGTCTTTTAATTGTCGTCATTTGTCAGTGCAGAAGCATCTTAACCTGGTGTCCCATTTGTTTATCTTTGTACAAGCTAGTTTTATGCTTATGTAATTTAATTAATATTTAAACATTGTTTATTTGTCTTAATGCTCTTAAATGATTGCTTTACTTTTCTACCAAAAGAATGGAAGTTTTGGGAACAAAGGGGAGACTCTGAACTGAGGAAAGGTGTAAGAGTGAACTGTGGTGGGAGCAGAGAGGGCGCTACAGACAGTATAAATTTCCTGCCCTGTACTCGAGTTAAGATTTGTTAATCTTATTAGAAGAGCTGATCCCAGCCTGCCTTGCATGGCCTGGCGGCCATGCAGTTCATCAATAAATGCTGGAGATCAGAGGTGACTACAAGAATATGCCACTTGCACGGCAGAGCCTGGCAAACTGCCCGTGTCGTATTTGATATACCAAATACCAGTAACAATTATAGACCTCATTCTCATGACCTGATGGAATGGTTTGAGGCTCTTTATGTTCCTGGAGCAAGCAGGTGCCCTTGGGCTCTACTAGCATGAGACAGGACGTATGGAGATGTTACTGGTGCCTGCTTAAGCAAATTGATGATGAACGGGAAGACAGTGACAGTGACTGATACCTTTTCTGGTGTTTTGAAAAGACAAAACTTCTCCTGTCCTTTTTTATGCATGTTTCATGACATGAAAAGATACTGAAAAAGTACAGTTCTAGAAGACATATTTCAATAGAACAAAGCTACAAGGCTTGAATTAAAATTTAACCAACATAAGATAATGAAAGAGGAACAGCTTGGAATTTGTTCATAGAATCAGTAATGACTTAATGATGAGCTATTTGCTTGTGTGTGGGCTGGGGCGATAGTACAGTGGGTAGTGTATTTGCCTTGTACACGGCTGACCCAGGTTTGATCCCGGCCCCTACATGGTCCCCTGAGCACCGCCAGGAGTAATTCCTGAGTGTAGAACCAGGAATAACGCCTGAGCATGGCCAGGTGTGACCCAAAAAAGAAAAAAAAAGATATCTGCCTGTGAGCTCCAGAGTTAGAAAGCAAGTAGGACATTTGCCTTGCATGCGGTCAACCCTGGTTCTACCCCCAGCACTGCTATGGTCCCTGCTCATTGCCAGTAGTGGTCTGTGAGTGCCACGTGAGGGATAAATTTGTGTGCACTACTGAGTATGACCCAAGAGCATGTTATGTGTGTGTGTTTGCTTACAAAATAAATGACATTATTAAAAATAGAAAACTAGGACTGCAATGACAGTACAGCAGGAGGTATGGCATGTGGCCATGTTGCCTGCATGTGGCCAACCCAAATTTGGTCCCTGCACCACATATGTCCCTTGAGCACCAATAAGAGTGATCCTTGAACACAGAGCCAGGAGTTAACCCTGAGCACCACTGAGTGTGACACAAATACCCACAAAGAAAACATAAAAAGAAAAAAAAATGTAGAAAAGAGTATAATGATAAATTTCTTAGCCTAGTAAAGCTGCAATATATATATATGTGTGTGTGTGTGTGTGTGTGTGTGTGTGTGTGTGTGTAAAAAGAGTACTAGCATTAGAAGTAGTTAAAACCATTTCTGATAAAAGCAGGAAAAATGATTTATCATTAGTATTTAATAATTTTCATGCTATTATAAGTTGCAGCTAGAAAGGCTAGAAAAAATATGAAAAAAAATATGCTCCTTAATTTTTTTTCAAAACTTTTAATGATATTTTTCATGAAATGAAAGGAGAAAAAGAAATTTAATTTTATTGTATCGACCCTTACTGGAACCTTTTTTTTCAAAGTCCTTTCTAATTGATCCTGAAACGCCACCTTGTTAACTCCGATCGTACATGCCATATTCATGTGTATATGAATGACAGGGAATGATTAGGGAAAATAAATATATATCTGTATCTTTTTCTCTATGTCTATATCTATCTATATCTTTACATATATATATATATATATAGTTCAAAAGAGTGAAAGTAGTTCTACAGTACTGTGTGTTGTGAAAGATTTAATAAGTTTCACCTTAAAAGTATATGAATTTGCTGGTAGCGCTATTGGATGAGGAACGATGGCGACAGCTGTTGCTAGTGACGCTAAGTCCTTGTGCGTGTCATGGCTGTTGTGGGTGCTTTATAGCTGTTAGCCGGTTTGTGTTAGGACAAGCCTCTGGCTAATGTTGCAATCACATTTCATAAGTGGAAAATATCTTTAGGAGGGAGTAAACTAGAGTTAGAACTGGGATCCAGATCTAGACAATTTGTTGCTAATCTTTGATCAATGGATTTAGTTCACATTTGTTAGATTTCTGTAGAATGTCTGAATATGATTTAATCCTGGTATATTTAGCAGTTTTATCTTTAGCTATTTAAATTTATTTATGTATTAAAGTTTTTCACATAAATCTTTATCATCTTGCTATGAGATTGTAATACTATATAATAGTATAATAAACTATAAAATAAAATTTGTAGAACTAGAATTATTTCAAAATTGCATTGTTACTTAAATTTTTTAGTGTAGAAATTACATTTGTTCAACTATTCCACTAGAGATTCATTTAAGATGACAATTTTCATATTTACTTGTGTTTTATTTCTGTAGAAAAAATGTTTATATCACAAAATCGTAATTGAAATATCATGTGTAATATATTTCTAACTATATTACTCTTTAATCTTCAGCAGTAGTTTATAAGATGAAGCATATCTTTCCTAGACGGATTGTATTTTAAGGTTATCTGTATATTCTACCTTCAATTCGTTGTACATTCTTTAATAATCATATCTGACCTGCTTTAAAAGAGAGGCTGTCATGTATTAGCATATTCTTTGTGGTTATAAAGTGACTAACTTGTTCCCTTATTATCAAGGGGCTGTGGACTATGTAGACATGAAGGGCCCGTCTCTAGTCATTGCACGAAGTGTTATGGGAGGGAGTGTCCATGACGTCTTTCCCGTTTCATGCATGGAGAGGTTCAGTGAATGTCATGACATCATGGAGCAGGTGCACATCTTAACTTTCAGCATTTAGTATTGCAGTGTATAAGCAGAATGTTTATTAGAACATTCATTCATCAAAACATTATTATGTCTTACACACTCAAGGATCCAAATTTGATTCTTGACTCACAGTCACTTCTAAGCGTGAGCTCCTGTAGCCCTGTGGCCCCTGGGCATCCCCAGTGTGGCTCTGAGCCCCCAGCAGTGCTGCTCGGACAGCCAGGGGACAGGCACTGACTCGTCAAGCCTGCCTGGGGAGTTCAGTTTCTCTGGGAGTGAGCCCCGACCCCAAACATCACTGAGGAGGCCTCTATGGGGGAAAATCAATTTCCGTAAAAATGTCTTCATGTTCTTTTAGTTTTCCTTGCTTTGAGTTTCATGTGACTGAGCCTCAGCTCACTTGTTTCAGCGGGGTGCACACTGGTGGTGGGAACAGTTCACTCAAAGTGACGTTTATTCCTTCAAGAAACCGAACTCCACAAACCCACTGGAATAGTTTTGGAAGTAACAACTACATGTTATTCTTTTAGGTGATTGAAATGTTTTGCATATTAATGAATGGTTTTTCAATAAAATATTTTTCAAGAAACAAATTTTTTTGCTAATTATTTAAATTGTATATCAACAAATACTTTAATGTCACCACTTAAGACATTTTACTTTTTGTGCCTCATCCCATGGTAATCCAGGACTGCTTTTTGGGCTTGGGACTCACTTCTACAGTGCTCAGGGACCACGCAAAGAGAGTACCTTAACTCATGGGCTACATCTTTACCATTAAATATATATATATTTATATAGAAATATATCTTCACCCCTTAAATATATACTTACTTATATTTATGTATAAATAAAAATAATGATATATATTTATTTTTAAAAGGGTGGAAATATAGTATATCTTATTTTTTATAAAATATGTACTTATTTTTATATAAATATAAATAAAATAAATATATAATTAAGGGGTGACGATATATTATGTGTCTATAAGCATATATATCTGAAAGCATCTATATATAGCTACAAGCTTATATATATCAATAAGCATATAACACGTGTGTGTGTGTGTGTGTGTGTGTGTGTGTGTGTTTATGTATGTGGGGGGGCACACCTGCGAGTGTTTAGGGCATACTCATGACTTCTGCATGCAGCACAGATGTCCGATTGCTGCATTATCTCCCCACCTCCTAAAATAAATCTTTATGGCTATTTCTTGATGTAAATTTTGTTACCATAATCCTCGTTTTACAGACCAGGATTTGTTCTACGCCATGCATTAACATTGAATTAGGTAGTTTGCTACAGAGCATAAGCTAATGACCATTTTTCTATGTTGTGTTTCTTTTATCATGTTCCATGATTTATAACAGATTTCTCATTTCGGTACTTCAACTTTTGTCTGAAAGGATAGATCGGACTAGTAACTCGGCCTTGACCGTGCAACTAGTAATTAATGATGTTTTCAAAGCAGAACCCAGACCCTAGAACTGTAATGCAGTGCAATTTCAGTTTTGATATCCTCTGTGTTTCAGAAGGCCTTTTGCTTTTGAAATAGCATATTTTCAACATGTGCATGCCCATTCTGAAGGAATATGAAGCATATTAATTAAAGTGAGAAACCTAAGCTGCTAATTTTAGATTCCAATGCAGTGACCACTCTTATTTCTCCTGTGGTTTTTGTTGTTGTTGCTGTTGATTGATGGCCATTGGCTCCTCTTCATTTAAAATAATTGCTTCAAATTGATCCCCAGCATCCTCTCTGGTTCTCTGAGTCTTGCCAGAAATGATCATTGAGTGCAGAACCAGGAGTAAAACCTGAATACCACTGGGAGTGGCCTAATCCACCACCCCCATAAAAATATTAAGAAAAAATTTTAAAGAAACATTCGTAATAGTTAAGCAATAATCCCTAATATAAACAATAGTTAAGCAAAACCCCAATATGAAACAATTTTATCTCTGTGTTCTAATGTATTTAAATTTGTATATATTGTTCTAATAAATAAAAATGAGAAGCTCTTGAATACTGGTAAATTTTGACATGCATTTCTGACGGCTTCTTTCAGTGAGCCAGGCTTATTGAAGTCAAGTTGAATTCAAGCATGAGTTCTTTTCCGTGTCCTTATATCTGTCATCAGCTTTTTCCCCCAAAACTTTAATTTTATCCTTTTTCCTCATTTTATTATGCTGTTGGTATAATTCAGTAACTTTTAGCTTTATAAGTAAAAAATGTCAGTTTTAAAAAATGTCAGTTTTGGGGCCGGGCGATAGTCCAGCGGGTAGGGCATTTGCCTTGCACGGCCAGCCCATGCCAGCCCAGGTTCAATCCCCAGCATCCCATATGGTCTCCCGAGCACCGCCAGGAGTAATTCCTGAGTGCAGAGCCAGGAGTAACCCCTGAACATTGCCTGGTGTGACCCAAAAAGCAAAAAAAAAAAAAAAAAAGTCAGTTTTGCTAGTGATACTGAATATTGTTTTACTAGTGAAACGGAATACTGCTTTGTTATAATGTTTTTCAGTTTTTAAAATTTCTTTGTTGTTTATATAAACACTGGGTATTAGAGGCTCTCCTGTTTATAAATTGACTTTATGTTTTCAAGTTGTTTGGTGCATTCATGGCACTGTGTCCCCCAGAATTTGTTTTTATAAAAAAATTGTTTTTAATTTAAATCTGATTATTTACTTAACGTCCCTTTTTCTAATTTATCACACTTTGCATTCCTGAGATGACACTTACAGTGCCTGGGGTTGCTCTGGCAGTCGGCGTTCCTGAGATGGCGCTTACAGTGCTTGGGACTGCTCTGGCAGCGCTCATGCCTCATAGACCTTGCGGTGCCCGGATTGAGCCTGGGCCCGTCATGCAGTCCATGCACTCTGGCCCATGGAATTCCCTTTCCTCACCGTGTTCTGATATAATACTATTATTGGAAGTCTCCTCTTAGATTGCTTTATTTTATTTAAGTTTCTTTAAATATCTTGGTAATGGGAAATGGATAGTAATCTGAGGGCTAAAGGAGATAGCTCAGTGGTCAAGGTCACATAGCCAGAGTTCAAGTCCTGATACTTCCTGACCCCTCAGTACCACTGGAGATAGCCCTAGAGACCCTGACATTGTCTGAACAAGTAGCCCCATGCCCTTGCATTGATGCCCTAACGTCTAAGACTCCTCCCTAAAAAAAGTCTAATCTGATTGTACTCTGGACTAGAGCTGTTACCGACTGGATCCCACGCGATGTCAAAAGATCACGTGGCCGCCCACCCACAAGATGGTCAGACTTCTTTGTCAAGACCTTGAAGGAACGGTTTGAGGCTCTTCATATTCCTGAATCAACCAGATGCCATTGGGCTACATTGGCAAGTGATAGGGTCCAATGGAAATTTTACTGGCGCCCGCTCGAGCAAATCGATGAATAACGGATTCAAGTGATCAAGTGAAGTGATTGTATTCTAGTCTCTAGTCTCTGCAGAGATGCTAATGATTTACAGAGTAAGAAACCCAGGCCACCAGTAAAGAAGTTCAAGACCCAACTCTTCGGACAAATCTGGAAAAGTAAATCTTGTAATGTTGAACATGCTTATTTGACAGTCCTGCAGCAGTTGTGTGTATGCTGCTGAGGTTGTATGCTGTGGGAGTGGTACAGAAAGAAGAAAAACGTGGCCTTGAATTTTCTCTCTGACTGTGGCAGGCCAGATCGAATGAGGGAAAACAGGATAGGAGAAGGTTGTGTTCAGTTTAGAAACCCTGTAAGCAGTAGAATCCTGGTTTGTTCCATAGAAGAATCTAAACCTTGGATTTCAAAAGGTGTTGGAAAATTATTCCTGATTCTTAACCTAAATGCAGTTTAAAATTAGTGTTAATTAATAGAAGACAGTAATTCTTTCCCTCTCACCTGCCTCAGGCAGTGGGCCAGCACACATGCTTTTCTAGCTCAGTTCTAGGTGTCAGGCCGTGCACCGCGTCTTTCCTTGAGTACTGGGGGACTGACCCCCGGCACTGCCAGGTATGGACTGAAAGACAACAGCAATAACAGCACAAGTTAAGTTAGAAATGTTCTGTCCACCAAAAGAATACATATCAATGCAATTCTAAATAATAATAATATTGAAAGAAGAAATAAAAATGTGAGATATTCACACTCCAAGGAAGTATACAAAAAAGCTCATGGAATGAAATAGGAGGTATTAATATTAAAAATTAAGGAGACGTGAGAGAGTACTATATATTTATGTTCACTATGAACTGCATACACACACTCACACACATACACAAATTCTAAACGTGAAATAACAAGTTAAAGAGTAAAAATATATTTTTGTGTGACTTCGGGCCACACCTGACATCGCTTAGGGCTTATTCCTGGTTCTGTGCTCAGGGATCAGTTCTTGTGGACTTGGGGGCACATTATGAGGTGCCAGGAATTGAATCTGGGTAGGCCATATGCAAGGCAAATGCCATACACACGTGCTATTGCTGTGACTGTAGAATAAGAAAAATTCCTATCAGAGATACATTATATTTTTTGAACAGTATTTATTCATAATATGGTTATTTGGCCTCTACAGTGTATTGGTTAGTACAATTAATAAATAATATGTAGCCATTTTGCTTCATATTCCATATAGATCAACAGCTTATCAGATTAATCACATCTTAATGTCTTTCTAAATATTTTGATGTTGCATGAGCAGTATACTCTGTTTTTACGATTCTTTTGGCATCATATAAGTAAAGCACACATCCTTGGAATATAGGTTTGTGATTATAATTATATACTAAAAATTTCTCGATACTTTAAATGACTTCCTGCATTCATTGTAAATCTTGTTCAGCAGCCAGCTTCTCTGCATGATTTCTCTTCAGTAATTAAATTTACCGTTTCCAGCTGCTGAAAAATTTGTTGGCCTTTTCTTTGTCCATTTGTGTTTCCTCACGCGTAAAATATAAGACATCCACATAATTTTATTTCTCAGAGAGTGCCATTTTATAGGGTGCATTTGACAGTTATACCTTGTGAATGGTTTATTTTTCTATTGAATTCTAAATAAGAATCTGTAATACTAATCTTAAGTGTTAATATAAATATAAGTGTGATATATATCAGCTTTGTAATTGCCCTAATGACTTTATTCTTGTGATTTATAGAGAATTTGGGTTTTTTTTCCCCCTCAGACTATCAGGTTTGGCAATTTGTAGTGACATAAAATTTCACATACTTGTTTTCTCTCTATATGTAAATATCAGTATAGAACTCTTATGTTAGCCTAATTACTATTATATTTTATCAGTCCTTTGATTATAACAGCATAATAATTTTAAATCAGAGAAATAAATTCTATTTCTTGTGAAGTACCTTAATTAGGAAACTTAACTAAGTTATATGAGAATTTTTTTCTCTCTCAGCAGTTTGTTGATACCATTGAACAATGTATCTGTCTTCTGCTGTGTATTATTCTTATGGCTTAATAGCTATTATTCTCATTAATAAAAAAAGCACTTTCATGGATAATTTCATTCTCTGTAATAAATTATGAATATCTACTTTGCTATTTCTAGATACAGAAACTGTTTGTTTGAAATGTTAATGAGTGCAGGAGAGACAGCCCACAGGGTGGAGAGAGCTCAAAGGGCTGGAGTCCACCTTTGCTTTAGAAGCCCTGCGGTAGCTCCGTGCAATGCATCAACCTCTGAGCACTGAACCAGGGGTAGCCCCTCAGCACCAAAAAAATAAAAATATTAATGAGATAAATCAAGTGTGCTCAATGAAAGGCAGTATGAAAACATCCAAGAATAATAGAAGGAAAAAGAATTTTAAAAACTGAACTTTAAGAACAGTTTAAGAAAGATTTTTTTTAATTGAATCACCGTGAGATAGAACATTACAAAGCTGTTCATGTTTGGATTTTAGTCACACAGTGCTCCAACACCCATCCCTCCACCAGTGCACATTTCCCAACATCAGAGTCCCCAGATTGCCTCCCCTTCCACCTGCCTCTGTGGCAGACACGTCTCTTTCTTACCCTTCCTCCTTTTGCACATTGTGCATTGTGGTTTGCAGTTTCAGAAAGAATTTAAAGAAAGCGTTGGAGATGTATAAAACAGCCTCAAGAGCAACAATATCTGAGTATGGGAGTTCTAGGAGGGAAGCAGAGTGTGGCGCTGAAGCTTTGATGTGAGGACTTGGGCCAGGAGTTTACGCAGTCTGGGGCCAGAACCGTGGTGCTGTGGCTTGGATGTTTGCCTTGCAAGCGTTTGACCAGGGTTTGTTCTCTGGCATCCCTCCTGGCACTGCCAGGAGTAATTACTGAGTGTAGAGCCCAGAGTAATCCCTGAGCATCACTGGGAAGAATAAAAATGTATACAATCTGAAGATCAACTCATGGATCAACTCATGGATTCCAATTCAGTAGTTCAAAAGTTCCAAACAAAATTAATCCAAAGGTAAAAAACACTTAGACATATTGTAATTAAAATGACTAAAGACAAAGGTAGAGTTCTGAGAGCAGCAGGAGCAAAGCAAAAATATTACTCTCTAAGTGAACCCCATAACATTTAGCAGCAGATTTATCAAACAGAATCCAACATACTACAAGGGAGTGGTGTGATAACAGGTGACAAGTTGAATGGAATGGTATCCAGTCAGAATACCCTTTGCTGCTAGGTCATTCAGATCAAAATACTGACACAAACCTTTTCGAACAAGTGCTTAAGAATTTCAGGTCCACTAAACCAGCACTGCATGAAGCATTAAAACCATTTTCTTGGCAAACACACTTGAAAAACTCAAATGGAAAGGCAAATGGAATATGATCTTTTCAGAAATGGCAAATTGCAAAGTACAGGTATGATAAATTAGAGTGGTAAAAGAAGCAACGACTAACTGCATAAACACCAAATCCATATAAAGACATGGCGATGGATTCCTTTCTTTCAATAGCTTTGCAGAATGCAGTCAATGGCTTCACCAATTAAGAGGTACAGAATGGCTGGCTGGGTCAGACAAATGAGTCCAACGCGGCTGCTTACAAGATACACACTTGAGCTGTCATTTCAATACAGGCCCCGAATAAAGCTGGAAAATAATCATAGACGCAAATAGCCTAGAAAAGGTCAGCCAGATAAAATAGACTTAAGACTAAAAAGTATTAGCAGATAGAAATGTATATTATATAATGATAGTACATCAAGAAAGCTTTAGTTACTAACATATATGACCCATTGAAGAAGCATCAATATAGATAAAGCATCTTTTAACTGGCCTGACGTAATATATCAACAGTAACACAGGAGATTTTACCGCATTCTCATTATTGCATTGATCAACCAACAAAACATAAGAAAACAGTGTCCTTAAACGAAGAAGTAGAAGAGCTAATCTTAGATGTATAGGCCCACATCGGAATGTTCTCCTCTGTACCTGGATCTTTCTCCAGGATGTATACATATACTGGAACAGAAAACAAGCCTCCATAAAATCAGGAAGGTAAAAATCCCATCACTATTTTCTTAAACCACAGTGCTTTGAAGTTGTGCTTAAACAGAAAATTGGGAAAAACTGATTTGAAATTGAACAACTATTGGGTCAAAGAAGAAATAAAAAGATTCCTAAATAGAAATGAGAATGGAAGTATGTTACCAGAACATTTGAGACACAGTAAAAGCTATACTCAGAGGGAAGATAATGACAATACAGGCATTCACCAGGAAATAAAAGATGCAAATAACTAACCTCATATCTATCTCAGATACTAGAACAGCAGCAAAGGGAGCCCAAAGTTAGTATGAGGAGAATAATAAAGATTAGAGCAGGAGTCAATCATACAGAGACAAAAAGCAGTAAAATAGCCAAAAACATGCACTAGAACTAACCCTTAGCTAGACTTAAAACTAAAAAGAGAAAACTCATATAAATTGGATCAGAAATGACAGGAAAGAAATTATTGGGCTGGAGTGATAACACAGTGGGTAGGGCATTTGCCTTGCAAGCAGCCTACCTGGGTTCGATCCCCAGTATCCCATATGGTCCCCTGAACACCGCCAGGAGTAATTCCTGCGCGAAGAGTCAGGAGTAACCCCTGAGCATTTCTGGGTGTGACCCAAAAAAGCAAAAATAAAATAAAAATAGAAATTATAACAGATACCTCAGAAGTATAAAAGGTCATGGCTGGAGAGATTGTAAAGTGATACAATGCTTACTTTGCATGCAGTTTACCAGGGTTTGATTTTCAGAACTGCCTATGGTCCATCACCCTCCAGGACTTATTCCTGAGCTCAGAAGTTTAAAAGATCCGTGAGATTTGTGTGGACAGCTCTATTAAAATGAAGAAATTATAAGACATAGATTGATTTTTAGATCCTAAAAGTAATCAGGAGGAAGTAGAAAACCAAATAGAGTAGAATTAATTACTTGCGTAGAAATTGCAAGTAATTAATTTGCAATAATAATCTCCTTCCAAAGCAAAGCCTGGTCCAAATGAGTTCACTAGAGCTTTTTTCTCAAACTTTCAAGAGAGGGCCTGCTACTTACATTTACACTTTTCCAGAAAGTAGAAGAAAAGGAATTATTCTTAGTAATTTCTGAGACCAGCATTACTCTGATACCGAAAGCAAATAGATATAACTACAAAAGAGAATTGTACACCAGTTTCCACTGATGAATGTAGGTGTGGAGGTCCTCAACAAAACATTAGTGAACCAAATTCAGCAACACAATGAATGGATTTTGCAGCATGATTAGTGGGAGTAATACCAGGAGCAGAAGGCATGGTTCAGTATTTGCAAACAAGGTCCTGTGGTACACCACCTTACTGAAAGGAAAGGTAGACATAGATGTAGAGAAGGTGTTTGGCAAGATAACCATTTATGACAAAACCCTCAGAAAACGGGAGTAGTAGGAAATTGCCTCCCTTTATCGTCAATGCCATGTATCAGAGTCACAGCTAATATTTAATGGCAAAAAAATCTTTTTCTAACATTAGGCACAAGACATGGATATTCGCTCTTAACACTATTATTCAACATAGTCTTAGAAGTCTTAGACACAGAAATTAGGCAAGAAAGAGAAATTAAATTACTCCATACTCGTAAAGAAGGAATCAAGCTAGCACCGTAACAGGTATTATACTAGAAAATCCTAGAAATACGCCTGAAAATGCTAGAAACTGTAATGCTATATAGTGTCAGCCTAGTAAACCATTATGCATAAATGTGTTGCATTGTCATATGTAAACAATGATGCAAAAGATAAAAAAGTCCATCTACTATAAGTAAAACAAAATCAATAGGCCGAAGTGATAGTCCAGCAGGGTGTGTGCTTGCCTTGCGTGTGGCCAACTCATAATTGGCCTCTGGAATCCCGTATGGTTCCCTGAGCCCCACTAGCCAGGAGTAATCCCAGAGCATGCTGTATGTGGCTGAAAACCAAAGCAATTTTTTATAAAAAGTCACATGTAGGAATCATATGTAGGAATCAACAAAGGAGATCAAAGACTTATTTTAGGAAAACATTAAATCACTAGTTAAAGAAAAAAATAGAAACTTAAAAATGGAAAATTGTTATGTGTGGGTTAAAAGAATTAAGGTAATTAAAATGGTCGTTCTACCCAAAGAACTATACAGATTCTTCAAGGATGTAGAACAAATGTTTTTACAAATTGTCAGGAATCACTGAAGTCCCAGAATAAATGAATTTTGATTTAAAAAAAAAAGATCAGGGACGTCACATTTCCCTGACTGCAAACTGTGGTAGAAAGCTGTAGAGTGCCATGATCACTGGTGGAGGATGGGTGCTGGAACACTGTATGACCGAAACCCAAATATGAACATCTTATGAACATCTTTGTGACTGTATATCTCATGGGGGTATAATAAAATATTAAAAAAAAGAAAAAAAAAAACAAAAAAAACAAGAAAAAAAAGAAGAAAGCTATAGAGTGAAAACTCGTGCGGACCAGGAACAGACTCTCAGACCAGTGAAATCAAATTGCGAGCCGGAGGCAGACCCTCGATGTTTGCACTGTAGAGTGGAGGTTCCTGAGTGGCAGGGAGTATGTCCTATGCCTAGAAGCGGCTCAGAACATACAGTGTGGAGGCTTTTGGCACGGTGGTGGAGTTGCTCAAAATTTGTACGTGAAAACCATAACTATGAAGTCTTTTGTAAGCCGTGTTCCTCATGATAAAAAAATTACTAAAGGAAGGTAAGGTTTCTTTGATTAATGAAAGACATTTTGTTCAACGACTTATAGTCATATATTCAGGACAGTGTCTTTTAAAGTACTAGTGCTTTACTTAAAGTCCCCTACTTTCTTTTTCTGTTCTGGGGGTCACACCCAGTGATGTTTAGGGCATACTCTTGGCTCTGTGCTCAGGGGATTCTATGTGTTGCCAGGGATCAGACTGCGGTTGGTTGCCTACCAGGTAAGCACCCTACCAGCCGTACTATATCTCCAACCCTTAAGTACTCTGTTTTAAGAGTTTATTATTAGATTAAATATCTTTGTTTAACAAAAACATTGATTTTTCCTGATTGTGAAAATAAAAGGTAGTTGTAAATAAGTACAGATTATCAAAAAAGTATAAGGAAAACAATAATATTCTTATTCTTTGTGCATAAATTCTGTATATTTTTTAATTGAGGTAGCACTGGGTTATAGCATTGTCTGTGTGTCATTAGTGCTTTTTCAAAGCTCTTGAAAAGTCAGTGGTCTCACCACATCCACCACCAAAATGCCAAAGTCACTCCAATTGTCTTGTATTTCTTCTATCTTACATTTTCTTTTAAAAATAGAAAATCTTACTAAACTTGACATTTTGCTTTGACATGCCTGAGAATACTATTTTAGTGTAATTTCTGAGGTTACAGTGTGATTGAAAATTTTAATTTGGATTTAATTTTCTATTTTAGTGGTATTTGCTGCACTATAAATCAAACCTATGATTTAAATATAAATGGGCCCCTGTCAATATAAATATATTTTTATTGACCTCTAGTTAGTAAAATGTTCAAGTGGGGCAATTTTGTCATTGGTAATTATACTGTTGAGACTTTTCTTTTATGTCAGGAACTTATTTGTTAACTCCTACTTGGAATTAGTAGTATTCTGTACGTAATCATGAAATTACTTTTTTGATACGTTTTTATCTCAGAGATAAAACAAAGTTGCCCTCAGTAACTGTACATTAGCAATTGAGTTGATCTAGCAATTTAAAGACTTAAAATTATAACTCTAATAAACATGTACCTCTTCTTCCAGCTAATGAGTTTGTATTTTTCACGTTATTCATTTATTTTTGTTTTTATGTCACATCCAATGACACTCAGGGGTTACTCCTGGCCTGCACTTGGGAATTACTGTGGGCAGTGCTTGGGGGACCATTTGGGGTGAGCACATGCAGGCAAGTTCCTTCCCCTCTGTGCCATCTCTCCAGGCCCTCTTTCACATTATTGAGACAGGAGTATAGCTTGAAGCTATTTACATATTAACATTAAAGATTAAATGTCTCAAAAGAGAAAGTCAAGAAATTACATGGGCCCTTTTGACATGTGTTCATTGCCTGGACTAGACTGTATGCTGTCTCAGTGGAGAGTGGGTATAGTCGTCTTCTCATCGTTTATTTTGGTGCAGAGGATTGAAACTGACACCTCATAGATGCAAAACATGGTCTCCAACTGAACTATATAGCTGACCACTCTTTCCATAAATTTATTTTATTTTATTTTATTTTATTTTTTTTTGCTTTTTGGGTCACACCCAGCGATACTCAGGGGTTTCTCCTGGCTCTGCACTCAGGAATTACTCTTGGCGGTGCTCGGGGGACCATATGGGATGCCGGGATCAAACCCGGCCCGCACGGGCCGGCTGCGTATAAGGCAAACGCCCTACCCGCTGGGCTATCGCTCCAGCCCCTCTTTCCATAACTTTAAAGCAAAGGTCTAACCTTTTCCTAAGCCCCATTTTCTCAGCATACAGTTTTGTTGTTTTATGGTTTTGGACCACATCTGGTGGTGCTCAGATGTCACTCATGGAAGGGTTGGGGACTATATGGGATGCCAGCAATTGAACCCGGGTCAGCTGTGTACAAGACAAGTGCCCTACCTGCTGTACTGTTGCTCTGATATACGCTTATTATCTACAGGATTCTGATTTTTATTTAAAACTCAGACCTCTCGTCTGAAGCCCACACCTCTGTATGGAATTTCATCTCCTGAACTCATATGTTTCATATTTAAATACATGTATGTATTTATACATTTTTAATTTTTTTAAATACATGTATGTATTTGTACATTTTTCTCCCCTTCCGTGTGGGGAGGGAGATGATTTATAGAACAGAAATCTCCCCTGTCTCCTAGTTCTCTGTTTTTCCCTATCTGTACAAAATAAAACACCTTCAATTATTTATTCTACGGTCCTCGTCCATTTCCCCCTTATCGAAGTTAGGTTCCTTTATCAGCTTCTATTTCTTTCATTTCCAATTTTATCTTTTTGGGGGCACAGGAGGTGTCTGCCAGTGCTCAGACGACCAGGGTTCACTTCCCACAATGCTTTGTTCAGGTGCTGTTCAGGTCCAGAAGTGTTGGCGCCTCCAGGGGTGCCCCTGGTGCTGCTCAGGGTATCTACTCAAACCCGGGGTTTCTGCGTGTGAGTCCTGGGATCTAGTTCCCTCAGCTGACTTTGATTCTTCAAATATGTCTTTCGTCAGTGCTGTTCCTTTTTATTATGTTCTCCACAGTCATTTATTTTTATTGAGTCCATTTTAATTGGCAATAACCTGTATTACTGCTATCCTTATTGGTTAAGGAGAGCATCTGTGGCTTAGATATCTCAGGAACATATCAATTATTTTCTTTCATGTCACATATTAATCACTGTATCACTGTATCACTGTCTTCCCGTTCATCATCGATTTGCTCGAGCGGGCCCCAGTAACATCTCCATATGTCCTGTCTCATGATAGTAGAGCCCAAGGCATCTGCCTGCTCCAGGAACATAAAGAGCCTCAATCCATTCCCGGAATGAGGTCTATAATTGTTACTGGTATTTGGCATATATATCAAATACAACACGGGCAGCTTGCCAGGCTCTGCCATGCAGGTAGCATACTCTTGTAGGCATCTCTAAGTCCAGCATTTATTGATGAACCGCACGGCCGCGCGAGCCGGGCGTTGATAGGCTGGTCTGCTGGGTGGAGGTCTGACGAGAGAGAAGTCCGGATGTGGAAAATGGAGGCCCTCATGGAGTGGGGGTTCGTCTGGCTTGTTGCGAGGCTCTGCTGGGATGGTGGGCCAGGGCTAGAACCCACCATCCCTCCCGGGCGCCTCGTGACATATTAATAAAATATTTCATTTATTTTTATTTGGTCATAGTGAGACATGCAGTTCCAAGACTGATCCTGATCAGGTTGCTCTCATGCAATGTTCCAACCCCGGCCCTCCACCATGCCGCTTCCCACCACCAATGTGCCCCCTTTTCCTCCTGCCACTTCGCTCCCTCAACACGTCTCTCTGACAGGCACATTCCTTCCTTCTCCCTCTCTCTCCCTTTGGGCATTTATGATTTGCAGTTCCGACACTGAGAGGTTATCGTGTTTGTTCCTTTATACATTTCCAGCACATTCTTATCCAGAGAGATCATTTACAACTATCTTTGTCATAGTGGTCCCTTCACTGTCCCAGCTGCCTTTGCCCAGGCACCTGGAGCAGGCTTCCATCTGTGGACCAGTCCTCCTGCCCTTGTTTCTACTGTTCCTGGGTATTGGTTGCATGTTGTGTCTTTTTAGTTCTGTTCCTTCTTAGTTCTGTTCCTTCTTTAGTTCTATTCCTTCATTTATAGTCTAAAACACCCGCTGGATCAGGAGAGTATCCTGCTGAATGAAGCTGGTCAGAGGCTGATGTGGAATGTGTCTCTCGCATGCGGGCTAGAGAGAGACATAGCAGTGGGTAACGGAGCCTCAAAGGCGACAGAAAGAAGAACATGAGAACCGGCCTAACGTAGGGCGCAGCCTCTTGGGGGCTTGGGGGTGCGGACAGAGAAGAGCCCTGCACCAGTGGGGGAGTGAAGCTCGTGGTAGGAGGAAGAGGAGGCTGGAGGCAGTGAAGCACCAGGCTCCGTGCTCCATGCACCATGCACCTGCTGCAGCCGTACTGTAAGTCAGTGTCGGAAGTGACACGGTGATAGAATTTAAAAAATAATAAAATAGTTATTTATAAAAGTGCCTCTCATGGAGATAGGGGTGACCGAGGGCAACTGGGGTTGGAGTGGTGGCTCTGGGGGAGGGAAGTGGATGCTGGGATTGGTGGCGAAACACTGTTCCTGAAACCCCACCGTGAATGACTGTGATTCACGAGACTTAGCAATTTTTAAATAACAATTAAAAAAAAAACCCTGAAGTAATTACTTTTCTGTTCTCCTTCACCTTCCACAAACTGAAATAACTCTCATTTCCTACAGGCTAACAAGAATATCATCTTCAGAATAATTGTGATGTTCGCTCATGAACTTTTTTCAGTGCCTTCTCTCTGCTCTTAAGCTTCGAGTTTTCTTAATCTGATCTACAGGATACTGTCTACTTTGCTCTGTTATTCCCACATCACGTTCAGTACTGTGCTCCTTTGTTTTATGTTCTCGTCACAGTGCCTTTCATGCTTGTGAAGCCAAGAGCTGTGTCTTACAGTGCTTGCACAGTATCTTCAACATAGTAAGTGCTTGTATAGGAAAAACATGCCTTGTTCTGACGTGCGTTGCCCTGGTGGCCGCCTGACCATGCAGATGTGTCTTTTTTTTTCTTTTTTGGGTCACACCTGTTAATGCTCAGGGGTTTCTCCTGGCTCTGCACTCACGAATGAGCTCCTGGAGGTGCTCGGGGGGACCATATGCGATGCCGGGGATCTAACCCAGGCTGGCATGGGCCGGCCGCGTACAAGGCAAACGCCCTACCCGCTGGACTGTCACTCCGGCCCCCACCATGCAGATGTGTCTTGCTACGTCTTGCTAGTAGCGTAGTCATAGCTGGTTTTAATTGGGTGGTGATCTGAAGAGTTCCTCTGTGAAAACAGTTGCAGGGAGGTGGTGATCTGAAGAGTTCCTCCGTGAAAACAGTTGCAGGGAGCATCACTGGTTACATTCTTGGAGCTTCTCTCAGGTTTAAGGGCAACTAGCTTTCAGGCTGTGCTACAACTGGAACATTACTTAGGGGTTACATTCAGAGTTTAGGCACCAAAACATTACCTAGCAGGTTTGGGGGGGAAAACACCCAAGTTCCTTTGAGTCTTATTTTCCCTTCTATAAAGTGGAGTTAGTTCTGCAAAGTGGAGCAATACAGACTTTATTTCTATAGCTTAATCTTACACAATGTGGAGATTCCTCAAAACTAGAAATTGAGCATTCATATGACCCTGGGTCTATACCCTTCGGGACCAAAAACACAATGCAGAAGAGCCATCGACACTTCTATATCCATGCAGCAATATTCACAGTAGCCACTAGCTGGAAACAACCCAGGTGCCCAATAACAGATAAGTTGATTAAGAAACTGTGGTACATCTACACAATGGAATATTATGCAGCTGCTAGGAGTAACAAAGTCAAGAAATTTGCCTGTAAATGGATAGAAATGGAGAGTCATGTTAGTAAAATGAGTCAGAGGGAAAAGTTCAGACAAGAATGACTGCACTCATTTGTGGGGTTAGAAAAATAGAAACCATAGTATGAGACGAATGCCCAAAGACAGTAAAAGCCAGGAGGGATGCTCCATGCTTGGAAGCTTGCAACAAAAGGAACTTCTCTCAGGTTTAAGGGTAACTAGCTTTCAGGCTGTTACCTGTTTTTGGCATATCGAAGACACCACGGGTAGCTTGCCAGGCTCTGCCGTGGCTCTGGGCTCATCCAAGGGGGGCCCAGTCTACTAGTAGGGGTTTGTTTTCACTTGATTTTAAACTGTTAACAACATCTTTGTAAACTAATTAAACTAATTAAAATTTCTGGTTGTTTACTTATAACTCAGTACATTGGTAATATTTTCTTTGCGATAAAAGAATGATTAAACTAGTGAAAGTCATAGAAACCATTTTGCCTGACTTTATAACATAACTGCAGACCATATATTTGTCTCATGATTTCTTCTATCAAAGCATGAAGAAGTGAATTATTGAAAAGATAAAAGTAAATTTGTTTGCTCTCTGTCACAGTTCATATCCACAGCCAACCTTGATCGAAGGCCAGAATGATTTAGACAAGTTTGCTTTGGAGATTCATAACATATGCTTGCTGGACAGAATTGAGTTATCTCTGCTCTGGAGAGTAAGTTATTGTAGCAGGAGCTGACAGAGATGAAGATAACTGAGGGAAATTCAATTACCTTTTAGTGTTTTCTTTCTAATAGGATTCTTAATGTGAAAAAGATCCTTAGATGATGCGCTCTGTTACATGTGAGATCTGCCTTGATACCTGTTTCCATAATCCCCTGAATTTACAGTCCAAGCTTTTGATATGTATAAAATACACATTTATAGTTAAGGAAAGTATTGATTAAAAGGCCTTATTTTTTAATTTACTATCATTGATGGACTTTATAATCATTGACTATCCTTTGTGTTTTTATTTAACAAAACATATTTTGGATTATTTAGTGTTGGATTATTTAGTGATTATTTAGTGTTTGGATTATTTAGAGTTGGGGAATTAATTTTTTTCCTTCTCAAATGACCTTTATGTTAATTTGTTCTTCTTTTGAAGTTGATATATTTTCATAGCTTGGTCTAATTTTTTTAGAATCAAACTTACAAATACTAACAGAATTCTTAAGCTTTCATTTTCACTTTGGTTTTTCAGTCTGCTACATTTTTTAGAAGCATGCCTTTACTTTTCTCTCCATTTTTCTTTTCATCGTCTTTCAACATGGTTTCTTTCCCTTTATTCTCTAATCCTGTGATAAAGAAATGCTCAATGTTGTCATGGGTAACGTCAGTGATCTAGTATTTAGACTGTCTTTTCTGTTCCTTCCACTACCTGATCTGCACCACTGGACACCGATCACTAGCTAACCTTTGCATTTTGAAAATAATATTTTTTTGCTTGATTTTCTCATCCATTGCTTTTCTGATAGTTTTTTTTTTAAAACTTCATTTCTTCTGGGGTCATCTTGAGTGAACTACCTTTCTTTAAATCAAAGTAAAGGCTTTAACAAGAATTTTTTGCACTTAAAATTTTTTTTGTGCTGTTTAATATTTTCATGTAATGTCAGCACCAGGTGAAAGTTGTTTGTAGGAAACATTGCATTTTTGTTTGTTTGGGGCGATACCTGGTGTTGCTCGGTGCTTATGCCTAGATCTGCACTCAGGGATCAATGCTTGTGGGCCCGGGGCACCATGTATGGTGGCAGGGATTTAAAACCAGGTTGGCTGCATGCAAGGTTGTTTCTCCCTCCCAACATTGCCTTTTTAATTAGAGCTTTCCTTCTTTATATTTAATGGCTCTATACGCAACTTGAAATGGAAAAATTATTGGAAGGCACTTGGTAAAATATCTTTGTCTAAATTTGCAGCCCTTCTACTTAGGCATTTTTAATGTCCTGTGTATCCTTCCAGGGTTTTATTATACACATACATACGAATAGGAACATATGGGTTCTGGTATCACATTCTGTATACAAATGCTTGTGAATTATTGATACTGTGTTTGATGTGTTGTTCTGTAAACTTGATATTTTTGGGGGAGCAGTGGTTAGCACTCTCATCAAAAATGCATGAATATCTGCTGCCACGGAGGTAGGTTATCAAATTTTGAGCGTTCATCAGTTCTGATTATATGTAGTCTGTAGTTTTAGTTTAATTTTAGTTTATGCTTTTCAATATTGTGTGTGTGTACGCACCTGTGTGCGTGCGTGCGTGCTGCTCGTGTGTGTGTGTGTGTGTGTGTGTGTGTGCTTGATTTGGGGTTTTGGCCTTTTTGAAGGGTCACATCCAATAATGCTCAGGGCTATTCCTGGCTCTGTCCTGAAGAGATTCCTAACAACCTCGGAAATTCAAAAGTATGGGACCTATACAGAACTGGGGATTCCACTTGGGGTCAGCAGGATGCAAGGCAAATGCCTAAACCACATACAATCTCTGCTACTCCTCAGAATAGTTTTAACATCTTTCTGTATTTTTTAAATGATGTTGATTAGCTTTAAAGCTTTTCTCTTTCTGAGAATATTTCTGTTTTGTATATTTTAATGCGATGTTTTCTTGTTACAAAGGAACTGATTTTCTGATATGTTGTGTGTTTACTAGCTTGTGAACTTGGGTATGGTAACAGTTTTTCTTTTTTTTTTTTTTTTTTGCTTTTTTGGGTCACAACCGGCAATGCTCAGGGGTTACTCCTGGCTCTGCACTCAGGAATCACTCCTGGCGGTGCTCGGGGACCATATGGGATGCCGGGGATCGAACCCAGGCCGGCACAGGCCGGCCGCGGCAAGGGCAAACGCCCTACCCGCTGGGCTATCGCTCCGGGCCCAACAGTTTTTCTATTGTCCAGCAGTTTATTAATTTTTTTTTTAATGCTGCTGAATTTGTTTCTTTTTTTCTCTCCTCTTTGGAAATGGGGGCACACTAGCTGAATTTAAGACTTACTCCTGGCTCCCTCCACTCAGGGATCGTGCCTAGCAGACTTGAGGGGGCTGAATGGGGCCCCAGGGATCAAAGCAAGGTCAGCCGCATGCAAGGCAAGCGCCCTAAGAGCTATACATCTCTTCAGCCCTTATAGCCGTATATCCCTTATCGGGTACTGCACTTCATTCATTCATTCATTCATTCATTCATTCATTCATTCACTCAAGCTGCTCATGGCTTGCTCTAGCTTTGCTCTTATGGGTGTTGGAACTTTGTATGACTGTAGCCCGATCATGAAAGCTTTGTAACTGTTAGTTATCTCACTGATTAAATTAAAAAAAAATCACTCCTGGCAGGTCCTGGGGATCCATATGTGATGCTGGGGATCAAACTCGAATTGGCAGTATGTAAGACTAGTACCCAGCTCCACTTAATAGGCTTTAAAGCCTCCACTTTATAGGCTTCTGAATTTTTGGTTGGCAGTTGAGAATGTCCTGTGCACACGTGATTATAAAAAAATCACTCCGTGTTTCTGCTAGTGTTTTGGTTCTATAGGTCTTTTGTGTTGTATTTATTTGGAATATATCTAGGGCTAATCTTTTTTATGACTATTTTTATATGACAGTTTGGTTTTCTTTGTACCAGCTTCTCCATCGTCCCATTTTTCCCTTGTAATTTGAGCTGCTTTGCTCAGTTCTGGTGTATTTCAATTGACCATAGAGTTGATGGTATGCTTTCAAGAATATATGATATGCCAGTGTTGTAGCAATATGTTCTGGTCCTATTTTTTCCCTTCAGTGCTCCGGTGGTCTGGGGACCACTCTGTGATACAGGATCAGGCTTGTTGGTTCCTTGGTTAGGCTGAGGAGTGTGGAGCTGCTCCCGCAGCGGTGCAGGGAGACCCCGGGACCACTCCTGGGAGCTCTGGGGCCTTCCAGGGCTAGACCTGGCAATGCTAGACATGTGCCATGGGACTGGAACTTGGTGCCTGTGCATGACCCTGTTACAGTGCTAGCTCTGCGTTGACGGATCACAACTGGTGGGCTCAGGGGACCATATATAATGCCAGGGACCAAACCCAGTTCCAGCTTTGTGCCAATGCTTGTGAAGAGTGTATCCCTAACCACCGGTCTATCTCCTCAGCTCCCGCTCTTACTATTCTTATTTCTGAGGCACAGGGTGGAGTTGAGGGTGATGAGGTGACGCTTAAATAACTAAATAAAGCACAAATGGGTCAGAGTCAATATTTATTTATTCATTCATTCATTCATTTATTTATTTATTTATTTATTTATTTATTTATTTATTTATTTATTTATTTATTTGTTTATTTATTTTGCTTTTTGGGTCACACCGGCGATGCTCAGGGGTTACTCCTGGCTCTGCACTCAGGAATTACTCCTGGCGGTGCTTGGGGGGACCATATGGGATGCCGGGGATCGAACCCAGGCCGGCATAGGCCGGCCGAGTGCAAGGCAACGCCTACCTGCTGGGCTTTCGCCGGCCCAGAGTCAATATTTAAATTAAAGTTTTCTACTTCTGGAGGCTGTGCTTTTAATATATCTGCATGTTTTTTTTAAAGAATCAATTTTCTTTTCATGCTTGTGATTGTATTACTTTTATATGAAATCTGAGCCATAAATGTACTTGTTTGTGGCATATGTGTTTAGCATAGAAATTTCATTGTATTTGCCTAATACAAGTTAGAGACCATGGTTTGTAAGCCTTAAAATATCTATTGGGGGAGATAGTTCAGGGCTTAAGGCACATACCTTGCACCTCCACCTTGGTTTCATTCTGGGCAAGGCAGTGGATGCGTTTGTCTTTAAACATCTCTGGTCCTAAGCTTCCTGGGGTGCCTTGGTGGTCCACAGCACCACAGGTCTGGAAATACACCACACTGGCCTTGGATTGTGGCCTGAACTCTCCAGCCTGGTTGACTGAGATTAAGTGTGACCTCTGCCCCTTGAGCACTGTTTGGGGAGCCAGCTTGGGACCCCTAAGAAAAGAAAAACAAAAAGCTGGAAAACAATTTTCTGGATATGTGTGTTGTGTTCAAAAGCAATGAGATTTGCTTAGGTTGTCTAATTTTTATGTAGATTAGCAAGGAAACCAGATTAAATAAGATCCTTCACTCCTGTCTTTCTCTTCCTCTTTTTTTCTCTTCCTCTTTCCCTCACCTCTTCTGTCCTGAATGTATATTTGTTTATAATGATGCAATATTATGACTTTAAGTTATAATTATTTGAATTAAGCTTGTTTGTTCTTTAACTTCCATATTAATTTTATTAGTTATAGTTATTAATCACATTTTACTATTTTAATCAATGTGTACTGTATACATTATTAAAAAGATTCAGCTTATATTTATAGGAAATACTTTGTTACTTATGTATTATTTGCTAATAAGCATCTGTAACAAAATAGTAAAGTGTACTATGGATTTGGCACATATATAGAAACTATAGCCTTTCTGTCAAATTTCTTCAATAAATATATTAACGACTCTTAAGTTAGTTTATTAGTTATCAGAAATCTTAAGTAAAAATTTAAACCCCAAATTAACATCCACTGCTTTCAGAATAGTATTTGGATTGCAGTATGTAGAGGTGAGGCCCCCCAACAGAATGTATCCATTGCATTAACACGATAAGAAATGGGAAAAACACTTTTGGTAAGTGTTCTGCCTGTTTTAACCTTGAATGCTATCATCGAGTGAGATGCTGCTATATCTGTTTCCTTGGCTTCGGCTTTTTCATGCTGAGAGAAATCAATACTCGAGGCGTTGCATGTCAGAGGAATCACTTCAGAATTAAAGGTGCTGTCACGCATTGTCATTGGTTGACTTCCTCTACCATTGAGGTTTAATCTTCAGTTCTTCTATATTCATTTTACTCCAGGAGCCTTTCTAAGGATTCTCAGGATCTCTTTTAATTTATTATTAAAGTTTAAATCTGACTTAAGGAATCACATGCAAATGCCCTCAAAAATGAAATATCGAGACGCATCTTCATTTGCTATCCCTTAAGTGATTTTCCTTTTAAGTGATTTCCAATGAGACAAGCAGTTTATGGAGTAGGTGATTTGAGGCAAATTGCACAGTGTTAGTTTTTAAAAATGTCTACCAGAAGATATGTTTAGTTAACTAAAAATGTAATGCTCTACGGCCGGGGAAAAAGAAAGAGTGAAGAGTGTATTGGGAGGAGTTGAAAGAATGAACTTAAAAAAAATCATATATCAGTACTTTTTAAATTTCTTTTTCAAAGGAACTATATGTTTTTAAAAATATATGTGTTTTTTAAAAAACTATGTTTTTATGCTTTTTAAAAAACTATGTTTTTTTAAACTATGCTTTTAAGAAAACTTTTTTTAAAAAACTGTTTTTAAGAAAACTATGTTGTTTTAAAAAAGCTATATGTTTTTAAAAAAAGTTTAAACAGAATTTATAAAACCATCTCACTTCATTTATTTAATTAACATTAAATGAGACTAAGTTCAGAGAACGGCTTTTATAAGATTTTATTTTGGAGAATTTTTACCAGACTTTAAACAAATGAAATTCTGCTTTACGATTTGCTTTTTATAAAATTTATTATACCTTAACGTAAAATTAGACAGTGTATTTAACATGATCAGTTTACATTCTTTTCTCAATATACTGAAAGTAGTTGTAAGATCCCATTTATGTGTTTTTCAGTTATAGTATCTTTTTCTGTCCCATTATGTTCACTACTTGTCTAGATTTTATTAAATGAATTATTTGCTCTTTTTATTTCAGTAATTATTTTCATTTTAGCATTGTATTTTCTTTACACATTTTCAAACTATATGTAAATAAAATAATAACGTATTGTTTTGTATAGATGTAAACATTTGTGGGATTTATTAATTTATTTTTACAATTTTGTTATTTTATTTTCAATGCTGCATAGTATTCCACTATATGAGCAAACATATAATGGAACAGATAATGGAATTTCCCACTTCACAGCAGTGGAAAGTTTCTAGTTTTTTCTTTTTTGTGAGGGTTACATGTCTGGTCTCCTGGTTGGAGACCACCAGGGTGCTCAGAAAGTGTTGCTTGTGCCAGGACTTGCATTCAGGGTTTTATACGCACCGGTGGTGGCTCACTGTGAGTTTTATTAGTGTGTATGTACAAGACATCTTCTCGCTTGCATATGATTTATGGGTTAATCCAGTCCTTTGCCATTGAACTCTTGTTTGTATTATTATTGTTTATATCTCCTATAAAGTAATAATTTATTAATTATGAATATAGTGAATATTTTTTTACCAATTTGTGTCTTGTGCTTCCATTCTCATTTTCTAAAATAGTACCCTTTAAAGAGTAGACTTTATGTTTTGTAAAGTCTAATCTGTCAGTTATAATTTTATTTTTAACTTCTAAACAGTGATCAAATAGCCTTTTTTCCAAGTCAGTATTTTCCAGATTAACCTTCTAGAGTGTTCTTGAACTGTACTCTTAGAAGATGCTATTTATTGTTTTTTCTATCGTAGTCTGCATAAAAGTGGATTCGAGTTCATCTGTTGTATATATGTAGATGAGTTATATTCTTTTCACTATTGACTATGAATTGTATGTTGTATTAGCTAATTCATAGTGTATACAAGCTAAAATATATTTATAGTTGTTTACTAACTAAATTAGTTAAGTCTAAGAAACAGCCTATGATCGGTGGCTTTTGGGTTTGTGGCATTGCACCTGCTGGTGCCACAAGAGTCTGAGCTCCCCTTGACCGCCTGCTCAGGAGTTGCCCTACTGTTGACCTCCAGGGACTCTGAGGTGCCAGGGCGTGGCCAGTGCTTGGAGCTTCTCAGTCAGGCACTTTGAACCCTGGGCCGTCTCCTGCTCCCCAGTGAGGGACTCGATGGTGTTTGGGAATGCTTGTAGGGAGATAGTATACCTTGAATAATTCGATATACGTTGTACTGTCCTCTGTTTTTTGCCTTATTTAACTGATTAGGGCCTTCTTTACTGTTCCTGAATTTAGTTGATTGATTTTTAACTTCCTAAATCTTGATGTCTTGTATTTCTAATTTTTTAGGTTTTATACTTTTAGCACTTTCGAAATGTTGTTTTAAAGGTTATAAAATGTGTTTTAAAAATCTCTTGAATACCCATGATGTTCTTCAAAGAAATTGAACAAACACTCCTGAAATTTGTATGGAATAATAAAACCCCACGAATAGCTAAAAGTAATCCTTGGGAAAAAGAAGATGGGAGGTATCACTTTCCCCAACCTCAAGCTCTACTACAGAGCAGTTGTAATTAAGACAGTGTGGTATTGGTATAGAGACAGACCCGTAGACCTATGGAATAGAACTGAGTATCCTGAAACACACTCACAAATATAAAACCACTTAATCTTCGATAAAGGAGCAAAAAATATTAAGTGGAGCAAAGAAAGCCTCTTCAACAAATGGTGCTGGGAAAACTGGGCAGCTACGTGTAAAAAAATGAACTTAGACCTCCTTCTAACGCCATGCACAAAAGTCAGATCAAAATGGATTCTAGATCTCGATATCAGACATGAATCTATAAGGTACATCGAAGAAATCACTGTCACTGTCACTGTCTTCCCGTTCATCATCGATTTGCTCGAGCGGGCACCAGTAACATCTCCATATATCCTGTCTCATGCAAGTAGAGCCCAAGGGCACCTGCTTGCTCCAGGAATATAAAGAGCCTCAAACCATTCCATCAGGTCATGATAATGAGGTCTATAATTGTTACTGGTATTTGGCATATCAAATACAACACGGGTAGCTTGCCAGGCTCTGCCGTGTGGGTGAGTATACTCATCTCTAAATCCAGCATTTATTGATGAACCACGCGGCCCCCTTGCAGACCAACTGTGATAGGCTGGTCTGCTGGGTGGAGTTCTGACGAGGGGGAAGTCCGGATGTGGAAAATGGAGGCCCTCATGGAGTGGGGGGTCGTCTGGCTTATTGCGAGGCTCTGCTGGGGTGGCAGGCCAGGGCTAGAACCCGCCTTTCCCTCCCCCGGGTGCCTTGTGAGCAGCTGGGCAAGGGAGAGCCAGTAGCAGCTCTGCCCCATGTCTGTGAGTCTCTGGATCAGCATACCTGGGCTGGATTTAAAAGCTCCAGTCATCGAAAGGAAAAGTATCTTTAAAGACGACACACCACTGACCAAGCAAATGGAAGCAATGATAAACAAATGGGATTATATAAAATTGAAAAGCTTCTGCACCTCAAAAGAAACGGTGACCAAGATACAAAGACAATCCACAGAGTGGGAAAGGATATTCACCCAATACCCATCTGACAAGGGGTTAATATCCAGGATATATCAGGCACTGGTAGCACTCCACAAGAAGAAAACAGCCAATCCCATCAAAAAATGGGGAGAAGAAATGAACAGATGCTTCCAAAAAGAAGAAATTCGAAGGGCCAAAAGGCATATGAAAAAGTGCTCTTCATCTTTAATCACCAGGGAGATGCAAATCAAAACAACAATGAGATACCTCTCACCCCACAGAGACTGGCACACATCCAAAACAGCAAGAACAACCGGTGCTGGCGTGGATGTGGGGGAAAAAAGGACTCTCATCCACTGTTGGTGGGAGTGCCGACTGGTCCAGCCCTTTTGGAAAACAATATGGGCATTCCTCCGAAAACTAGATATTGAGCTCCCATTTGATCCAGCAATAGCACTCCTGGGAATACCCTAGAGACCGAAAAACACATAGCAGAAACACTATCTGTACTTCTTTATTCATCTCTGCGCTATTCACTATAGCTAGAATCTGGAAACAACCTAAATGCCCGAGAACAGAGGACTGGCTAAAGAAACTGTGGTTCATCTACACTATGGAATACTATGCGCTGTCAGAAAAGATGAAATTATGAAATTTACCTGCAAATGGATGGACATGGAGTCTATCATGCTGAGTGAAATTAGTCAGAAGAAAAAGGACAGATATAGAATGACTGCATTCATTAATAGGATATAAATGGATCACGATCATGATCACGATCACGATCTTCCCATTGATCATCTATTTGCTAGAGCGGGCACCAGTAATATCTCCATATGTCCTGTCTCATGCCAGGAGAGCCAGGGGCATCGGCTTGCTACAGGAACATAAAGAGCCTCAAACCATTATATTAGGTCATGGGAATGACCATGACCTAATATAATTGTTACTGGAATTTGGCATATCATATACGACACGAGAAGCTTGCCAGGCTTGTCGAGCGGGAGGCAAACTCTCCTAAACACCTCCAAATAAAGCATTTATTGATGAACCGCCACGGCCGTGCTGTGATGGGCTGGTCTGCTGGGTGGAGTTCTGACGAGAGGGAAGTCCAGAAGTGGAAAATGGCGGCGCCCGTGGAGTGAGGAGCAGTGGTCTGGCTTGTTGTGAGGCTCTGCCGAGGTGGTGGGCCAGGGCTAGAACCCGCCATGCCTCCCGACTGCCTCATGAGCGGCTGTGCACAGGGAGAGCAAGGAACAGCTCTGCCCCATGTGTGAGAGTCTCTGGACCAGCATACCTGGGCCGGATTGAGGAAAAAGTTGCGGCAGGGTGGGTGTCGGTGATCCGGGCTGTGATGGGCTGGTCTGCTGGGTGGAGTTCTGACGAGAGGGAAGTCCAGAAGTGGAAAATGGCGGCGCCGTGGAGTGAGGAGCGGTGGTCTGGCTTGTTGTGAGGCTCTGCCGAGGTGGTGGGCGGTGCTAGAACCCGCCATGCCTCCCGACTGCCTCATGAACAGCTGTGCACAGGGAGAGCAAGGAACAGCTCTGCCCCATGTGTGAGAGTCACACACATGGATACCAGTGTTTTAATAAATATGGGAAATGGTAATGGCAGATTAAAACTCACCACTGAATATACACAAAGAGACTTAAGTGATAAACTCTAAATATCTGCAGGGCTAGCCACAATGTGTAAAATAAGAGGGAGAGAGATGCAGAGACAGAGAGAGAGATAGAGGAAGAGAGGAAACTGGGGTACCTGCTATTAAGGCGGCCTGGGGGCTGGGGGGAGGTACATTGGTGGTGGAAATGGGGCACTGGTGGAGGGATGGGTGCTGGAATACTGTATTACCAAGAACCAATTATGAACACCTTTGTAATGTATGTTTCACGGTGATATAATAAAAAACTTAAAAAAAAATAAAAATCTCTTGAGGTAATAACTTCTTCTTTCTCTGTTTATGGTGTATTAATAGAGATTGATAACCAAATGCTGTTAAAATCTACCCACTTCATTCTGTGGATGAGTTTTCATGGTGAATAATTCATTGACTAGTGGAATATACTAGTATTTTATTAGAATATTTGTGTTTTCACAAATGGTATTGAGTTTTTATTTTTATATTGCTGTAATTCAAACTTAGGGGCTGGATAGACAGTGCGTGGGTTAAGTCTCTTGCTTTGCATTCCGCCAATCGGGTTTGATCCCAAGCACTGAAATATGCACCTCGCTGAGTGATTCCTGAGCAGAGCCAGGAATTAATCCCTGAGCACCTGGATGGCGTGAAGCCCTCGGTTCCCGCACCCACCGACAGAAAGTTAGCTATGCTTTATTTCTTAACACCTAATAGAGTTTGAAATTTTGTCTTTTTCAATAAATATGTAACATTTAAAGCAATATATTTTTCTTTAAATTTGCTTTGCTTGATTTTCATATGTATCTAATTTTTTTCTTGGATTTTTCATCTTTGATTCAAGTTTATGGGAATGAATTAGTATTTCATTTTCACACAATTTTTTAAGATTTTTTTTTCTTTTGCTTTTTTGGTGTCACACCTGGTGATACTTAGGGGTTAATTGTGCTCTGCCCTGAGGAATCACTCCTGATGGTGCTCGGGGACCATATGGAATGCTGGAAATGGAACTTGGGTCGGCCGCGTGCAAGGCAAATGCCCTACCTGCTGCATTGTTGCTCCTGCCCTTAGATATGTTTGATTTTGCTTATTCAGCCAGGAAATCATAGATTTTGGTATTTTCTGTTAATTTCTTGTTCCTGAGAAGTTTGATCCTTGAAGTTTTTTTTCACCTTAACATTCAAAATAAACATTTTAAAATTTTCCTCACATAAAAAGCTGCAGGAGAAAAATACATTTCCTGATCTTGAAAATGTCTCCAGGATATATGGGATGTAGCATATAATTTGAATATAATTCTGATTTATAATGCTTAGGCAAGCATATTGAAAGATAATGTGCAAGATTATTGAATTATGGGAAGCCGTAAATTCTAGCTAGTAAATCCGTTCTAATTCTTTAATGTCTTAGTCACTTTTTGCACAAATATATTTATACTCTACTCCTTGCTTTTTCTTTTTTCAGTTTAGAAAAGGTTTTAAATGTATATTTATTAAAGCAGTGTGATATATAGAGTTACTCATATTGCACTTGTTTCGGTCATACAGTGTTCCAGTACCGGTTTCTCCACAGTGTGACCTTCTGCCAACCAATCTCCAGTTCCTTTTCCAGCTGCCTCCCCGGCTGCACTCTCAGCTGGCACATAGCAAATTTACTTTACTTGTCAGCTTGGTTTTTCTAGAAATAATTCTGGGTTGCTCTTCAGATGACAATTGGATGATTATTTAAGAGTTGTACATTTATGTAGATCCATATTATCATGTCAGCTACAATGAAAGAATTGAATGGCTTCATAAGGGAATTGAAAAGTTGTTCCTGAGAGAAATAGGAAAACTTGTTCTTATATGCTTAATAGCATATTTGGGTTCTGATAGTAAATTTATTTATTTATAAATTTATTTAGGTGCTTACTGGGTGATTGTAGATTTTCCTACAGACAGAAATGCAGACTTTGTGTAGGGAAACACCTGTGTCAGAGAGACTAGATCCAAGGTATGGAAGTGTCTTTATTATGAAGGAACAGTTGACAAAGCCACGAGAAAATGCAGCGTTTCATATCAGCGAGTAGTCAAGGAAAATGGCCACTGAGAAGGTGTTCAGAATGATGGCAGGAAGGTGTAGACGACCTGCTGGTTTAAGCTTCTCTCTGAACTGTCAGGCAAAGGACAGACGGTAAAGTGACACTGAGACGACGTATCTGAAAGAAAGCATAAGTTGTCATTTCTCCATTCATTTACATTGAAAGCGCCAGAATCTCCATTTGGACTGTAAATAGACCAGCCACATTGGTTTTTCTCTTCAGTTACTACAACTTTATCGTTTCCCTGCACGTAATTTTTAAAAAGAAATATTTATTACTTTTATTAACTTTATGATCATAAATCTTAATGATCGTCACTAATAAAGTGGTATTGAATGATTAGTTCCCAGGGTGCTTGTTTCTTTTCTTAGAGTCAGTTCATTTCCTACTTTATCGTCACTTAATATAGGAAATCAAAATTCGATCTGAAGTCGAGTGAAACTTTTAGACGTGGCCCTTATTTTTATTGATCCATGCTACATCTTGGTACGGTCTTGTGGGATACAACAGCTTCCAAGGGAAGTGCATGAACATACACAAATACCTACGCCACCAAAATGTAACAAGCGTTTGATCTCAGAGACAGTGTTTTTTTCCTGTAGTTGACTTAAAATGCTATGTTGTACATGTTATTGCTTTTTAATAAGAGCATTATTTAAATTACTTTTTTAAAGGTGTTTAAAAAATACATTCGATTCACTTTATCTTTACAACACCTTCATATTTGGTTTCCTTTTATCATGTTTTAGGTCAGATGTGCCTCTAACGTTCTACAATGAGACAGAGATTGATAATCAGGAAAGAATAGCCCTTTACTGTGATTTATATCTATAGATTTTGTGTCAGATATGAAAAGTTGCTGTTTAAATTGTAAAGGAGGATCCATTAAAGACCACTTTAAGCCATTTTACTATTTAGCTTACCTTGGACTCTTCAGAATTGCACCATTTCAAGCAGTCTTTAGTAGAATGCAAAATGTCTACTAAATTTTTATTGGCTAACATTGAATAATTTTGACATTGGAATGTCAAATAATAGCCTTAGAGAATTTTGATATGTTCATACTGCTCAATACAAAGTAATGTCTTGTTTCAGGGGAGTATAAAATACTTTTCTAAATTTTATCAATAATTTCCTCTCCTCTGATGGGTTTAGAAAAGGGCAGATTATGATTTCAGTAGGGGATGTTGAAGTTGTAAGCATTCTGCGTTGTCTGAATGTCTGACACATGTCCTTTGGGTTAAGTGTATGGATGGGCAAGACCTGAGATAACTTAGAGAGTACAGTCTAGTTCATGAATAACATTTAACCGTCACTTCGAAATTTTAGGTTAATCAATTGTCTTCACTTAAGCTTGAGACGGCTCCTTTAAATACCATGTAGTCATATTTCCTTGTATTTATTTTTCATGTTTTCTATTTTTATAATTTATTTTGATATTTAATTACTTATTTTCTTTTTTGGAGTCATACCCAGTGATGCTCAGCGGTTACTTCTGGCTCTGCTCTCAGGAATTCTTCCTGGCAGTGCTTGGGAGACCATATGGGATGTCCTGATCAAACCCAGGTTGGCTGCATGGAGGCAGATGCCCTCCCGCTGTGCTGTGTGTCTAGCCCTGTCGATGCTTTTTACAAGCGACATGTCCTGTGATTTGACCGTGTATTTCATTTAAAAATTAAACATTTTGAAGCTTGTGATTTGTTGTTATTGTTGAGTCGACCACTGCATACAGTACCTGGGGATTGTCAAAGCCATGCCTGGTGATGCTTGGATGCCATGCATATTAATCCTAGGACCTCACACATACAAGGCACGTGCTCTGCCACTTAATCCACATCCCTGGCCTTTGCTTTCCGTTTTAAAAAAGAAGACAAAAAACAATTCATGATGTTCAGCTTTAATTTCCCAGAGTTTTCATCTAAGTCCTAATATGACTTATTTATCCATGTTATTATTTGTTTTGGTGGGGGTGGGCGGGCCAGACTGCAGTGCTCAGGTGACTCCGGCTCTGTCCACAGGGATTGCTACTGGGGGCCTGGGGGGGTGCTCTCTGGGTGCTGGGGATTGGACCGGGAGGCAAGTGCCCGCCCTAACTGCCGTCCTGTCATCTTACCCCCAACAGCATTCTTTAGATAAGTGGTTTCTGGAGTCATGGAAACTTTATTCTAAAAATAAGGTTATTTTCAGTAAATGTCTGATTTTACACACCTGTTTTATATACCTGGTTACATGAAAATGTCTCATGAGACTTAAGTGATAAACTCTAAATACCTGCAGGGCTAGCCACAATGTATAAAACAAGAGGGAGAGAGATGCAGAGACAGAGAGAGAAAGAGAGGATACTGGGGTACCTGCTATTGAGGCAGCCTGGGGGTGGGCGGGAGGGGGTGGGGTACATTGGTGGTGGAAATGGGGCACTGGTGGAGGGATGGGTGCTGGAATACTGTATTACCAAGGACCAATTATGAACACCTTTGCAATAGTATGTCTCATGGTGGTATAATAAAAATTTTATTAAAAAATAAATAAAAGTGTGAAAGACAAAAAAATGTCTCATGAAAAAGGGTTCATGGGTGGAACAAAAAGTTTAGAGAAGCTCTGGGCTAAGAGATATTTGATTTCTGGCGTATGTACATAAGCAACAATATTATCAGTTACTTTCACTGTTACAAATAGGAACTTCATTCATACTGGTGTTTTATTAGTTTGCATAAAATGTGTAAGAAAAAGTCACAGAAAGTCTAAAGCTTGTCATTCTTTAGGATTTGAATGATGCAAAAAATTATGCGTGCCAGTGGCGCGATGGATAACACATCTGACTGCAGATCAGAAGATTCCAGAAATTGATGGCTTTACCTGGAATAACCGCTATACTGTGTTTCTCATAGTTCTCATAGTCTCTCATAGTCTCTCATAGTCATTTGGGTTTTGGCATCAGCCTCTGCCTCACTTCCTTCATGTTATATATAGAGTTTAAGTACCCCTAGATTTCCGAGATTCCTGTTTCATGCTGTGAGGTAAAGGACAACACTGTTTAGCAAAGACCCTAAACTTTCCTCTTAATGCACCCTTGGATTAAGTATCCTGGAGACACTTGGTTAATGTGGGTGTGAATATCACCGTCAGTGATTTGGGGCTATCTCTTACATGATCAGAGTAGTGTATGCTAACGATCAGTCAATATGGATCACTTGATCACTTGACATCCTGTTATTCGGTGATTTGCTCGAATGGGTGCCAGTAACATTTTCATTTGTCCCTGTCACATGCCAGTGTAGCCCAGTGGCATCTGCTTGCGAAGAAGTCTGACCATCATGTACGTGGGCGGCCTATACCTTGTAGGCTCTTGAATCTGTCAATATGGATATTCAGTAGGAAAAGCAGTCATATGTATATTATTATTAAGTTTATCATCAATAAATGAATAAATAATGATTCTTGCATCAGTTTTTTAATTTGTTAGGATGTATATATATACATATATATGTTTGTATATATAAACATATGTTTGTATATATAATGTACATATATATGTTTGTATATATAAACATATATAAACACACACACACACACACACACACACATATATATATGTGTGTGTTTGTATATTTTTGTTTCCATTTGGAGCTTAATGGGAGATGTCCAAAGCCACCATTTTAATGATCGTGAGAAGATACAAGTTACATAGCTGTTCATAATTGGGTTTCTGTAGTGCAGTGCCCTTTTTTTTAAGCAATGAATTAACCAAGTAGTCTATATCACAAATATACTAATACCCTGTGTACACTTGGAAGGCAAGTGAATTACCCACTATACTACTTCTTTGACTCTAAGCCTAAAATATGTTAATATCAGCAACTACCACCAGTGACCAATATCTCCACCATAGTCTACTCCTTTTTGGAGGTCGCCTTCTAGCTTCCTGTTAGGGAACCTTAGCACTGAGTCCATGGGTTTATAATAATTTGATTTTGTGTGTTCCCTGACGTTGCCTTGAGATGTGAGTAAATGATACTCCTTTCTCTTCTGATTTATTTCACTTAATGTGACTCCCTCATAAAACACCTGAGTTTATTTTTTCTTATGGTTGAGTTTTGTGAACACACACACACATACACACCATTTCTTTACCCATTCATCCATTGTTTGCATTTGGGTCTATCTTTTTAAATGTTTTGTGATACATTTTTTCACTATTATCAACATTGCTGCTTTACACTTGGTATGATGCTGCCACACCGTGCCCGTCAGAGTGCCAGGACCCCCTAACGCCATCTCAAGCTCCCACACCGTTTGACAGTTGCACTGACATTACCGCAGGGTCTGTTTTCATTGTGGAGTCTCTAATCCCTTGCTTTATTTTTGTGTTCTTCAGATTGATAGCTAGGAATGAAATTTATAGATCATCAGACAGATACATTTTTAATGTTTTGAGAATTCTTCATATTATTTTCCTTGGAGGCTACGCCAACTCGACACATGCCGACCAGTAATGTGTAGTCATGGTGTTCAGCCTTTACACATCCGTGGACTGCTAAGAGTCTTGTTGAAAACCACTCGCCTATACAATCCCTTTTTATAGCAACATTTCCCCTCGCCCCTCCCCTGCCCCCAGCATTTGTTGTTTCTACACTTTTCACTAATTCATTCTCACAAACTTTTTTTCTTTTTTCTCCAATGGGGGCCTGTACACTTGGTGGTACTCTGGGCTTACTCTTGGCTCCGCACTCAGGGATCACTCCTGGTGAGCTGCATGAGAGCAAGCGTCCTCCTCAGTGTGCTGTTGCTCTGGCCCCCAATTTTGATCTTTGACTTGATTGGCATTTCTCTGATAATAAGTGATACTGAATAGTTATTCCCTGTGCCCATTGGCCATCTGTATATCTTTAATGAAGTGTCTTTCCGCCTTTCTTTCCCTTTTCTTATTGGGGTGGGCTCCTTTTTGTTGAGTTTTGTGAGATCCTAACTTGCCTTGGATATTAGTCCTTGTCAGATGTGTGCTTTGCATGTATTTTCTTGCATTCAGTAGAATGTCTTTGTTTTTGATTTTGTTATTGAAGCTTCTGGAATACTTTATGGAAACAAGATCAAGGAACATTTTGGATGTGCTTTTCTGAGTATAGTTTTTGGTTTTGAATCTAACAACCAGGTCTTTAATCCACTCAACCTTATTCCTACAGACACTTAACAGCTACTGAAACTGTTTATTGTTACAAGGCACTCCATTCTCTCAGCAGTTATAGTGATCATTTTAATTTATAAATAGATCACATCACATCATTGCTTAAATCCTTCCACTGTTGTATGGGATTGAACTCATCACTGGAGTTCTTGCCTTCCATATGTATGCTGGATTTGATCCCCAGCATCAAAAGCAAAAAGAAAAAATTCTTCCATTGGTAACCTATTGCAATAGAACAAAATCTTAAGTCTTATTGTGAAATGATACAGCACTTGTCCACTTCTTCAACTTCCGTATGTGTGCTCCCCACGCCTAAGACATCTTCTCCCGACTGGCTTCTTTTCATTCCTTAGGTCACTGCTTAAATATTGACCACTTTCTGAGGGTATTTTGGACTGTCTTTAATGAAATAGATTCTTGGGGACTATTTCATTGATACTGTAGACAACTCGGCCAATTCAATTAATGAACAATATAACAGTAGCTTGAAATTTTTAGTTGGTTCAGTTTATGAAAGAACTTATTTCATGTTGCATTTTAAAGCTTATCCCCCTTATGCTTATAGTATTAATTTTCCTTTTTCCTCTCCAAGTCACTGTGTGCCCAGTATTCTGCAAATGAACGTGAAGATGAGAAGATGTGTGACCATTTGATCAGAGCAGCTAAGTACCGAGACCACGTGACAGCTACTCAACTTATCCAGAAAATCATCAACATTCTCACAGACAAACATGGAGCCTGGGGAAATTCTACTGTGAGGTAAAAGGCAACTTTCAGATTTTCAGTAGAATATCTGTGTATAAGAAATGATTTTAGCTATTTGGCTTTGGCAAGTCAAGAACAGAGTATGTTCATCTTATAGTTTCATTTTCTGCCTTGAATTTAAAAAAAGTGAAGGAAAAATAGTTTGTATACAGTTAGGATTTTTTTTAGATATTTCAGTTCTTTTAACTAGCTCTAAAGATTTTGTGCTCATGTATTTACTCACTTTGAAGGTGTTAAAGAAAGTAGTTTATGTAATTATTTTATTAGCGATCTTAAAGCTGTTTGTACAGATAAACTATTTTAAGAAATTTATTCCTTCTTTACAATTATAAGTTTATAAAGCATAAATTTGAAAATTTAATGTATTTTCATTACATGTGTTGCAAATTTTACCACTATGGTGATAAAAGTGGTTGAATGCTTTCTTTAAACTCTAATTCAATATATTTTCCTCTTTTTAAGTACCAATTAGATATCCTTTTTAAAATCCTGCTTTTCTAGAAACAAGATAATTAAATTATTTTCCAAGACTAGGTAACAAATTGTAACAGTTTCTCTGGAATATTTTATATTATAAATATTAAAACCATGTTTTGACATATTTACTTAATATTAAAAAGTTTAATATTTTCTCATTATAATACGTAATTCTTCCTAGTTGCATAACTTCAGGATGACAGGATAAAAGTAAAGTAGTATATTACTTGTAAATGATAATGAATTACTGTAAAGGGGATATGATTTGCTTTCCCTTGTGATATAAGAAACTTATTTCTTTTCTTAAAGTATTTTATTATACCACCGTGAGATAAACAATGACAAAGATGTTCATAGTTGGGTTTCGATCATACAGTGTTCCAGCACCCATCCCTCCACCAATGCCCATCTCCCACCATCAACGTCCCGATTCCCTCCCCCTCCCCCAGCCTGCCTCCATGGCAGGTTCTTTATTTAAGAAACTTATTTCTACCAGCCTATATGTCCAGTTTTAGAAATTTTTCAGTAGTTAGAAAACAACAAGTAATTTTAAAATGAACTTTAAGATATTTTAGTTGAGCTATTATTATTGTCCTATTTTTATTTTGAAAATTTTTCACTAATATAGATTAGTGATAATATAGATTAGTGATTGGTGCATAAATAAACATGTTTGAGCATATCATGCTTGGTAGTGAGTAGAAATCATTAAATGATGAACTTGAGGGAAGAAAGCCTGAAAGTGTTTCTGTTAGTGCGAATCTTTGTTCCTATTGGCCTCTGCTGTATGAGTGCTCATGGGAGTGACGGAATGACTGGGCAGAGCTCTTTGGTGCCTTGTCTTACAGTATCTAAAAGTCTTGGGTGTGTGTTTTGGAATTAAGAGAAGGGCTGTATCCTCATTAGGGTTTTAGAGTTCACTGATACTTTAATACTGCAAGTTTGATGCAGTCACTTGGCAGTTGTTGCTGAATCAATCAGGATAGGTAATATATAGTGTCTGGCACATACTAGGAACTTAATTTTTAATTTTTCATCATTTTTAAAGGTTTCTCTTTTTCCCACTCTAAGTAACTTTACAGTCTTAAAACTAGTAATTGTGTTAAGTGTTTCTTTTTTATGACATTCTATTTTTTTTTAGTGATAGCTATATCTTTGTATAACATGGTATACCTGTGCAATCAACATAAAAGCATTGCTTTTCTGGAGAGATTTTGGTGTAATAAAGTACCTTGGAGAGCTAAATGGACTGTGAAATGTATTTGTGTAGAAATAATTAGTGTTTCTGTAATACAGTTATTCAGAGTCATCAACTTGATTATTCTGTACAGCCAGAAACAATGAAGTAAATTCTGAAATTTTGCTGTTTCTAAAAATTTACAGAGAAAGGCATTTTTAACTTTTTCCCTCCCCAATAAATGGTGCTGTCAGTTATCATTTAAATAGAGAGAGAGGAGAGTAGAGTAGAGGAGAGGAGAGAGGAAGGAGAGGGAGGGGAGGGGAGGAGGGGAGAGAGAGAGAGAGAGAGAGAGAGAGAGAGAGAGAGAGAGAGAGAGAGATGGGAAATGGGCACTGGTGGAGGGGTGGGTGCTGGAACACTGTATGACTGAAACCCAGTCATGAGCAGCTTTTTTTGGTATAATAAAATTAATAAACAAAAAAGATAGACTTAGAAGAAAAAGCCAAAAAATAATTAAAGAGCAAAGGATATTTCATCAAAAAGGAGAATTAATGTTGGTGAATTGATACTTTTCTATTTATAAATTTCTTAAAAGATTTACCAGAGCAGTGTTATAGTATAGTATTTTGCTTTTTATACTAATACTTCCTTTGTCTTTATAGTTAGTTTTTGTTCAAGTGAACTGACCCTTATTTAAAATAAGGTTTCTTCCTAATGCTTTTAATATGTTTATCTTGAAATTGTGTTTTTAGACATTAGTTCTCATTAAGGTGAATTCGTAGACTGTAGTGTTCCTTTGGAAGTCGCTGTGTAAGAAAATGTAGTTGCTAAATGTATGCTGGCTCACCAGTTCTGACAGCGGTTAACTCTTCCTCTGATTTTCCTTGTATGAAGCTTGCATAATCAGCTTGTAAATTATGGACATGGTTGTAATAAATGAGACTAACACAGTGTACTTTGTTCTTCACTTAGCATAATTCTGGAAAATATAAATGGCATTAGAGAGGAATCAGAGTCATACTGTAGCTGTAATGCGTTTAGCGCTCCAAAGCCTGTTAAAAGAAATATGCACAATGAGCAAAATTCTAGTAAAGAGGATTAAATTATTTTAAGCATAATTTCTTTGTGTTTTATCTAAAGAATCATAGTAGCATTTTGTCTTGTAAATCCAATCATATTAGAATATTTGGAAATTTCATTTATGGCATTTTTTATTTTGACCCTCCTTTGGAATCCACATAATTTGCTTGTAGCCATGGCTGTGTAGGC